>NEWO01000044.1:902284-941597 GCA_003013225.1 Phalaenopsis aphrodite | reverse complement strand
GATATCCCCGGAAATTTGGGAGCTAATCAAACAGGTGATTCTAATGAAGGCCCCAGCCCAAACCTCAATGAAGTTGAGTCCACGAGTCGGTTAAAGCTTCCTTGAGCTGAAAAAAAGAGGGAACTGCTTTCCTTAAAAGTCATATCTCATAGTTGGTGGTTTCGCACAATGAAGGCCTATAGATAGGGAGATGTGGCGGTGGAGGGCGAGGACACAATAGAGCTCCAATTGATATGATCTCATTACTTGAATCTTAATAATCGACAATTAACAGATATCTGCAATTCCAAAAATTGGGTGGGGGATAAAAAGTGAAAAGAAACATAGATTTATAAAGATAAATGACAATTCAAGAATATCGGCAACTCCAAAAATTAAAAAGAGAAGTAGAAGAAGAAACACATAATTGGGAGAGAAGCTTACCACATTTTCATTCCATGCCTCAATGTGCTCCAAATAGAGCTATTTGTAAAATACAAGACTATTAATTATTATTAACTATCTAATTAATTATGTTTATTAATACAATTCAAAAACTAAAATATAATATCCTCTCACTTGATTCCAAAATATTTAAATTTGAAAACTTAATTGCTTTGAGATCTAAAAATTTGCATCACCATTCACACTTAACTAGATGAATTTTATGATGATGCATCAAACCTAATTCAACATTGCTTAAATTTCTAAGAAATGACAACCGCAAAACACAAACTGCAGTGCATCCTTTTAAATCTAGAATTCAAAAAACTAAAATTAGGCAACTTTTATGCATGAACTTAAACAAATCAGTACTTGGCACACAAAAACAAAATCAACATATTCACACCAAGACCGTGTGAAAGACCTGATAAAAATCCCATCTATTTTAATTAGGAAGGAGGCACCTTTCAAAAATTATCCCATGAGAGTACTAACAAAACAGTAATTTCTTTTCAAACGCGTAATACAAATGTAGGAACCAGTCTAAAAACTCTCTTTTTTTGGTTCTTTCTATTTCCGTTTAATAGAAACAATTGATAGAAAAGTTGGTTTTACGGAAAACAGAACGGCAAGGAAATAAAAAATTGACAGCAATATCGAAAAATGAGAAAAATTGAAAGCATCAAATGTTAAATCCGCATCGACATAAGAGAATGCTACATAAACTTCAAACTAGCAAAAGTACGGTAAATAACGCGATCCGTAATCTTAATCACCATTGCCAGGAAATTCTTCGCCGCAGTCATGCCTCTATACGAAGAACAGTTCAGCCATCACAAACCTTGACTGCTTAATCTAAAATCGAGATGACAGTTCCCAAAACCCACCAGATCGACACAATTTGCTTCAGCCACACATATCTAACAATAGAAAGACATCAGCTCAGCATAAAACAAATCAACAATTAATAAACCAATAATAAAGCCTAAACCGAAACATGAAAACATAAACCATAATCTTCCGCAATCGGCCTCATAATTCATTCCCCAAAACCCTAACGGAACATCAAAAGATGCAAGTTCCGAACAGAATATCAAAAGCCAATCCAACGGAAACATCCAGATCTCATGCATCTAAGTCAGACAAAGAACATAAAAATCATAGCAGATCCTTGGGGATATAAAACCAATGAAGTTACTCAAATCAAATGACACTGACCATCTCCATCCTTGTCGAACAAGCTGAATGCCTCCTTAAACTCTGAGATCTGTTCATCCGTCAGCTGTTCGGTCATGGCTCCAAGTAGATCGCGCGGTGGTAGGCTGAGATGTGCTTAGGGTTGAAGAAGAAAGGTTAAGAGCGTGCGAAGGTCAGCGTTAGCAGTAAAGATTGGAGCAAACTCTGCTGCACAGGAAACTATGGGCGTCTCAAGAGCTGTAGCTCTCTCATTGGAAAAAAATTTGAAAAATTTTGGGTACCAGTGCATTGTATCAGTATTATATTTGTGTTATATTCATTCTAATTTTTATATAACTTTCATATAACTTACATATATGTAAAAACAGATGCGTGAAACTTATTTGTAAGTACAGATAGGTTATATAGAGGTTACATGAAGGTTACAATGGATATAACACGAATATAATGATGATATAACGTCCATATAACCTCTGTTATGTACGCAACGCTGCGTACGTCTTACGTACGCAAATTATTTCCCTCTGATGGCCCGTTTGGGGGCACTTATTTGATGTTGTAGCTTTTTCAGAATGCATCAGATCTATTTGGAACATGCGTTTTCAAAATGCTAACGTTTTCACATCGCATATAGGTGTGATGACAGTTTTCTTGTAACAGTCTGACTTTTTCCAAAAAAATAGAAATTTGTAATAGCCACTGCACCTAGCCTATCAGCAGATTATTCAATAAGCTGCTACTGCCCCAAACATATCATAAGTTTAATTTAATTTAGACTTGGCTCAAGTTGAATTCCTTTATAGGTCTAGCCCAATCTAGATCTAATCTAAGCTTAATATAACTTAGACTTAGTTTAGGTTTGGTCAAAGTTTGACTTAACTTGGATCTAGACTAAATCAACTAATTTTTTTAGTTAACCCAATCTCACTTGGGTTATCTAAATCTCTAGGTCAATCTGACGCAAGTGGGATTGACCCAAGTGGGATTGACCCAACTTGAAATTCTACTTTAAATTTGACATAAGCCTTAACCTCAAATTAATCAAATATTAATTTAAGTCCAACCTAACTCAGATGTAAAGAAAACTCAAGTCTAAAATTAATTCAAGCTTCATACGAGTCTAATTAACTTAAACTTGATATAACTCAAAAGGTTAACTTGAATTAGTTTAGTTTAACCTGATCTATTCTTAAGTTAGTCAACTTGATTATATTTGGCTTATTTTCAGTCAAAATAAAAGCAAGTCAAATTAGTTTGATTTTAATCAAACTAAATTTGGGTTAATATTATTAATCTGTGGTCGGTTTAACAAGTTTATAGATAGTTCGAGGACAATCAACCTAATCTAGGTTAACTCAAATTATTTCAAATCTCTCTTTAGATCAGTTCAAACCAACTTAAACTAATCTAAACTTAAATTAGGATGACTGAAGGTTAAATAGGGTTTTGTCTTCTCATATGAAAGCAAAAGCTCACTTAGCCTCAGTTAGAGTCATCTTGGGTTAAAATTGTCAAACCAACATAAATGACATAAAATCCACCTTAAAAGATAGTAAAACTTATACTTAAAGTTTAAAATGTAACTTGGTTTGAGAAGATATTTGAATGAGGTAATCCATGGTTGATAAAAAAAAAAATTTCAATCACTATGACTAATCAAACTGAAAACTTTAATGACCCGGGGACAGAACCATGGGATCTTGATAGGGTCATCCCAATCGAAATAAACAAAATAACAAAAAAAATTAATCTGCCAATAAAACATAAGCAACTTAAAATTTTTCAACTCCTAAAATCTAAAAAAGGCACTAAAACTAAAATGAAACTCTAATGAACAAAGATTACCGAACACAACTTTAACCAAACTGGTCGGATCTAGGAAGATCTCTTGGACGATGCAATCTGTGGTTGATGTCGGGAACCATTCGGTTTGAGTGGGTTTAATCGCATCTCGGACTAAGTAGCTCAGGGTACCCGACGACTCCAGGGCGACGGAGCCATAGACATCTTGACAGGGTTGTCTAAAAGTTAAAAATTTAACAAATTAAAATGTCACTTTGTGCTAATTTTGCTTTGTAGGGCCACTGAAGACAAAAGTTGAAAGTCATCCTATATTTATGTTACATGCCTACTCAATCTTTATGTATAAATATATACATAAAGATTACATAAAGATTGAGTAGTATGCATGTAAAAGGTTTTATTTGTAATATAGTTTTTGCTGTGTTGGAAACTATTAGCAACGGTCTTATACCAGCATTTATTTTTACTTAAAGACATAATTTATGTTTTAAGTTGTGACTTATTTAAATATTCTTCTAAGAATGAGAAATAAAGAAGAAAGGAAATAAAAGAAATCACTTTTCTCTCTTCTTATGTATTTACGGGCTTGACACCAAAATCACAATATATACATAATCAAATTTTCTCAAAATTTTGTAAGTTTATACATATGATATTTAATTTTGACCCAAATTATAGATTGCTAGTGGACTATTTTGATGGGAGATTTCTTTGTGGCATTAATTTTGGTATCCTTTAACTTATGTTACTAGAGTCTTTAATCAAAAACTTACTTATACATATGATTGAGAATTTTGGGTGCTAGCTTTTATATGTCAACTTGTCAGTCAGTTGGTTTGGATCTAGAATTGCCCTCCCTTGAGTGTTTTGCTGGTAGCTTCTCCCAGTATTGGTCTATGCACATTGATGCTTTGGTTGCCTGTTAGATTATTAAGGTTGAAAGTCTGAAGTTGGGCTCATCCCCAACTCAGAATACTTATATCCAATTCTAACTTTTCATATATCTAACACCTAAATTGTACACGAATATGCATGCTTTTGTTTATATATATTTTATATTTAAATTTCAAAATATTCAATATTAGTTCAATTTTTATATACATGCACGTGTAATATATAATTGTAATTTTTCTGAGAAATCACAAAGGTGGCATGTATTTACTACCACATTTTCTGTTACTACACTTGATCGCTTATGTTTTATTTATGCATGTGATATTGTTATTCTTTTGTTACTTAGTGTGTTTCTTATATGTGAAAAGAAACCATAGGGTAATGAACATAGAACATATGCTTAATGTGGAAAACTTTAAAATGTATAATTGTTATTTTCTTATAAGAAACTTTAGAATAACTGACGTAAGACATATGTTTAGGATGAAACCTATAAAACTTGACTAACGCGTTCACTTGACAAAAATAATTTTAATAATTTTCAAGATTTTATAAGAAAAAAATATATTCAATAAAATAAAATCATAAGATATTTTTATAAAATCATATAAGCTAAACAATATTAATAATAACATAATAATAATAATTTACCCTTTGAATTTAAAAGAATTTATTAGATGGGGTAACTCATGGTTGCTAATAAGAATTCTTCGATTTAAAGAAGTTTAACAAATTCTTTAGACTGAGTAAATTCAAAATTAACAGCAGTGTCGGGACGATTGAAACATGAGATCTTGACCGCCATCACTTAACATAAAATAAAATTCTCCATTTAATAACTTTAATAAAAAAAAATAATCGAAAAGTCACTTCACAAAAACTAAACAACAAGAAGAATCTAGGATAGACTTCCTGAGGCATGGATTTTTCTTTCTTTTTATAAACTTCATCAACATGAACCCTTAGGATTTAAAGGTTATTCGTGTGGTATGACGTAAAACCTCACATTATCTTTTAGGCTTTCACATAATTGTATGTCGTGTGATATAAGTCACAACTCTTTTTAGGATTCTGAGGTCGTTGTTAGGTACAACGTAAATCCTCCCACTTCTTGGGTTATTTGCATAATTATATGTCATGTAAATTTATGTCTTAAATTTTTAAATAAATCGCAGAATTGAAACATTATATAATTTCCCCTTTCAAAGATGTAAAATTGAATCGTAGGCTAGTTAAGATGTCACTTAGGTTTCCTCAGCATCTTCAACTTCTCATATTTTTCATTTCTTCGGGTTCTGAAATAACTGTTCCAAATTGAGTATTTACTTTTTTCCCTATATTCCCTATAATCAATCGTGAAAACTGAACTTTGAATTCTTGAAGATAAAACTCTAATCTTAATCGAGAGTTTTCTTAAGTTATTTCAATCGCTTAAAATATATTTAACTATAGGGGTTGTGCCTATAGAAGAATTAGTAACCCATATAATTTAAACCCTATCCAATCTTCAGAAGGGGAAGAATTTGTTGGAAATTTTATAGATCAAATAGATATTCTAATTTTCTTAGTTTGAATAATTGAGTTCATTATTAAGTGATATTTTCATCTTTCCAGATGGCACATTATTTGTAATGTTGTGTTAGATTATTGAAACAATCAAATATTCGAGATTTGTTCAACCTTATTTTCAAAATTATACTATTTTTCAAAATAAAAATCTATTTCAAAATTAAAATCTCTTTTTTTCCAAAATAATTTCAAAATAAAAAAAATAAAACAAACATTATCATTAATAATATGTAGATGTACTAATTAAATTTACTTTCCTTCTTGTAGATGACTTCTCGAGGAAGGGGTGGTATGACCCCCGTCGGGGGATGTGTCGGTTTGTGGAAGTCTGTAAGTTAATGAGGTCGTAGACATGGTGATAGGGCAACACACTGGCTCCGCCTCTAGTTCTAGCTACCACATCAGTTACTCCACTAGTTACAACCTTAACACCACTATCACCACCAGCCACACCACCACCACCACCTCCACCAGCCATGACACCACCACCGCCACCAACCATGACACCACTACTGCCAACACTTACCACCACGACACCATCAGCATCGTTAGCACTTGTTGTTATTGATGTATCGTCGAGTTTGAGCAGCACGAGCATCCATCATCAACTCAGGGCAGTAGAGAACACGCAAGTTTTAACTTAATGCCAGCATTACTACCTTGCATTTTTTTAATAGAGAACTAATTATATGTTATTTTCAGATTTACTCCGTCTACACAAACCATCCATTCCATTAGAGATATAATTTGAAGCAAGTACGACCACCAGTACTTATTCTAGAAGGAGATTCCAATTACAGTTCGTGATATGTGGTCAGGCGAGTTTAAGGTAAACATCAAATACAATAATTATATTTATGTATTTATTTTTATGAATCTAATAATTTCTAATTCAATTTATAAAAGCAATGATCTTGGCTCCCCGAGGAGGAGACACATCCGCAAGAACTTTAAGCACAAGGAGAGCGATCATCTGTGAGACCAGTTCGGTGATATACGTCAGACACGTGAGCGCCCTTTATGGTTGGGCGAGGAAGTTTTTACTGCACTGCTCAAGGCTTGAGACTCTCTTGAGTATCAGAGGAAGATGGAGCAGAAAAAGCCTGCGTGGGCATGGCGGTATCAAAGCACACTAGTGGAGCCCTCCCACATACGAAGTACAAGAGGAGGTTGGTAAGATTTTTTTTTTCATTAAATCTTATTTTACTTTAAATGTATGTTGATCTTTCCATTGCCTTGACAAACGTTGGAGAAAGGAAGGGAGCCAACTGTTGTAGAGTTACACGAGTGCACATAAAGGTGGCAGTCGGATCAATCCTGGGTGGACAGTGGATCACATACTACTCAGGTAATTCACAATATTAATAAGTAAAAAATTCAAATAAATATCAAAACTTATTTAGTTTCTCACTTTCAACAATCATATGTTTTGTAGGAAGCCTTCCTGTGGCTTAAGGAGAGTCGATCTCAGCAGTCGGCCTATGTTTCGAGAATATCTCACGATCCTTCTGTGTATGACCTCTGAAGAGAAGCTATCGACGAGAAGAAGGTAAGGTCTATGGGTTGGTGTCCCACGCATCGACCTATGATGACTGTTGGGCCTTGCACATCTGGTGCATCCACTTCCACTTTACAGAAGGAGAAGGTGATGTGTCGCTAGATTGCTGCCCGCTAGCCGCTCTGAGATCAAATATGAGGATAGAGATCAAAGTGGTGCTACTTTCATAACTTCATAAATGGAAGGAGCCTCTGCAGGATGAGGGTGAGGATAATGTTGATGAGGAGATGACATAGGATGAAGAGGCGGATGAGTACGGGGTTATTTTTTTGTTTGGTTGTGTATTGAACAATTTATTATTAGTGAATATTAGTTTTATTATGCACTTGTATATTCTGTTTGTTTTAATTCAATTATTTTTCTTTTATTTTTGTATATGGCTTATCTGTTAATTAGTTTTGTTACTGTGTTGTGTTTTAATTAATTTTTTATGATTGCAAGTGTGTATATTGTAGCGTTGAAAAAAGCTTTATATTTTTTCTGATGGTGCAGTTTTTCGACGACTTATCGACTATTTATCGAACAAGCGACGGTCTATTAAACAAGCGATATATGGGTAAAGTACTACACTTTTGCTACAGATAGAGCCGTCAGTAAATGTTAACTGAAGGTTTGGTGATAGTTTTCTAACAGAACTGTGACACTTTTCAGATGGAATTGCAACACTTTTTCTACAGACGGCTTCGTCGGTTATATAACCAATGGTCGAGCTATCTTTAAACATGATATGTTTTTGGATCTATAGCGACCGTTATTGTGCGTTGGTTAACCGCCGATTAATGTAAACCATCGTTAAATCTGTCGGTAATTGAATTCTCGACAAAAGTTTTTACTACGCCAATCTTGTCGTAGCTAAACAGTTGATAAATATTTTACATACGGTTTATCCGTTATTACCGATAGTATTTGATGAACAGTAATAAACTAAATTCTGCAATGGATATATATATATATCTATATATATATATATATGCTCATTGAGTCCTACTGAAGTTGCAGATGTTCTAGTTTACTTTAACTTCGGGTTAGGTTAGGTTACAGCAAAACAAAGTTAGAGTTTATCATAGGAATAAGTACAATGATTGATATCGATCACGCATAAGAGAATTTCAGTATGAATAATCAATTTCACCAAGATGAAATAAAAAATTGTTTGGATTAAGCTAGCATGGACTAGATGAACAGGCAATGGCAGTGAGCTATGATTGATTATATACACATACAAATTATAGCCATCTATTAATTAAAGACTACCAAACTTTCACCGAAATATATATAATTCTAACTACTTTTATTTCTAATGTGGTTGCTAATACAGTGGATTTTATTGTTGTTGTTCTGCTTGAGTCTACTAAATAATAGATCTAGTTAGAACTTGAGCACGAAAGTTAACCTTTGAAAGTAAGAAATTTCACATTCAGCTTTTGAAAAAGATGATATATATTCTTTTAGAAAGCACAAACAAAATAAAATTAATCAAATTCATTATTTTATCAATTTATTAACACATAGACAGAGACACAGACACACACATATAACATGATTGATGATTTAGATTGAAGAAATTAGTCATCAACCAACCAGCTGATCATCAATCAAAAACTTAGTTTGTTAGAGAAATTACAGGATTTTTTTTTTTTGTATTGTTTCCAAATAAAAATAGAAATATTTCAATATTGAAAATTCTATAATAAATTCTATATAATTAACATTTATTTTCAGTTTCCTTGCCCAAGGGTTTTAGTTCATTCCCAGATTTTGATATTCTTCAACATCACTCAATAAAACCACGGTTTGGCAAACTTAGGGCTCGTTCGGGGCAGCTTATTTGGTGCGGTGACGTTTTGCCAACGCACTAGGTCTGTTTGGGTAAACTGCATTTTGGCAGCTTCTGTATTTTCAAAACGCTAAAAACAGTGTTTTCACACCGCACTTATTTAGGTGTGGTGACAAATTTTTTGCTGCAGTCTAACTTTTTCAAAAAAAAAAAATTATAATAGTCACCGCACCTAACTTATCAACATATTATTTTTAATCAGCTTATCAACAAATTATTCAATAAGCTGCAGCTGCCCCAAACATAAACTTTATCTTTTATTCAATTTGCATGATATGAGTCGAGTATTACCAGCTTCAGGAAAGATTATTTTTTTTCATACTTTCATAAACTCAACAATACAAATTTGCATCCACAACCCTCCTTAAAAATGCAAAATTACATCATGATATTAATTAGTCGCCAGATCAATCTTGAAACTATGCATTTATCATGCATCATATCATATAAAATATTCAAATTAGGAATAGATCCTTCCCCGAAAACAAAAAAGTCTCTGAAGATTTCTTTTATACTTTCTATTAAAAACTACACTAACAAAATTTTAATTAGGAACATAATGTCATTCATTAACATCTATCTATGTATTTATATATAATCAACCCAGTATATAAAATATAAACACAACATCGGTTATCATTCATTAACATATAACAAAAAGCAGAAATATTTACTTTGCAGCACCACAAAAACATTTTTATTGATTGATAGAGCGAATATTACATACGTTGTTCACACATATGATTTGGTAGCATTGACATGATATTCATCCCAATACCATCTCAATACCACCAATCCGAACCTAGCCCATCAACACGTAGTATTTTTACTTATTAATCCCTCACGGCTAAAGATCCCGCCGCTCCACCTTGCCTAGATGCCCAACAAAACACTCCTCCGCGCTTCCGAACCGCTGCTCCATCAACTTAGGCTGAGAAGAGGATGTGTTGAAGGGGTTTGTAGGAGTGTCTGCAGGCAAGCTTCTGGACGACGGAGCGGAAGGCGGCGGCAGTGGTGGTAACTCTCATGGGTTTTGAGAAGTAGATCACTATCAGCTGATAATTTATGTGTCTGGACAACAACCGTAATAATCTTTCCTATCAGCAGGGGCTGATGCTTGTTTTATTTTATCTTGTGATGTGCGAGATGACCATTGCGATGGGCAATGTAGAGATAGGTTTTGAGGATGAAAGTACATGAATTGTTGTGGAGGAGAGCAATGGGGCGGTTGGCTTCCGTGTTGTATATGAAATTTGGTACAAGTTATTATTGTTTTTTTTATTATTATTAGTATTATTTATCTTTTTCTTTCTTTTTTTTTCCTTTTTGGTTGGGTGTGATCAATTAATTGATTTTTTTTTTTTGGAAAATTTCATGCCTGCTAAAATTTATCCATTTATATAATCACCACTTGCCATTTTTTTCTAGAGGCATTTAGGAATTGCCACCAAAATGCCATTTGTAGACATTAAGAGGCCAAATTAACTTCTTTTTGGGGGGGGGGGGGGCAAACTCCCTTCTTAGATCTAATATAGGAGGAATTAGGACAAGGAAAGAAAGTGATAATTTTAAGTGGGGCAAAATAATAAATTGCTCTCATATATAAATAAAAATCTCGGACATCTGACTGACTACTATCTCGTAATTTAAACACGACATGGGTCCTTCCACGCATACATTTCTTTTTAAATTTATATCACCTAAATATTTTTTATATCACATAAAAATACATTTTTTACTACATAGGGTGATATTTATGTAAAACTTAAAGTTTAGGTGTTAGATACACAAATATATAAGAATATAGCGGTCTACATGTAAATCTTCTTTTTATTAAACTATCAAACTCAACGATCAAATATTAGCTGATTTTATATCACAGATTAGTGCGGTAGGATTTACCACCGACAAAGTTGATTTTCTTAAATGTTTTTATAAAACTTCCTTTTCATTATATTAATTAAAAATCCTCTAGGTTTTAAGAATATTCCCCAACTCAATTGGGTTTTTTTTTTTTTTGTAGGATGAAAATATTTCGTTCGTATACCGCACATCTGGACGGTCAATCACAGACTGCCATATCGTCGTACATGTCATCGGCAAGCGACGTGGCTGCCGTTGATTGGCCGTATGGATATGCTAACGTCCGGACGGAATATGTTATTCTTTGCAGGGCACCTAATTTACGGTTGATAGAGAAAAATCTGTTTTTAATATCCACCTAAAGATTAGATCAGTAAATAAATAAAAATTAGTAGGATCGATCTGCCCGTTCAATTATTTCTGAGGTTCTGTAATTTGTAAAAAAATCTAAGTTAATAACTTTACTAATTCTCAAGACAAAAGGCAGATACTTCGCCCTCCATTACTGCACCAAGCCATCCATCAATGGCTTCCTATTCTTTTTTGGATTTCAGTTTATAATTGACCTCCTATCCTTATAATTTATAACTAATTTCTTATAATTTTTTTGTATTTTTTTTGTATTTAATCACTTGGTCAATTAGATTATATAACTATACATAGAAAAGAAGTGGATTAAGACCTCTAACACAAAACTATAACTAACACATCATGCCATTTTCAAAAAATGATGGTCAGTCAAAAGATGTAGATTAAACACTTTGCAAAGCTATCCAGCAAAGGGGGCTAAGACATAATTTATAGAAGAATCTCCTTAATAATTTAAGTAGTTGTGATTATCAGGTGTTGTTACTTATTGAACAATAATTCAATTGACGCATCTAAAATTTGACCGTTGATTTTGATTCATGCGTTTACTTTACTTGATGATGGACATATCTCAATAAGCAAGAGAAGAAGGGGAGAAAAAATGGTTAATTACGTACAGCACAGACCATGTGTACAGTACAGACCATGTGAAACATTGATATTTATAACTTAACCAACAAGATGACTTTTTTTGAATTACTGAACAGACGTATTTATGCTTGCCACGACTAAACTATTGAGAATTTGATAAAAATGGAAAATTTTCGGTTGGGGTTTTACTTTGAATTTTGATATTTGAGCGAGTATTTGAAAAATGGATGAAGGTGGGCAGTTGATTTGTAAAAAAATATGCATTGTGTAATTGCCACTTTTTTATTTTGATTTTTTTGTTTATATTGCTTATGCTTTGAATTGAAGTAAAACATATCCAGTCATGAAAACTTTTAAGTTTAAATAAATCAAAATAAATCCAAGAAGTTTTTAGTATTTTTAAAACAAATTTATATTGTTTAAAAAATTAGAAAAAATATACAAAAATTATACCAAACAAGTTTGTTTCGGAAAAAAAAAAAGATTAATTAAATAGGCTCTAAAATAAATTAAGACCTTTGGGATGATTATTGATAACTCTTTCATCTCGCACTTCATTATGAACTCACTTCATTTTGATTATTAAAATTTTCTAAATGTATGATAAGACTACAAAAGTTTCTTTATTGCAACAGAATTGATGAAGTTATATTCTTATAATTGTCATGATTGGATGAGCTTCCATGTTAAGGTGTTGTTCTTCTTTGGCATTTCTCCCTTCTCTTATCCAAGGGATTTTCAATATGTGGCATTAGTAATTAGGGATAGGGTAAGTAGGAAGGCTATGATAAGAACCTTACCTCTCTTTATGATTATCTTAAATAAATATTATTATTTGAGAGTTGAATTATTAATCTCTAGTTTTATTTTACATCTTTGCTTTAGTTGCTCCCTTGTGTTTGTGCACCTAGCGATCAATATGAGGGTTTGTAAATCTCAATGGATTATTTTTAAGGGTAAGCTATTAACTTATACTGCCTTCAAGGATTGCTGATTGATTCTTGGTAATTCCTTCCATTTTAAATGCCCTTTCATTAGTGGATTTTTGGTGACTAGCAGAAGATTTTGCTAGATAAATTTTTACTTAAACAAGAAATCAACTGCTCACATGAATCATCATGTGCTAGAACTCCTCTCAAATTTCTATCACCGATGTCGGGGTCTAAATTACTGATATGTTCAATTTTTTTATTTGATCGATGCATTTACTAAGACTTTTTATTTTTCTTCTGATGGATATTAAATGTAACATTTTTTTATGTTTTGTGTACTTAGTCGTTACCATTATCATAACTTTTGCCCTAAATGATGTTATTTTCTCATTTTATCTTTATGTGGGTCATTTCCTTTTGCTGTCTTGGTCATATGATTAGGTCAGATTTCAATATTTATTAACTCATATGCATTTTTTATGCGGGTACGGTTAGAAGTTAATTTTATACCCACCATTTGGCTTGGTTGGTGTGTTTAGTTTGCGTTCGATTTATGGTATCCTCTTTTATATGTGCAATTTTAATTTTTGCTTCATGTATTACAACTACTGCAAACTTTGAGAATCATCTGTGCCAAGCTTTACAATATTTTGGTTATGCTTTTTGCTCATCTTCTAATGATAAGTTGAACTTTCAATGTTTAATCTCCATTCATGTACCTTTTATCCCCTAAACGAAATCATGCATTCAATATTCTAACTATTATCACTTATTGTACTTTTACCCATACATGGATGTGTGCTGGTTAGTATAACTAGATGGCATTCAAATTGATACTCATGTTGCTGCTTCCCAATTTAATACATAAGTTCACTAAGTCATCCTCTTTTATGTCTTTCAAACTAAAGCTTCTTATCCTTACGACAACTTTAGTTGTTAAATGATTTCTTTGATAATATAATTACTATTAATGTAGAATCACATCCCAAATGGATGTATATAGTTTTTGAAGCAGATATTAATGAATCCTTTGGAGGTTTGATTTTTTTTTTTATTGGAGCATAACATGTTTAGTATATGCACCTTAGATGATTCCCCACAAATCCTCTCTTATGTTTCACTCTCTTTATTGTTCCATCTCATTTTTATGGCATTATTTTGTTAGATTTTTTGAATTCTTCTTCTAAGTCTACTCCCTTGCTTTCTCTCCTTAACTTGTTGCTTCACTTTTTGGATTACTCAAGTGTAATCTCATTTGTCTTTTTTTGTTCTATTTAATGGCTGACCCAATAGGTTTTCTTTTGGGTTGAATTGTATGTGGGTTTTGCTTGGGTCTTCCATCTACTTCTGTAGTCTTTTAAACTAATCCATAAAATTATATTTAAAAAAAAATGTTCATTATTGGGAGAAATTTGCTCGTGCATTAAAGAGAAATTCATTATGGCTGTTTTAGCACTGGGCTTAAGTAAATATCATGAAAAGTAATACATTAAGTTTCATGATATCATCGTACACATTTTGACATTAAAGAAAACATTGTTAATTACTTCTATAAATCAATGGCATATCATTAATTGTAAATATTTTGGGCATATTAAGCGAGAAAAAAAAAACTTCCGATTGTTTAGCATTTTTCATAACGTAGAAGAATACTATAAAAGAAAATCAAAAGAATGCTACTGAAATCAAAATGCGAAGGTTATTAGAGTTATAAGTCGTTGGAGTTAATACCTCAATAACCTCCCAATAACCCCCTAATAACTGCGAAGCGGAGGTTATTACGGGATTATTACACATGCAGCTCCGCGTGTGCGCATTACGTAAGCAAATATTTCCCATAAGTCACCTAATCTCAGCCAGAAAGCATTAATGGTGCATGATGAAGTATTGTTCTCGTGCATTATTGCAAAGCACTACACCTACTGTTCTATGAATTCAATTTATTCCTATAATAACTGAGTAAAAGTAGGTTGGCAAAATTAAGGGGCCATTTCACATCATTTTTATTTTGGAGCATTTACATACATACCTCCCAATTCCTATATATTTACATATCTAACACCTAAATTTTATTTTTTATATTTATGCCATTCAAATCTTTGGTATCACATAAAAAAAACTCTAATTTTAATTTTTAAAAAGTAAAATACATCCTTTCATTATACGCCATATCTAGCTAACATTTATACTTCTCCTCAATCACATTAAAACCAATTTAGCATCATTCAAATTTGGAAAATATTTATAGCTCTAAATTAAGAAATAATATGATCTGAAGATTTCCAAGATGCATTTCAATATTACCCTTAAAATTTTCAGTTATTACAGCATTTCATGTCATACAACTCCCTCTCTCCCTTCCCAAACACAACAATTCAAACATAGAATACTACTCATAATATATATATATATATATATATATATATATATATATATATATATATATATATATATATATATATATATATATATTATACAAAGCATCACCCATAAACATGCATGCAAGCATTATTTTATTTAAAATATTATAATATCCCTAAATTTCTATATATTTTCATATTTGATATCTAAAATTTAAGGTATTATACAAATAAATATAAAAATTTAAATAATATATAACTACATCTCTGTGTAGATCAACTTATTTAGAGTATGTAACAAGTAGATAGAAACTCATACCACCAAACAACTCAATTTCACTCCACATCAAAGAGAAGAGAGATAGGAAGCAGGCCAGCAAAATAATCATCTGTGCCTCCAAACCACTCATCCATCAACTTAAAAGAGTCGTCCCCATCCGCCTCGCCGATCGCCGAATTCCGCCGGCGTGCGGATATCGGTGAATCACAACTCGCCGCCGGATCGCTAGTGGGGGGTTGGCGGGTGAGGATCTCGGCGATGTCGGAGTCGCGGCCGGTGAGCTCCTGAACGACGCCGCGGAAGCCGGCGGCGCTGGTGGTGACTCGTATGGGATTGGAGAAGTAAACAACTTTGAGTGGCTCCTGATTCTTGTTAGGTATAGGGTTTGGTTGCTTTGGGAAATTGTGGGGATGAAGCTTTGGGTTTTGATCCATTTTGGTAGGGAGAGTTTGGGAGAATTATTTGGAGGGGAATTGACGTGTTATATGTATGATGGGGGGAAGGGAAGGGTTTGTTTTATTTATTATATTTGATGCGGGAAAAAGAAAACGATTGGAAGGAGGTTTGTGGACGGGAGAAGAAGATGGAAAAAAGAATTCAAGTATGTTTAGCTATGATATCTTTTTGGTGAAGTATCCCACTTGGCAACCTAAATATTTAGCAATTGAGAGGGTAAAAGTGGGCAAGTAGCATAAATTTTATATTATTTTCTTGCGTAGGACATTCACATACATACCAATTTATTAATTGTTACATATTTACATATCATGCGTGCAAAAGAATTTTGATTAACTAATGTCATAACATTGCACAAGAAGCCAACACACACTCAAAAGTTGTGCTGAAGTACGAGAAGATTTTTACGTGAAAAATTATAGACAGCTTGAAGTCTGAGAAAGACTGGAACTTGAAGAAAATACTGAAGTTCAGCATCACTTCTACATCGCAGCCGCCACCGCCGCTTTCGGTTGTCGATTCCTACGGCCTTCTCTGATCATCGTATAAAGCAACCTATGAAACAACACATCATCCCAAAGTTAGTGCATTGAAGCACTGACAATTGATCCTTTTTGCGGCTGCTCCCTTCCACGTGGCCATAACTCTTTGCACGAACCGATGTTGTAACTTAAGAGGTTGTTTAAACCTTTCTTGTATGTGGAACAGGGGATTGTACTTGTAATCGTCAGTTTATAATTGATTTTTTTAACGGAGTCCCACTTCGTGATTTTTTCAGTTCTATGGTTTTTAACATAAAAATCTTCTGATGTTTACGCATATCGTTTATATTACATTTACCTGAGTATTGTTGAGTTCTCCTGCAATGCTAAGACATTAATTAATCACTCTACCATCATATATTATTTCTCATGCAACATTTAATATCTAAATTTTAACATTTACATACATGACAACTTAGCTTGGCATGAAAAAAATGTGTTTCGGCTCTTAAAAGTTTAAAATGAATGGTATGTTAGCAAATGCCTCATATATAGTATAGTCACCCTTGTACCTCTATTAATTAACAAAGGACACGGAAAATTAGCAAGCCTATTAAAGTGTTAATTTGATAATTATTAAAATCAATTTATATAAATATAATGCACATTAAAGTTCGTGCAAGGCACCTAATAATTATGAACAACATGTTAAAAATTAAGTTAGATTATTTTATACAAAATTTAGTTTAGATGAATTTAACCTATTATTATTTTTTAATAATAGCGTGATACAAATTTTTTATTTTCATTACCAATTTTAAAATAAATTCGGAAATTATATAATCCACCTTGATGTAGATTATGTCAGAGCATTTGAACATGAATTATGAAAAGGTGTATTTACATACATAAATCTTCTTATGGAAAATTGATGCCTTATGATGACGAGAAATTATTTCATACAGACACCGCATGCAGAGATGCATACGGTATTCGATCTCCACTGTCGATCACCACAATCAAAATTGTTTTAATAAAAAAAAGTTGAAAGTAGGACACACCGAAATACATCTTTACGGTGATCGACTGTGAAGATCGGATACGGTATCCGTATGAAATAATTTTTCTAACATAACAGATTAATAAATTTAAAAATTCAAACGAAAATTTAAATTAGTTCTATCATAAAAACAAACCTCTTCGTATCATAAATCATAATTAATGTCCGTCAGACTATCATCTCATTAGTCGTCGTCGTATTTTATATATTTAATATATTTACATGTCAAATAGGTTTTATGTACATGTAATAAATTAATACATGCAGGTAAAATATCTTTCAATTTAGAAATAAAACTTACTGATATTTTTATATGATTTTAAAATTTTGAATGTTTATATAACTAAATATTAAATTTTAGGTAATAGGCATATAAATATACAGCAATTATGTGACATGCATTTAAATCTCCCTTTTTTTTAAATACTTTATTTTAACTAATTTTTTATCCAAAATACTGAAACATTAATTGTTAGAAAGATTTACATACATACCACTTAATTCTTATAAATTTACATATATATATATATATATATATATATATANAATGGTATGTTAGCAAATGCCTCATGTATAGTATAGTCACCCTTGTACCTCTATTAATTAACAAAGGACACGGAAAATTAGCAAGCCTATTAAAGAGTGACATGCATTTAAATCTCCCTTTTTTTTTAAATACTTTATTTTAACTAATTTTTTATCCAAAATACTGAAACATTAATTGTTAGGAAGATTTACATACATACCACTTAATTCTTATAAATTTACATATATATATATATATATATATATATACACACATACATATAAGCAACATATTCATGGATGAAAATATGTATTTAATTTCTTTTAATCGTTCAACAATTATTTAAAAAAAATAAATTTTAGTAACTCATATTATTTTTAGGAATTATGTAGGCTAAGATAAATATTGAAAATTAACTGGATAATCAATTAAATGCTCGACGCCGACTTGTGGCAGATTTGAAATAATTCAATATTGGGCACGAGCAAACCGGTGATGATAAGAGCTCCACGTCTCTCACTTATTATAATAAGCTCGCCATATTAATTTGATTTCATGGTACGCAAATACTAACCAATCGTTAACATTACTTGTATTTTTTTATTAGCTTGGCAAATGAAATTGAACTTTTCATTCAATAATTGGAGCACATGATTTCGAGAAATATTTGCATATGTCTAACACAAAGTTGCGTTCATATTAGATTATTAGGAGGGTACATGTAGGTTTTACTTAGATTTTACCCCATGTACTTCTTCTTGAAACATAAATGTAATCTACATGTATATTCCGAACAACCTAATATATACACAATTTTGTATACGTGAGACGTAAGCAAATATTTCTCCACGATGCCAAGAAACATTTGCATACATACCACTCAATTCTTTTTTATATTTTTTTAAAATTTATATATCTATTTAATTAAAAAAGAAATCTGTTATTCAAAATAATTAAATTAAGATTTCCATACATTTTAATAATTAAAACTATTAAATTTTAATAGCTATTATCCTTAATATTTTAATGTAAGGAAAATAATTAATATTACATTATTAATTATGAATCACATTAATACGGCGCAATTGATCTTAACATAATCCCTAATATTTTTAAAATAAATACAGCCGGTCCCATAATTCGATGAGCTTCACGTGACTCACGTGAATGCTTCCTTTCTGCTTTTATTGAAAGAGACAAATGCGGGCCCACCATGCGCTGTCGTCACGGTGGGTCATACGCTGATCTCAGCTTATCAGATCCATCGAACCGTCTCAATCCGAGTCAACCCTACGCCGCACGTAATGCATGCACAGCTCCTAATTATTTGAGGTTATATCTTTGTTGGAAGGTTATTCAGTGCTGCGCATATAGGGAGGTTATTCAGTGATTATTTGAGTTTATATTTTTATTATATCATTTATATCATCTTTGTAATCTACATATAACCTACAAATATATGAAAACAGAAGTGCAAAACTTATTAGAACGTACAGATAGATTACATGGAGGTTACAGAGGGTATAACGCAGATATAACCCTCCAATGCCCTCTGAATAACCTCTCTGACGTATGCAGCGCTGCGTACGTATCACGTCTTACGTACTCAATACCCTCTATTTCTTATATATTTTTCAAATACATATATTTTAAAAACTTCAACTGAATGAACCTATTATAGCATATGATATATATTTTTTTGGTTGGATAAGATTCAATGTATTGTAAACATAAATTTTCGTCTTGGATTAAAATCTTAAATATATTATAAATTATCCAATAATAAATTTGATGTCTTTCAACTAGCTTTGTGATGTAGAAAATATTTATATAAATTATCCAATATTTTTAAGAAAATTGATCATATTTAATCACAAACTAATAAAGGAGTATAAGCTATAAATATCAGCTCCTAATCAATAATAGTATAAGATTATATTTTGTGTATGTTGTATTGTTGTCTTCTGTTATAACATTTGAATTTCTCTGATGCATTTGAAGTTGTGTTTTTTTAAAATTATATTTCTTCATTTCTATTTTTACTTAGATCTTAAAATCATTTACAATGAAGTAATATTAAACATATTTATTCTTCAATTTAATGTTTTTGTTATTAAAGTAAGAAATATTATTAGTGCCATCAAATCACTTTGAAGATTAAACATTTTGTTAAACAAGAGAAGTAATGTTGGTAACAAAGACAATATACTTGTAAAATATTTTTTCTCTCATACTAAAAAAAAGTGAGTAATTTAAGATATTTGACACATAAAAATCTAGAAAGTTAAAATAATATGATAATTTCGATTAGTGTAAATCTCACTAGTAGTAAGGTTGAGTTACAAAATATTTGCAATTTTTAAATTTAGTGGAAGCATCAATATTGAGCAAATTGAAGCAAGTCATCATTAGAATTTTTAGAGGATAATGATGCAAGGTTTAAATGAGCCAATGTTAGAATTTTTAAAGAAGATGATGAAAACAGATCGATAATGCAAATATAATTAACCTTACTAGTCCTTTTATTACTTAGATTAGGTGTACATAATATCAATTTGTGGCAAAAGATGAGATAGAATATGAAGGTCATTGATGCTATTGAGGGAGGTCAAATTGGTCATCTCTTAAAAAGAAGATGGCATAACTTTAAGATAAAAATGGAGTGGTGCATTAATATCATGGAGGACATTGATGGTTGCAAGCTTCAACCTCACTTAATGATAAAGATGATTGCTTGATGGTGACGAAGGAGCAAAGCATGAGGACATAGTGGCCCTTTAAGATGGACAAAAGTTTCTCTTATATATGTGAAGAAGAGATGACATAAAAGAAATTACATAGTGACATTAGAGTTGGAAATGAAAAATAAAAAAGTTGAACTTGCAATCTTCACCTATGGTTGAAGATGGAAGAACTTGAAGGTGGTGATATAGTGGTATGAAAGGTCATTGTAGCCACTAAAAATGTTCTAATGGATGATGTAATGTAGTGGTAAAAAAGAACCATAGTCTTAGAAAAATGGAAGGGATTGAATAACACACTATTTATGGATGAAACAATGCTTAAGGTTATCATTTTATTGAAAGGAGAGAGGCTTTGAATAAGTGAGAGTTACTGGGTGATAAAAATAATTAGAATAATCCCTCTAATTAAATGATAAAATATTGGGCAACCAAGACTAAAAATGTATATTGAACTCCCAAAATAATTAAGACTGACATGATATCCAGAATTGGCAGATGCATGAAGAAGGGGAGACATGGAGTCAATAAGTGATTCACTATCCATTAACATCCATGGTCTGTCTTATGAAAAAAAAACAGACTAGTTGATTAAATTGATGATTACCACCTCTACGATTGACTAATTTGTTGCTTCTTGGGGTTTTATGATGAACATATATTTATTAGTGCTTTGTAAAGCTCTCTATTTAATTATTATTATTTTTTTGTAAAGCCTAAAGGTGAAATGAACTAAAGTTAAATATAATCTAATTTATACTAATTTAATAAATAATCGATATTAAACTCAACGAAAGCTCATATCATATATATGATTAACTAGAACTTATTTAATTATGAATTTTATAATAATATATTTTTATATCAGTAAAACTTTGATTTCAAATTATTAATTTATTAAATTTAATAATTTATACACTATTATCCATCATATTCATTCCGTCACACTTTTTATTTTAATTAATTAATTGTTTTAAAAATATGTAATATACACTTATTAGCCATATAAATCACAATAATTTCATTATGTTATATATTTTTTATTTTTTTTTCTTGTCTATGAATATATTTGCAATGTACATATTTTTTTACTTATTTTTTGGTAAAATAATTAGATTCAAATTTATCCGAGTTATTTAGATTTGTAAAATCATTTTTTTAAAAATTTTATATAAAAACCTTGAGGCTCATTTGAATTTTTTAATTAATTTATTAAGTCATTTAAATATTCATTCCATATGCTTAAACAAATCTAATTTAATTATTTAAAATTTTCAACGAGACAAATGTTGAATTTTTACTTATTTTTTTAATAAAATAATTAGATTATAATTCAAATTTATTCAATTACTTGTTATTTGGAGCTGCGGGGAGTAATTTTATATAATACCTAAAATTGTCTAGAAATAATGAAATATCATAAATCTACCCAAAATATTAAAAGTTTGGAGGTGCGGGGAATCGAACCCCGTGCCTCTCGCATGCGAAGCGAGCGCTCTACCATATGAGCTACACCCCCTAGTTTTTATTCTGATAACAATAATGTATTTATCATAATGTTAAATATCAAGAAATTAAATATTTAAATATATTAAAACTATATTTCACTTTCTATTTTGCTAGTTTTATGCACTATTAATCAATCTTTGCTTCATATCGTAGATATTGAATTTATTTTTGATTTAATATGGGTTCCGTATTTTGCATTAAGAGTAACTTTTGTTGTGACATGATTAGGGCTATAAACAAGTCGAGCTTGAGCGAGCTCAGACTTGACTCGTGTTCGAAATCGGCTCCTAAACAGCGTGTTCGTGCTCGGCTCGATTTAAATTTTCGTGTTCGTGTTCGGCTCGAAATTGGCTCGTTAAACTAAAATTGAGAAAAATAGATAAAACTGTGGGATTCGAACCTTGGTCAAATCTATATAAAAGAAGACAATAACCGCATTGTCACATGAGGTTTTGTGATTTAAACTTAGACATAAATATATATAATATTTTATTATATAAATAATATATATAATATATTGTAATATAGAAAGTTATATAATTTTTTTTTCGAGCCGAACACGAGCGAGCAAACTGTTGTTCGTGTTCGACTCGTTTGCATTTCAAGCTTAAAAATTTGTTTGTGTTCGGCTCGTTAACGAACGAGCCGAACACGAGTTGTTCATGCACAATGAGCCAAATTGACATCACTAGATATGATGGTGACTATCTAGGAGATCGCATGGACAAGCAAAATATGCAATGCATTCTTACATGTATACCACTCAATCCTCATGTATTTGCATATCTAACACCTAAACTTTACTTTTTTACATTGATTCTACTCATATCTTTCATATCTCATAAAAAATACCACTATTTTAACTTTAAAAAAGTGAAATTATGCACACTTTCATGATAGATAAACTGACATATATGTAAAAATTGAAGATTAGGTGGTGGAATTGTAAATAGACAAGACTTGAGTGGTGTGTATGTAAATCTTCCTCTTTTATTAGGTTAATCGACACTTCTTAAGACTAGAGTATTCAATGTGTTAAAGTCTTTATGATCGTTATAAATTTCTTAAAATTTTTGGTGCAAATAGAGAGATTTGCATACATACCGCTCAATCCTTATTTATTTACATATATAACACACATATGTACACTTCATTTTATACATATAGGCCACCTGACTGGCCTATGCATGAAAATGTGTATTTTACTTTAAAAAAGATTTAAACAATAATATTTTGGATGTGATACGAAAGATTTATGTGATATAAATGTAAAAAAAGTAAAATGTAGATGTTGACATATAAATACATGTTAGATATGACTCATATATCATAAATGGACAGTGCTAAATCTAGAGCGGAGCAGAGCGGAAGATTTTGTCCAAACCTGGGAAGTTTCCTT
Organism: Phalaenopsis aphrodite; assembly: GCA_003013225.1. Lineage (NCBI taxonomy): Eukaryota > Viridiplantae > Streptophyta > Magnoliopsida > Asparagales > Orchidaceae > Phalaenopsis > Phalaenopsis aphrodite. The sequence continues at coordinate 917,748 of NEWO01000044.1, read as the reverse complement.
ATGTGGGTTGGAGGTGCGGTACAAGGGTAATTTGATAATTACATATTGTACAGGGGTTATAAATTCGGCTTGTATGTAAACCTAGGGATTATCTCTGAATCTCTCTATTGTGTAATCTCTTTTCTGAATATTGAAAGGAATATGCCGCTCTGCTCCAGAGGAAGTAGGCATCTTTGCCGAACCTCGTTAAATCTTTGTGTTCTTCTGGATTTGTGTTGATTACTGTTTTTCTTCGCCCCTAATTTCTCAACAATACATAAGAAAAATAGCATGACTAAAGCATTCATGTTCGATTGGGTGTGTCCATTTTGTCACCTTTCTTGTTCAACTGCTTTGGTAATGGTCTGAATTTACGTACACAACGCATAATTTTTATGTATTACATATCTACACCTAAGTTCTTATGTTTTTTTATGGTACTCTTATGTCATTAATCTATGTATAAATTTGTGAAGGTCACTTTTAAAAAGTAAGCAAAAGTGATATTTTGAAAATTAATCTATTCCTAACATATTTTAGATTTAATTTTTTTTCTTTTTAGGGATTTACATATTTATCATAAATTTTCATGCTTGCATATATCTAACATCAAAATATTTATATTTATTTGCATAACAGTATAGTTTCTAAATTATCTCAGAAATAACACTGACATTAATTTATTTGAAATAACAGACTTTCTTTTTTGAAGCTAGAAGGGGTACATGTGCAAATATGTGAATTCAAGGGTTGGATGTGTAAATGCATATGCATTTTGTTCCATATATATGTATATATGTGGTTTGTATTATTTTTAAAAGGCTGACAATGTTTCAGTATTTTACTCTACTTTATAGACGTCCTCCGGAAATAGAGAAATTATTGCATACGAACACCACATGCATCTCTGCATGCGGTGTCTGATTCTGACCGTAGATCACGTTGATCTACGGTCAGAATTATTTCCATTTTTTTTTAAATTTTAGGTGGGACCTATCAAAATACATCAGGACCATAAACCATGTGATTCACGGTCCGGATCTGACACCGCACGCAAGCTGCTTGCGGTGTATGATCCAATGGAATAATTTTCCCCGGAAATAACTGAAAAAAAAGTACAAAACTCAACACTTTCAATGCCATGGCAAACACGACAAGTTCACGTATAAAAAGCACGTGCATGAGCTCAAACAAACATATCCTTTTTTTATATATATTATATAATTCCAGCTCATTTAAGTATGCTTGCTTTTGCCTTAAATTGTCTTCCCATAACTTTTTGTGGTATTAAACTTTCTTTATTAGTAATAATAATAATAATATTATTATTATTATTAATTTTAATTATTATTATTTCAGTTGGATTACACGAGGGATCGGCTTTAAGCGCATATCTTTTTACTTTAGTTATGGATGCTTTACTAGACATTTACGCAGAAAATACCTTGATGTATTCTTTTCAATAATGATATCCTTCTTGTGGATAAGACTGTAGAAAGAGTTAAAAACAAAACTTGAATTATGGAGGTCTACATTGGAGTCTAAAGGTCTTCATTTTTGTATAGATAAAACCGAATGCATGGCATGTAATTTTAATAGTAGTAGTTCTAGTGGTAGTGTTATAACTATGAGTGATCAAATCATTAAAATGTGTGAACATTTTAGGTATCTTGGGTTTATTGTTCAAAGTTGGTTGTTTGAAGTAGAGGAATGCATTGAGTCTGTCATGTGATTGAAAAATACCGCTTAGACTAAAAGGTAAGTTTTATAAGATTGTGGTGAGACCCACGGTGCTCTATGACGTAAAATGTTGGCCTTCAAAAGAGAAGCATAAAACAAAGTGAAGTGTTGTTGAGAAGAGAATGCCAAGGTGGATGAGTGGCTTAACGCTTAGACAAAAATGTGAAATTATTATATCCATGATATGGTTGGTGTAGCTTTAGTGGCAGACAACACTAAAGATATTCATCTTAGATTATTTTGGTCACACTAAACGTCGACCATTTGATGAGCCAGTTAGGAGGATAGATGTTTTAGAATTGACTTATGTTAAGAAAGACAGAGTTAGACCTAAGAACACTTGGAATTATTGTATAAAAAAGGATTTTAGTTTATTAGAATTAAATGAAAATATGACACTCGCAATGGAGACGAAGGATTCATGTAGCCGACCCCACTTAGCGGGACAAAAGCTTGTTGTTGTTGTTGTTGTTGCTGTTATTGTTTGAATCATTGCAATTTCATAAATAATTGGCTAACCCCTCTTTTAATTGAGTTTGAAGGAATACAAATTAGTTTGTTGCATTTTATCCATTAGTGCTAGGGGTGTAAACGAGCTGAACATGAGCGAGTCAGCTCATTTATATTTCGAGCTTAAAAAGTGTGTTTGTGTTCGACTCGTTTGCTTAGCGAGCCGAACACAAGCCGTTCATGAACAAAAAAGTAGTTTTGACAAATCTAATCACGTAGCCGTAAGATGTTATGGATTGAGACAAGATTTAAAAATTATTTTTTATATTAAAACATCATTTGAATCTAATTTAATAATTTTTATTCTATTTTATTAATTAACAATTTTAATTGATTATAAATCTTTGTAACCTTGTAGTCAATTAAAATTTTTAAAAATACTACTCATCAATGTATGTATATATAATTGATGAGTAGTATTTCGAGCCAAAACGAACGAACACGAACGAAAAAATCTTTGTTCGTGTTCAGCTTGTTAACTTAGCGAATGAGCCGAACATGAACTTATTTACGAGCTGAACACGAGCTGTTCGTGAACAACGAGCCGTTCTGACAACCCTAATTAGTGCTATAAAAAACTCTCTGCTAGCAACATCTTCAATTCTGGTTATCAATAGATAGATATTAAAAATAGACGGGAAGTTTTGTAGATGAAACTAAACGAGCTTTTTAGTAAAAAGTATAGCATATGCTTGAATGTGTAGCATATTGATTGAAAATAAAGTAAGAAAAATTTCAAAATGTTAAATTTAAGCACTCACCCTGCCAGAAAAAAAAGAGGTCTAGCTTTTCTCCTTGACAAAAAGGAGCAACTTTTTCACAACTTAAAGATCTAACCTAAATAAAACGAAAGATGACAATTGCCCTACAAGGAACAATGAAATATGATGATTTGGCTTGAGAGAAAGACGGCTCAACTTTGTGCGACTTGTGTTCGAATGTATAAGCATGTTGGTTGAAATAACATATGAATCTCATGATGTCCGTTTCGAGCCTTCACTCTACCACAAGAAAAATGTGTGACAAGATCTCTTCCATTTTAGCTAGTCATTTAGAAATTGAGCAATTGGAAATGGATGAGGCAGGAATAAGCACACCTCTAAGTAGAAGAGGTGGGTAGGGATATGAAGTGACATTGGTGTAAGAATTTATAGGGCATTGATTGAAAATGAAATGAAAAATTTCATCGATCTAAAATTGCGTATTCATTTAGCTTGAAACAAGGGAAATTTTCATATATACCACAATTCTTATGTATTTAAAAAACTGGCATCAGAAGTTTGATATTTACACTTACAATACTTTAGCATCCTAAATCTTTGCATGAAAATGTGTACTTCTTTTCTAAAATGATTGTGATGGTGATATTTTTAACGTGAAATTAAAAATTTTGAGTGATATGCATATGAATATGAATATAATGTGTTGAATATATCAAACGTGTGTGGTATCTATGAAAATGTCTGAAAAAAAAGTGTTGAAAAGAATACGAATGAAATGAATGATCGAGTTAGAGAAGGTAAATAAAATGATGTCAAAATTTGATGTGCAAAAAATCACAATCCATTTTTATAATAATAGTATAGATATGTAACGTGGTGGCGAGACATGCAATGCGCTGTGACACAAAATGTTGGCCTTTAAAAGAGGCATAACACAAAGTTAAGTGTTGTTGAGATGAGAATGCTTAGGTTGATGAGTTGCTCGACACTTAGAGACAAAATGTGAAATGAATAAATTCGTGATAAAGTAGGTGTTGCTGCAATGGCTGACAAGATTAGAGAGTTCATCTTAGAAGATTTGGTCACATTAAACACCGACCATCTGATGATTCGGTTTGGAGAGTAGATATTTTAAATTTGACTTATGTTAAGAAAGACAGAGGTAGACCTAAAAAGACTTGGGCTTAAGATATATAAAAATGAACCTTAATCTATTAGAATTAAATGAAAATATGACATATAGTTGAACCCACTTAGTAGGATAAATGCTTTTTGTTGTTGTAGCATAGATATATTATTTTTTGTTAATATTAAAATCAACCCATAAAAATACAATCATGTGTTTTGGACACGAAGTTTTGAAGATCAAACTTCATTCCTTCAAAAATGAATCCATCAAAAGAAGAATTGTCTAACAATTTAATAATCAATTGTTGTAAGATATGTACTTCCTGGCATAGAAATGAAACGCAAAGAACACAAGCAAACACATATCGTTTATGTGGTTCGATCCAACTGGATCTACGTCCACGAGAGGGAATCAATCAAATAGTTCACTAAGGCAAAAGAAATGGAGAATACATAGCTTATACATAGAGATGAGCCCTCATCTTCCTTCTATGGCCTCCCTCTCAAGCGACACCTTGATACAAGGCCTCAAGATGCTCTCCTGCTCTCTAGCTCTCTAACTATTCTCTCCTCTTTTGTGGTAGCTTAAGATCTCTTCCCTTTGCTCCACCTTCGTGATAGCTTAATATCTCTTCCCTTGCCCTCCTAAGCCTCACACCCTCTCTATTTGTAGGAGCAAGAGAGTGGTAGGTGTGAGGTAGGTTAGCGGTAGGTGAGCGGTAGGTGAGATGTGGTAGGTGAGCGGTACCACATTACAAAAATGTCCTTTTACCTTAGTTCAATAATTTGGGGTCAAAATAACATCAACAAATTGATCTCTTATTTATATCTAACTCATTTCAATTCGATAATAAATAAATCAAATAAAAATAAAATTATGGCATTAAAAAGCTAGAGCTTATTCATACTGTTGTAGATAATAATCACATCAAGTCAAACAAAGACATCAAATTGTTCAATACTTTTAACCAGAAGAAAGGTGTTTGGATAAGGGAAAAAAAAAGAGACTTTTCAATGTCAATCTTACAAACAAAATTTTTAACAATTTCCATATGAGAAAAATGTATATCTGCATCAGAGGACATGATTGTAATTTCCTAATTACAAACATCATCCCCCCACCAGACACGATGAAAAAAATTGGATCACTTCTGATAATTTATAATTGTTTAAAGTAATTTCCCCCCCAAAAAAAGTAAATAAATAAAATAAAATAAGATAAATAAATAAAATAATAAATAATAAATAATGAAAAACAGATATGCAAGGAGAATTTTCTGAACGGTAGCAGAATGATTTCTGAACTCATAATTTGGGAGGTTGGGCTTGCTAATCCTCTTCGGACATCCAAATTACATCTTTGAGTGATGCAGACAATGTTTTATAGAACTGCACTTATTCAGCAAACAAATAACAATCAGTATGCTGTTTTTTGTGGCTTTTAAGTTTAGAGTGCAAAAATAAAATTACATTTTTGACCATATAAATGCTTTGTACCGAGCAAATTGTTCGACAGAGCCAATCTATAACTAAAATCAATTCTAATGAACTTAAATTTCTAACAGATAACTTCCCCAACATAATGAAAGTGTTATAAAGCTTTTTCTCAAAAGCAACAATTTTGAAGAGCAACAACAGATGCTCTCCATATTAAGCTGCCATATAAACAAAATTCAAATTTTGATGCATTTTATGCTCCAAAATCTTGTTAAAATGATTATTTTCAACATAATACCCAAAAAATGCTCATTAGGATATGTCATGTAAATGAATAATTGTTGAATCGGCAAGTCAAAATATACCTTTTGGAATTCTAGTGTATCCCCTTTATCCTTACGCACCTCAACCATATGCAAGGAAGGGGCCACTTGAAATACCTGAACATTTAGAATTCATGTCAACAAGATTATAAATCCCATAGAAACTAAAAATGAGATTTTTTTTCTAAAACCTCCGTCGAAACATTGAGATTTCCTTTCCTACCCGCTTTCACATTTCGAAGCATCATCTACAAAGCACCATAGCCATCAAATATAGCTCATATGTCACAATACATTGCTTTTTTTTAATAAGTTATTTGCATTGAATAACATAGAACTATCCGACAAACGAACTTCGCATAAAGCTTAGAAACTGAACTTTAAAATGTGAAAAACTCAAAATGTTTGAAAAAATGCTTTTTCACACCAGTCCTTGTAACCTGGTTATTTGTTTCCTAAGCTTTAAGTATAACTGGTTCATAAGCAGTTTTTTAGACCACCTTATAGTTCTTCTTGTGAATGTCATATCCAAGAGGTTTTGCTGCATCTTCAATCTTTCTGATGATTTCATTGGCAGAACATGTTGATGTAAACCTGGTTTCTCTCTTTAATGCCTGAAATAAACAAATAATAATGTTGTGTTCAGGAATGAGATTTAGGAATGAAAATTCAAGAGAAACTCTGTACCTGTTCTATGGTGAACAGGCTCTCAAGATTTAAGCCTTTTGACAAGCCAATCAACTCAAATGCATTCAGTGCTGCTGGTTGTTCTTCGTTTCCTGTCTCATGGTGATCCTGGTAAATTCATGAACATATAGCTACTATATCAGAAGAATTTCGATACAAAAAGTGATGCAAAACACAAAATAAGTCACGAAAATTAAGGAAGGCCTCGGCTTGATGCTCATATTCGACTCACTTGTGAGATCTTGAAAGCAGAATGAACTTCATTCAAATTCGTTTCATAATTTCCATCGAAAACAGAAGGTTTGTCGCCTTTTCTAAACCATTCATCTTCCAATATTTCAGAGATAGTTATCCTCTGTCATCATCCAAACAAACTTAAAGTTGATAATATATGGCGAGGTAGTGTCGAAGATGACAAAAATTTATTACTACATTGAACCTCCATTTTAAGAAGTTCTAGTTATTATTATTAATTTTTTTTTAATTTTGTTTTTTTTTTTTGGCATTTCTATCATCAAAACAAAAAAATATGATTAAATTGTATGATTAAACATACAAAACAACATAATAAATGATTGAAATTGGCTACCATATTGTTCAGTTAATGTGTGAAGATTTATTTCTAGCTAATGGATTAATTGTTATGGCGTGGAGCTTGATTTGGAGCAGCACAATAGCAGCAGGCTGGAGACTGACCGCTTGGCGCTTTAGCCCCAAGCTACAGGAGCCTCTGCACTCAGTGAATGGGCGCCCCTATGCCCATGTGGGCGCTCTTGCGCCCAACTGTGGGTGCCCTTGTGCATGCCTCTCGGGTTCGAGAGTTCTAGTTTTTTATTTACATTCCGAGTGACCGGCGCTCAAGCGCCAAACTTCGGTCGCTCCTGCGATGGGTGCAATTAGTTCTGATTCGATTTAAAGGGACTTTTTGAGCAACGGAAGATGTGAGTTCCAGTGAGGAATTTCCAAAGCGCAAGTTTCTTCGATATTTTCCCAGTGAAAGTGAGAAGCGTCGAAGAGGAGAATTTTGCATGTGTTTCTCTTGTCAGATTAAGAGGGAAGAATTGGAGCAAGATCTTGCAAGTTCCTTTTATTGTAGAGAGGAAATATGAGTGAGATTTCTATAAAACTTTATGATTCATAGTGGAAATTTCTTGGCGTAATGACTTTATGGTTTTTTCTCATTCTCAGGTTTTTCTACATTAAATCATTGCGAGCTTTTCCGGATTGTCTTTATTGCGCTTTTGTTCCTAATTTTATTCCGGTTTTCCCGAATCTGTGTTATCCTATTATGCGGCGTAGTTTAGTTTCAAATTTAATTTAAGTCTTTTGAATGTAAGGGGATAGTTTCATTCCCAACAACAAAGTGGTATCAAAGCGATATTCAATTTGAGTGGAAGCAATGGTCAAGCAAGCAAGGTTCAAAGTGGAGAAGTTCAATGGGACAAACTTCACATTCTGGAGGATGCAAGTAGAGGATTTGTTATATAAAAAAAAATTGCATTTGCCACTACAAGGAATCGCTAAGAAACCTGAGTTTATGGCTATGGAGGAATTTGAAGTGTTGAATCAAACAACACTAGATTTGATCTAGTTGTTGGTTTCCTCATTTGTTACGTTCAAAATTGTAAATGAAAATACCACGGTGGATCTTATGGTGGCACTGACCAAGATGTATGAAAAATCTTATGCTTCAAACAAAGTTTTTCTAATAAAAAGGCTACTCAACACAAAGATAGTGGAAGACAATTATGCGACAGAACATCTGAATAATTTTAACACTATAACTAGTCAATTGTGTTATGTAGGATCAAGTTTGATGAAGAGGTCAAAACACTGGTGATATTGTCTTCATTGTCGGACAGTTGGGATGGTTTGGTCACGACATTGAATAATTCTTCAGGGAATATGAAGTTGAAATTCGATCACATCGTAGGTTTGATGTTGAATAAAGAAGTTCGCAGAAAAGCAGTGAATGGTGAATTTTTATGTCTGTCCTGAATGTTGATAACAGAGGAAAGATTTTGGAAATGAATACTCACAAAGGCAGATCCAAGTCCAAGAGAGGAAAGTCCAGATCAAGCTGAGGAAATAACAGAAAAGAATGTCGGAACACGGAAAGAAATGGCATTTCAAGAAAGACTGTAAAGCAACAAGGAAAGCCGGTGGTGGAGAACAAAAAATGAATCTCTCTACGAATGTCTCCACTAGTGAAATTTAAAACGACTACCAAATATTATCCTTAATTAGTATTGAATTAAATAGTAGATTTAGGTGCCTTTTTTCATGCTTGCACTAGTAAAAAGGTATTTAAAAACTATACTCAGAGTGATCTAGAAAATGTTTATCTAGAAGATAACAAGACCTGTAGTATCATAATAAAGTATGACGTTGATATCAGGTTGTCAAATGGAATAGTATGGAAGCTTAATGAAGTTAGACATATTCCAAGTCTGAAAAGAAATCTTATTTCTGTGACCACTTTCACAGGTCATTCGTGGAAGTTGATCAGGACAACATTAAAGGCACTTTTTACCTAATCAATGAAATGACTGATTTTATTGATGTTGTTGGGACCAGGGTGGATATATGTCTATGGCACCGTAGGCTTGGCCATATGAGCTAGAAATGTATGAAGTTCCTACCTTCTAAAAATAAACTTTAGGATTTGAAATCAATTGATCTGAATTTCTGTGAAGATGGCACACACCAAGTGCTGCAAAGCACGACGGCTCACACAAGTATACGTGGCGTATCAGTAGTACTGGAGTTTGAGTCTGGTTGTCGATCCCATAAGGAATGAGATGAATTCCAAGAAAAATTTCTAGCCTACAATTTTCAGCCTAAGCCCGAAGAGTTTAATTTGAAAGTTCAATTTTAATTATATTCAAAAGTTATAAAAAAAAATGGTCTATCCTAACAAGCAAAAAGAATCTTTTATAAATCAGTGGTTAAGTATTTCCCTCCTTAATTGATGTAGTGATAGAAATGACTAAGGATTAGACTAAAAAATTAGAGTCAATCAGGAGAATAATTGTTTCTTATCCCCTTCCGGTGGTCTGAGGAAGAATAACAGTCTTACATTTAGTTCCCTAATACTATTGAACTGCTATAAGAAAATGTCTCCTAGAAGATTGCATGAATCCAATGACAATATCCCTATTCCAATGAATTCATTTTTTTAACTCTTTTGTTCCATAAAGAATCCTTCCGGATATCAATATTCATAAAAGATTTTAACAATCAACTGGCCAAGTAGAAAGTAAAATAAGTTCTAAAGTTAACAAAATTTCTCGGTGGTGCAGCTCCGTGGTTTCTTCCTGCTTTGGGTTTTTCAATAGTAGATACTTGCGTGCTTTTTTTGGATTATCTTTGTCGCGCTTATGTTCGTAATTTTGTTTGGTTTTCTCGAATTTGTGTGATCCTATTATGTGATTTGGTTTAGTTTTTAATTGAACCTAAGTCCAATGAAAATAAGTGGATTGTTTCATTCCAAATACTTATTTCAATCATCCTCATAGTTGCTATGAAGAGGCTACCAAGACGAAGCACAACTAGGTCAAAGTAAATAAAATGCTGACCATTTTTGGATTAGGATTAAGAATTCTCATCAATAATGTCTTAGCGCCGAAAGACAACCAAGAAGGAAATGTGAAGTTAGCCATTGCTATCTGCATGAGCACATAAATTATGTTAGAGAAGGCACAAGAAACCGAACAATTAGGATTCCAAAAACTCTCTCTTTATACCTTCTTATACAAATTTCTTATGTTATGATCATCAAAAGGCAAGTATCCTGCAAGCAATACGAACAGGATAACCCCACATGACCAAAGGTCAGCAGGAGCTCCATCATAGCCTCTATCATTAAGAACCTTAATAAAAAGAAAGATAGGGGTAGATTATTCATGCCACCAATTTATCTTTTAGTGAGGGACTGTTTGTGATCAACTTTACTTTTTTTTATTTATATTTTTATTTGAGATAAAATATGTTTGGTATGCTCAGACAGTTTAGTTCTTTCTAAAATACTTAGAACATCCAAAAATTGTTATGAATGCTTTGGAAAAAGTAAGTTGATTTATTTAAAAAAAAATTAATTTGTGAAAAATACATTAAACAAATTTGTCTCTTAAAAAAAGCAAAAATTAAAAGAGAAAATTGATCTAAAAAAACTAAGGGTTTGTTTACTGGGATCAGCTTTATTTATTTACTTTTATTTAATTTATTTTTGCCTTTATTTTAAAACTCATTTGTTTAGTACCTTTTTTGCATATTTTTATTTTTTATTTTAAGAAACAAATAAGCTTATTTTTGGAAACACTCAAAACATCTAAAAATCATCGAGTATTTCTAAAAATAACAAATTATGTTATGATATACCAAACATATATTATTTCAAGTAAAACATTAAAAAAAAAAAAAAAAAAAAATCAAAAGTGATCCCAAAGAGCCCCTAAGTTATTCAATATATAAAGTAGTAATGATCATAAAGCTATACAAACCTCTGGAGCTACATAATTTGGAGTTCCACATGCAGTGTGAAGCAACCCATCATCCTAATAATTATTTTATTTTTATGCTTTATAAAACACTATTAGCAAAAGGTATATATATGTTTCTTCCTAGTATAATAATTACCCTAACTTTCTGTGAAAGTGTACTAAAACCAAAATCAGAAACTTTGAGGTTGCCAGATGCATCAAGAAGCAGATTGTCCAGCTGCAAAAGGTAAAATAATAATAATAATTAATCAAACTGTTTAAAGTGGTATAAGATGTGCTAAATATCATGCACCATCAGTTAATTTACCTTTAAATCCCTGTGGTAGACCCCTCTGCTGTGGCAAAAATCAATAGCATTAATCAATTGATGAAAATATCTCCTTGCTTCAGCTTCCCCCATTCTTCCATGGTTAATCTTCCATGTTCATTTATATGCATTGAAATCAGAATATTTTTGCATAAAAAATGATAACAGAAGCTGAAAAATTAAAACATAGCTAAGAACTATAAGAACTGGTTTAAATCTTGTTAATGTTAAATGAGAAGTTCAATAATGAAACTTGGCAACAAAAGAGTTGAGAGAAATTAACATACATACCACATAATTTTCATGTATTTACACATCTAGCACCAAAAGTTTGATATTTAACACCTTGTTGTCATAAACCTATGCATGCCTAGGTGTATTTCACTTTTAGCAAGAAAGTGTGAGGATGATATTTTTGATGTGATGTTAAGGATTTGAGTGTTATGCATCTAAATATGAATTTTAAGGTGTTAGATATGTAAATACATAAGAATTGTGTGGTAAGTATGTTAATGCCCCAAGAATTAATATGCTACAAGATATCACACAAAATTCTAACTCGGTACAAAGAGGATACAGTTGAGGAAAAACTGTGGCAATAACGCGAAATGATTTCTTGAACCAATGTTGATAGCTCAAATTGATTACACTTGAACCCTTCGCCCGCTCGCAGCAGGCAAAAATTACAAAAACAGCAAACTTTATATCTGCTACTTACAATGTTATTAAGCAGCTCTCCACCAGTAGCATATTCAAGAACAATGAAGATCTTTGATTTGCTGCCCATTACCTGACGTAGCGAAGCAGATCATACGATATTAAAACAAGAAAAAAAATTGGTCATAGCTACATCAGTTGAATCAAGTAATATTAAAAATTTCATAGTCTGATTCCTCACAATTTCTCTTAGTTCCAAAAAACTAAAAGGCTTGTTTGGATGATAGGAATTTGTGCATATTGAGATAAGAAGTGGACAAAAACCTCAAAAAATGGATGCATATTAATATACAAGCAACAACTAAACTGACGTGTTATTTAATTATCTAATGAACGTCTACCATCTGATGAGCTGGTTGGCAGATGTTTTAGATTCGACTTATGTTAAGAAGGTTAGAGGTAAACCTAGAAAGAGTTAGACATATTGTATAAAAAATGATCTTAATTTATTAGAATTAAATGAAAATATGACAGTAAATATGATGCAATGGAGAAAAATGATACAAGTAGCTGACCCCATGTCGTGGGATTAAGGCTTTGTTGTTGTTGTTGTTATTTGAATCTAAACAAATCCTAAAAGAAGGAAAACTGTAACATTGCAACCAAAAAAACAAGGTAGAGAAAGCATAAGTTGCAGTCGCAAGTAATTTAGTCCGTGCTTAAATTTCAAATTTAAGCACGGACTAAAGCATTAAAACTATGAATTTCTTGCTTTCTAGCATCTGTTTTCTTTGTGAATAGCAATCCCCATCACAATACAAATTACATAGTGAGTATGATGATCTTGATTGGCTGAAATCAAAATTCAAGCATCATTTTCCCGTTATAATCGCTAGTAATTAAACAGATAAGACCAATGAAAGAATTGAAATTTGATAAAGCCCTTCTGATCAAAATTTAAAATTTTTTATGGAATTTCAAAAAAGTTCAAATATGAAATGCGTACGGATTATTTCGATCCTTCCCAGAATGTTTTATGATCTGCCGCTTCACTTAAATTTTGTGTTGTTTGGCATTTCAGTTTGTGCCCGGTGGAAACCATTGTTGACATGTTGAAAATTTTGTTGATTGTGGGATTAAAAACCATGCCCTTTTAGATATAGTTCAACTTAAACATGCTAACTTATGAAGATGCCATAACATACTGTAGCATTTTACAACATTTATAAATAATATAATGCTAAGTGGAAATAGAAATATTACAAATAAACCCAGGTACTATCTGGTTAAGCTGATAAATAGTAGAATTCCAGATCTAAATAGTATAATGGAGATGTACATGCTTAAATATAGTCGGAAATCAATAGTAGTTGTAAGGTTCTAAAACTAAGAAAAAATTGATAATGCATCACCAAATCTTCTTTTACTGAGAATGTGCAAAACTTTTTAGTAGCAGCAAAATGAAAACAACGATAACCAAATAGAATGCTCAAAAAATACCTCATGCAGCCGGATAACATTCGGGTGCTTTATTAACTTCATTGTGGCAATTTCGCGCTTAATCTGCCAAGACGAGTTGCGGTTTAGTGGCGTTATTTGATATTAGAGATTATAGTTGAAATTGAAAAGAAAAAAACAAAAAAAATATAGTGGAAGATTGTAATGTGCATCAGCTTGTTATTGTGTAACAATTTGCATGAAGATGCCTGCCTTAAAAAGTGATTTTTCAAATTAAGATACTTTTAATTCAAAACCTCATAACATATTTGTCAGTTATGCCGCATCACCGTTAATAAATCAAAGGGCTTTGACTCAAGCAGTATACTACTTGGTTTCTCACCTAAAGGTCCCATACCAACTATGATGAATTTCTCTAGATCCAATGTAGATTTATTTTTATAATTGGCCTTGTGTCCACCCTATATTTTTGCGAATCTTGACACAACCTAGAGAAAATATGGGAATACATTTATATGCTCTTAGAAAAACATCATTGTCAATACAAATTTAAAGGGGATTTTAAGAAGTAAAAGTGGTTCTTCTGAGGTGATATTAAAAATTTTGAGTGCTATCATGCAAATATGAAAGTTTAGGAGACATAAATACATAAGAATTTTGCGGTATGTTTGTAAATGACCCAACTTTAAAAAGAGTGAACGTTCATTTTGCAAGCCTTTGGCTAAAACCAAGCACCAACATTCCTAAAAAATGGAAGTAAGAACTATCAAAGATAAATTAAATACAAGTTAGCCCATCAATTTTGGAATCCCATAAAATAATCCTTCTAAACAAGGGCAAAGATATACATAAAGGCAGCAAAAAAACAAGCACCCACACAAACACCTGAGATTGAAAGCATAGAGCAAAATTGTGTAATTAAAAAGGTTTGAAAATACGAATGAGACCTGCTCGACCAATTTATGCTTTAGAACCTTTTCTTTCAAAATTATCTTTATAGCAACTTGTTCTTCGGTTTCCAAGTTCCTCGCAAGCCTCACTTTTGCAAACCTTCCTTCTCCAATTGAATGGCCGAGCTCGTATTTACCCACTTGACGCTTCACTTTCGGCACACTCATCTTACTCTGACAACTGATTTCTACAAATCCAGGCCTCAATTGTTACAAGAAAACTTAGATATCAGCTAAAACAATGAAAGCTCAGGCAATTAAAAACAGGTTATTAGCAACAAAAGAAATAAGAAAAAAATTGACCATGTGAAGCACATTGAACCCAAGAAAGATTATAAAATGCTGAATTTATCATCATCACCCATAGTCCTATAGATTAAATACCTATAGGATACCCAATTGCATGAGTATGAGTACAACATTTATTGGAGAACATTTTAATGAGTATGGAAAACATGCATCAATAATATGATAATATTAGTAAATAAGAGGTTATATATTAGCAACTGTAAATAAAAATACATTAATGGTAGCAATGAGGTGTGACTCAAATTTTGATGTAGCTAGCAATGTTTTAATTGTGGCAATGAAGTTTCTAATGAAAATAATCAACTAAAAAACTGTAACGAGGAAGGAAATTCAAACCCTAGTGCGTGCAAAAATAACAAAAATTTCAGATTTTTTGTATGTAATCCCACAGCACAAAGTCTATTCAAAAGATATAAAGAATTTTATGGAAATTTTATGACATTAACGCAACGGATCTTATTGCTTCACCTCGAAATGTCATCTAAAAAATCGCAGTTTTAGTAAAGGCCGCATTTTTACACAAAGAAGAGGTCTTCGTCCCTTCCCAACTCTTTCAGAATGCAGAAAAAAAAAACTAAGGGCGAGCAGAAGAACGAAAAAGAAGATACAGAACAAGTTTTTGCAGAGGGGATATGATTTATGAATTAAGTAAAATAAAAATGAGATATTTGCGGAATGAATTATAAGAAATAAAGAATAGATGGGAGAGCGTGGTTCTACTCTTCGTTGGCTGAAAAATGGAGGGTGGTCTTCAG
>NEWO01000044.1:868668-892196 GCA_003013225.1 Phalaenopsis aphrodite | reverse complement strand
AAAATATTTTTGGAAAGCACTCAACCACACATCTAAATAAAAACAATTATCACTAAAGTTTTCCAAGTCTAAGACCTATAAGTTCAACTAAAATACTCATATGTTCAATATACCATTGTTCCCCGACAATGACACCAAAAACTTGACACCGCTTTCAAATGCACTCACACTCTGAGGGCTCACACAATTGTACGTGTCGTATCAGTAATATCAAAATTTTGAGTTAAGAATTTTAATCCCACAGGGAATGAGGGAATTAGACTTAAGGAAAAGTTCTAGCTTACTAGTTTTCGTTCTTAGCATGGACTTGTGATTATGTTAAAGTTCTACAAACTATTCTTGCTGAATTGCAAACTAGCTTAAATGTTAATTCATATAGATATCCTACTTAACCTATTTGGATTGGTGAAAATCAAGTTATAAAGATTCCCTCCCTTGTAATGATTTGAGTGGAGCATAGAAAATTTAAAGTTCTAATTGTAAATGTGGCTAGTGACAAATAAGAGCAACTCTCTTCATTACCCTTTCCTGAGTGCATAAAAAAGATTGGTTAAAATAACTTCAATTTCTTAAATCCCGTATTGAATCCATCAAAGACTATTTCCCTAACATTCCCATCACCTTGCAAAGTACTTGCACTATACCTTATAGTTCAATGTGATTAGCCTAGTTGATTCTACCATAGTTTTTCCAAGTCATTATGGATCACAACACATTTTAACGACTCAATTGACCAAAATAAAAAGTAAATGATGTTTTAAAGGTTAATCATCACATTAAATACTTAAAAACAATTTTGAAAACATTTTGCACTCTTATACATCCTACTCCTTTTTCATAAGATAAGGTAAAGGGTACTATTCAGAAAGCATGAGGAACAAACCACAAAGCTTCATTGAAAAAATAATGGAAATCTACTATTTGATATGTTTAGGAAAATACAATATTACAAATACTCAAATATTTATCTCCTTCTCCTTTAGAAAGTTTTAAAGATGCTCTACCCAAATGAATCATGATCCCTTCTGCTATCTGAAGTCTCTCCTCATTTCCTCACCAAATGAATAATAAAAACCTATCTTACTTAATCTTTCAACAAAACTCCAACTCCTACTTTCCCTTTTCTTTACACAGCCTTTCAAAACTTTTCCCTTCTTCTCCCTTGGCTCGCTGATCAACTCCCCACGACCTGAAGAAGAACTGCTCAAAACTGCCTCAGACAGTTACTTGACCCTATGCGCTAGGAGGCTGGCGCCTAGGCGTCAGACTCTCTGTTTGCAGAAGATGACATGGGCACATTAACATCCATGGTTTTGGACCTAGGTGCCAGTATCGCGGTGCCTAGGAGCTAATACCAAGCCGCCCAGGCGCCAACCTCTCGGGTTGTCAGGCTGAGTCTGTCGCCCTAGGCACCTAGGGGTATTTTTTTTGCTCCTAGGCGTCAGGAACTTGTAAACTCTTTTGTTCCAAGTCTCCCCCACATTGCTCCAAGTTTCCTTCAGATTTCTCTACATCCAACACCTATTGTATGTACAAGAAAAACATGAAAATAATTTTAGTTAAAGTGCAATTTTATCCATTAAAATGTGTAAACTACAAAGGAATTAAAGTGTTATTTTCTACACATCACTTACCCTCAAAAGGATTTTCTTGTGAGGAGTGTATCCACTGCTAGCTTCTCATAAATACTTGCCTCTTGGGCTCATCTTCTAGGATTATGGGCGAAGACATTGCCTATCACTTTCTCTCAAGGAGACTTTCTAGTAAGAAATGCAAGTACTACTAACTTCTCATCAAAAATTTCTTTATGGGTTCTTCTTCCAGAGGTATGGGTGGAGACACTATCTGCTACTTACCCTCAAGAGGACTTTTTAGTTAGTAATGTATGCACAAATAGGTTCTCATCGAGACTTGTTTCTCGGGCTCGTTTTCTGGGGGTATGGGTGGAGACATTGTTAGCCTTTTCTCTCAAAGAAATTTTCTAGCTTCCCATCGAGACTTGCCTTCTGAGCTCTTCTTCCAAGGGCATGGGTGGAGACATTATTTGTCACTTGCTCACAAGGCATTTTTCTACACACAAAATCTTTTATGAAATAGTAAATAAAACTTCACTGATAAGAAAATTTTACTGAAAAACATTTTTTTAAAGCAACAGAGAAAAACTTGATAAAATTAGAAACTTATATATTATAATAAAAACAAAAAAGGCTTTTACTTAAATAGGATAATTTTTAGTTTTACTTTTCATTCAATAATCCTAAATTTTTTCTTCATATCTCCTCAACCCATTCTCGTAAGCGGCCCAAGTGACCTAGACGTATCAAACGTTCAATTTATTCTTTTAGGTGAAAATATCTCTCTATTGAATCCCCTTTTACGTGGTGGAAATGAAAATATTGAGATTGTTCTCCACAGTCGGGATGCTACGTTGTTGCTAGTATTATGTCTGTCGACCATGTAGTAAAGCTTACAAGTACTTCAGTGGGATTGCCTATTTCTCACAAACAACACCAAGCTAATGCGTGCAAGAGAATTCCTGGTGGTAGAGTAAAAAATTAACATCTTAGCGTTGTATGAGAACTTGTCACGCACTCAGGTAGTAGAAATTACTCGAAAATATAACCAGAAAATTTTACATGAAAAACCCCAAAAATGATAAAAATCACGGGGTCTTGCCCATTTGAAATATTTTACTACGAGTTGTGATTAAAAATACAATTTATTGTCCCACATATGGGAAAAGAGTTACATAGCCTCCAAAGTTATAATGTTGGTGCACAAAAGAACTTGTTGGTGGTAACTGATGGTGACCGGGCAGTTGTCATCGAGTGTTGGTCATCAATGGTTGGCGGAGGCTGTCGGCTACAAAAGTAAGTGACATTCGCTGGGTTGTTGGTGTATAAGTGATGTTGGGCTTCAATTCCTTCTCCAAGCTTTAGTCTTCTTCAGGTTTCAAGCTCCAAGTCCCCTTTCATGAGGCGTGTAGGGATCTATTTATGGAGCCCAAATAACAAATAAAAAAGGAATCCATACTACTCTTGAATCTTGATCAAACAGCCTGGAGGGAAGTCATTGATCAGATGGTGTTCGATAGACATCTGAGTGCCTTAATGATGTCAAAATTGAGCAATCTTGGGCTCATTGGAATCATCTTTTCAAGACACTCAATTTGGTATAAGATTGTCAGATTCTAGATTCACTTGACTTCCAAATTTGGTTTAAATGCTTTCATAAGTGGTGTAATGACTTGATCTGGGTTGGAGTTGACTTGGATTGGATTGATTTTGATACTATTGGACCAATCTTGTCAAGCAAGTCTGTTTGGCTATATATTTGTTGAAATTAAAGTTCTTGATTACTTTTAATCAAAGTTTGAACATTTTTTTACTCAAAATATTAACTCGAGATCTATGTCATGCCTCAAGATTCTGGTTAAATTATGGAATTTTGATGATGTATCATATATATAAAATACATAATAATTGAGTGGCATGTAAGTAAATCTCGCTACAACGTAATAAGTGGGAATTTTGATTTTCATCATAGAGAAAATGAGTTTGAGACTTTAAATATTTGTATGTATATGAATTTAATATTATACATAAAAAATATGTCATCATGAAGCTTGAGAAAATCCAATGGATTAGAAGAAAAAAGTACAGCTAAGGAGGGCCCGCTAGAGGGGGACTAACGAGCTCGCTAGCTGAAGACCAACTGACCTACTCATTTGACCAGATGCAGTCCCCCTGAATCGGTGCTAAAGTTTAACCGATTGTAGGCAATCTGAATTAATGACTAAGGCCAATCAAGCCAAACAAAGGCACTTACTTGCCTCTTGTCAGGGTTTGATACAAGTGAGAGTTCAGAATAGCCAACCATCTCACAGACGCCGTAGAAAGTATTCATATGGAGCCCAAAACCGATAATGAGATAACCAGCGAAGCATCTTCAAGGACTATCAAAGGTTAACCGACATCCTTGATTCAACACAGTCGACGTAAACTACTCATTTAGGGTGATTTACCATCAAGAAATGAGCTACCTATCATATTATGGTGATTCACCCTCCTCCTGATAGCCTAGAGTAGCAGACCGATAAAGCCAAGTTGAGTGAGCCAAGTCATGTTGAACCGAAGACTATCAAAGGTTAACCGACAACCTTGATTCGACATAGTCGAATAAGCAAGTCTTGTCAAACCGAGACCCACTGATTTTAGCGGAATAAGTCGGAGATTAGCTGAATTGATAACCTATACATGTAAAATACATAAAATATCATGTTAATACCTCATTAAAGCAGAGACAAATATATAATTTCACATATTATACCCTTCTCCTATAAATAAGAGAATTATTTTATTAGAGCTGACTAATTAATAATTCAAATTATTGTTTATTATTATACATTTCTCTATGTCTCTCTTTTTCATATCTTACGCTTTTTTCCTATTCCTGCAATGTGGTATATGGACATATATCATGATTCAACAAATATTAACTTTGCTCATATTCAGACTATTTTTTTTCCCCTATCAAACATCAATAAATGACGAAGCGACCTAATTAAGATCAATTTCTTTTTTTATTTTTATTTTTGGGCGTTGGTGCTCTTGTATTAGATAAATAAGTAAAATTAATCTGCTAATAAGCTAGGTGCGACAACTATTACAAATTTTTATTTTTTTGGAAAAGCAAGACCGTTACCAGAAAGCTTTCACCGCGCCTTGATAGTTGCGGTGTGAAAATGTTATTTTCAGTATTTTGAAAACGCATAAGCTGTCAAAACACAGTCTACCCAAACTAGTCAGATGCGCTTTCAAAACGCTACCGCATCAAATAAGCTGCCCCAAACGGACCTAATTCTTTGTCTGCTCGAAGAATTTCTTAATTATTGTATTAGATAAATAAGTAAAATTAATAATTTCGATAATAATGACTAGTAACCTTATATTTTTATAAATAGCTCATATTGGAGCATATGGATGGATGAAATGAAAAATGTAGCTACTAGTTAGTTTTCTATTTTATGTAGGGTCATTTCTTTTCTTACTTTGGAAGTTGTTGACATTCTCAAATTGTCATTTATCAATATTAAAGAAACAAATATATAATAAACATTATGTTAAGTCTAAATTTAAGATTTTAAATTTAATTTTACAAATTTTAAATTTAAATATTTCATTAATATTTGTTTTTTTTTTTGTAGATGAAATATTTTATATAAATAGATGAGAGAAAAATCAACATAGTGAAGAATTACTTAAAATATAATATAAAATCATTAAATTAATTTTACTATTTTAATTATAATAGTTAGAAATAAAAGTATTGAAAGCAATCCTATATTTTTGTAAGGAAGCTTATCGCTAACTATAAATTTTAATTAAAATAAATTTACAAGCATACCACTCAGTTTTTATGTATTTATATATCTAGCACCTAAAGTTTCATATTCACATTTATAACACTTGGTATCATAAATAATGTATTATAATGGTGATAATAATTTTGATGTGATATTAATATGCATGCAAATGCTTAATTTAGATTATTAAGATTTTCTTAATTAATTTCATTTAGATTATTAAGATTTTATAAAGTTTTAATCAAGGTTGTGAAAATCGGACCGGACATCGGACTAGAAGAAGTAAAACTTTAAGGTTGAATGGTTCAACTCGGGTTTAACCAGATGATATAATATATATTTAAGTTATTTTAATATAGTTTAAATAATGTAATAATGATATATTAATAGTATTTTTATTTATTCAATAAAAAAGTATTTTAATCTAAGGTAATACTTTTGAAAATTTTGAATAAAAATATTCTAAATAAAATTTCAAAACATAATATGCTAGTTTTTTTTTTTAAAATTTAAATATCTAATTAGACCATTAGATCAAAATAAAAAAATATCAAAATTGAATAATAATTGAACCGACCGGTTCTTTATAAACAGAACCGGCTCACCGATTCAATCCCGATATTATACATTAACAATTTTAAGCTTAGACCCAACCGATTGAATGACTGACTCACAATTGAACCCATCAAACCGACCAATTTGGTCTGATTTTTAAAATCATTTTTTTAATTACAAAAAATATGCTCGGAAAGTCACTTATCTTTAATTCAATGTAATAAATAATAATTAATTATTTAGTAAATATTTTAGTAATTAATTGAAATTATTAAATTTTAATAAAGCTTATTTTTTACCATTTGTGGCTGAGAAAATAACTTTATTTACTATTTTAATATATACTTTAATTAAATATTATTAACGCAATAACTTACAAGGAAATTTGATGTATTCATAGCAATTGCTATTGAATAAAATTTAATGAGGATAATTATTTTTATTAATTTTTTTGTATATATATATCTATATATATATATATATATATATATATATAGATATATATATATATTATATAATATATATATATTTCAATATTTTTTTTGTCTGTGCATGTATGTATTAGAATTTTTTGTTAAGATATTTTAAAATAATTTCTACCAATATAAAGCTTTAAATTGTTAAAATTTATTTAAAAAATCAATATTTTTTAATAAAAAAAATTTTAAAAATAAATTCCGAAAATTGTTCTTCTCAAAATCTGCATGACTGCATCTAGATTCCTGAATTTATTTTTTTTTTCAGTTATATCTTTTGAATAATTGTTCTTTCCATACATGTCGCTCTCGGCGGTTCAAATCTGGACTAGCACGAGGCGCGAGGCTATATACTCCACAGATGAAAAAATCGATCGCCGTCGAACGGGGATCCGCCGTCGCCAATCTGATCACTTTGGGATTCATTTTTTAATAGCTGCGGAGAGATCCAGATCCAAACTTTCATTGGCTTCGCCTTCCCTTCTCTGGTCTCATCAAGGTGGGGATGGGCTCTCGGTGAAGGAGTCCTCTGTGACCAAGAAGGAAGTTATATTTATTCTCAGAATAGATCTGGTGAGTTCGATCGCTTCGTGGTTGTTTGTATAGTCAATCTTGGTTTGAGGTGCGATCTGTGTGCCTATGGATTCGCGTCGTTCGCTTGTTGGGATTCTGCGAGGTTTTTGTTTAGTACAGATTGATGGATTTGGCTGTTGTGTTAATCAGGGTTAAATGTTGCGGTTGTGAGGCGGTGTAGTTTCAGTGCGAGCGGTAGGAATGTTTCCTGGACTTGAGAGATTGTAGTTTTGATGAACCTGTTGTGTGGTTGGCATGGAAAGAGTTCTCGATTGATCTTTAAAGTCACTTTCATGGCTTACGTATCTTTAAGTGGTGCATTTTGTTGAAACTTTTTAATTGCAGGAATGAAAGAGTTCCTGTCGTCCCCATAAAGTTCAGTAGCTTTCTAAGGAATTGCGTTGTATTAGACAGTTGGAAAATAGAATCTTACATGAAAGCATGATTTAACTTCTTTTAATAACTATTGAGATGATTAGGGTAAGTCCTGGGTTTGGATAATGGGCAGGAGACGAAGGGAATTGGATTGTATTGTTGAGTATGATCTATTGTCACAATTCTCAACAATGGATGAAAGTATTTTACCATAAGATAGAAGGATAAGCTCCTGATTCTGTGAGCATCTCTTTGAAATTTGTTGCTATTGCTTTATGTATCATCTAACATGAATTGTTTTGCATAAATTTCTTTAATGCAAAAAAAAAAGAAAAAGAAAAAAAAAAATCAATGAAAATATTGCAAGAGCAGGTCTTTCATGAAAAAGAAGTAATCAAATAGTTTGCAAGATTTTGGACCCATGATTTATTTTCTGTAATTTCATTTCAATTTGCATATAAAACCATAAAGGAGTGTAAAATGTGTTAGTTGAAAATGGAAGTTCAGAAAGAAAGAAAACAATGCATATTGCAAAGGATTGTTTCTTCAATTTTTTCTAAACATGTCTTAAATCTCTTGTTTATTTTCAAATAAAGTTTTTGACCGTTTAAAACTTGTAGGTTGGTGTAAAGGAAAATGTGCTAAACTCAATGAAATTGAAAATTTTATATTCTATGATCAGCCACATTATTATGCATTGTAAAGTTTGAATTTAAATAAAATGATTGATCCAGATGGAAGCACAATTAGCATTATTCATAACTAGAAAAGCTTCTGGGAAATTAAGGGATCAAAATCAAAATAATTACAAGACTACCTATTTTTTTCTGAATTCAAGTGTTTCAGTTTAAAAGTACATGCAAGAAAATTAAATTTAACTAAAGAGAATGCTGGTTCAGCATATAGTACGAGCATGAAGGGGCAGTACAACTGAGGAGTATATCTTTTAAACGGTGTGGAGCATTGCAACAATGTGAAGCATTGTTTCTTGCTTTTTGCAGTCAGAAGAAGCCATTATTATCAACTTTCTTCTAAAATATATAAAAGTTTATAATTTTCCAGCTACTTACATCTTTTTGGTCTAGTTTTAAATGCAGTCTGACTTTGCATGCCTGGGCAGTAAATGCATCTTGATGGCCGTACCTGTAAATTATTCTTCATTTCAGCTGTAATTCTTTGTTGTACTAAGTTTCCCATGTGCAGTTTGGATTCCATGAAATGACTAACTTTTATAATTATGGATTGTGTTATAAGGGTTGTTATGGAATTTGCATCTTCTGGACTTCGGTAATAGCTGAAACCTAAAGGGAGTTTAATTTGAAGAATGGCACCTGCAAACAAAGCTGACAGAAAGGCAGCATTAGATGTAGCCTCATGGATGTTCAATGTTGTAACCTCTGTTGGCATCATCATGGTTAATAAAGCCTTAATGGCTACTCATGGATATAGTTTTGGTATGTTAATTACATAAAGTTCCATCTGCCAGATTTCTTTTGTATTAAATAGCAGAACTTTAAAATGCATTTAGGCTGCAGTAGCAATTCAGCACTTTTAACTCATATATTGGCCCTTTTTTTATTTTCATCCGTTGTCTTTTTCTTGCTATATGTTGGAAAAACTTGTGAATTTGTCATTGTTCTTCCTTGATTCTTGCTATCTCCATTTTTTCATGTTTGTGAGGTGCATTGATAGGCTGCAGTAGTTTCCTGTGCTACCTTTTAAATGTTATGAATACGTTATATTTTAAACTTTTCTTTTTCTCTTTTCATGCCTCGTCAGTCTCCCACCTTGACGGAAGGAATCCTTGATAGGTTATTTTTCCAGTTCCATTGTGTCCAAAAAGATAAATATTATAGGATGTTTCTGAGCCCTTTTAATCATGCTGGGTTATCCATGACAAACAATACATTTTATAGGTGGCATATACATTATTGTGAACGACTATTCTAAAAGAAGCCTTTTTAAGGTTTCTTATGTTGAGTCTAATGTGTCTCTTACATTTTTAACTGTCTTAACCTATAATGATAATTTATCTAGGTTGTGTAAATGAGCTGAGCATGAGCAAGCTCAATATTTGTTTGTGTTGGACTCATTCGAAATTTATTGTCAAATTCGGCTTAAATTTGAATTACTCATTAAATAAATATTTGTGTTCAAATTAAATCATTTGAAATAGACTAGTTTTGTTCGTTTAAGCTTGAATTGGCTTGAAAAAACCACATTCGTTACAAAACTAAACCTAAAAAAACTATTCTTTAGTTTTCTATTTCAACAAAAGTAATATTCCCAAATAAAAATTAATTAAAGTGTACATGCCAAAATTGAAAGTTAAAACTCAAAACCTAATGTTAAGTAAAGAATAAATAAGAAAACTAGTCGGACCACCCTATAGATTAGAGTGCCCTTATAATAAAGACTGAAATCATTGCGTTAACTTACTATTTGTTGTGTCCCTAATTCCACGTTAAATCAAGGTATTTATAGAATAAGTAGGCCACTATCAATTAAATATCAGAATGCCAAAATTATAGAAGGACAAGAGATTCAAAGGCTTATGTTGCCGGGCCATTTATCATGATGAATTGCTAAAAAAAATTAATAACGATTAGTGATACTGTTTTATGGCTCTTTGAAGGTGTTTAGAAAACATGTTTTGTGGAGAGGTGGTTGTGCTTGGCAAGTGGAAGATGATAATCTAGATCGACGAAGTTTGGATGGGGATAAGCATAACTCGACGGTTGTCCCAGCTGAAAATAGCAAAGAAGGCTCCGAAATAATCTGGTATGAAGGTCGAGGATTGTCCGCTACATGTTCATAAACAAGATATAGACACCACTTGAAAGGAAAGGATAAAATATTAAAGGTAGAAAATAGAGATTACAATCTTCCTAAACTCAGTACAAATCAAAAGTCTAAAGAAATAGAAAATATCAACATACAATAAATCCCTCAAATAAAAACCCAAATTCTAATTTAGGAGTATAAGAAAATTAAGCCCCACAAGGACTGATAATACCAAATAGATCTCTCTTTTGACACGAATCGGGGCAAAATCCCACCATCTACCTCGTGGGGTTGTGGAAATCCAGCCAAAATTCCTTACATGGGAATTTGTGAAATCCTGCATCCAAATACGAGATGAATGCGACTATAAATATCCATTAATTTTTTGACACAATCAGCGCTGGAAGTGCATATAGATGGGTATTCTCTCGAGCTAAATCTCGAGCCATTAAATTTGCAACCCACTTCAATTTTTCGTAATCAGTGGGACGTATCCAATAAATAAGTATGTTTGGAGGAATTAACTTTGAAATAAAATCTATAGCATGTTGGATCACTCTCAATGATAATCACCCTTGAGGGAAGTTATTGGTCAGGATATCTAGTAACCCTCGATAGGGACTATCTTTTTTCTGGTATCTGCTTCTTGTATTCACCACCTTCTAGAACAATCAATTTATCAACTTCTTGTACTCACTACGTTTTTGAACTATCACTGTTGATTCAGCTACTAGTGTCTTTTCTTCATCGACTAGAAGTTGAGATTTCTCAATAAAGTTTTCATTCTCTTTTGTGTCACTGTCAATTTCTTTAACTGATCATTGCTCGGTGAAATAGATCGCCCTTCTGTTTGGGCAATCAAGTGCCACATGGACAAAAACGTGACACTCGAAGCATTTAGTGGTGGGGATAGATTTGGGAGTACTGACAACCTTAACCTTTTCTCCACTTTGCACGATTTCCTCCTCTGGTTAGGTCGGCTTGAGTGCTCCACAAGGTGTACTATTGCTGCTTGATTCTAGGGTTGAACTTTGTCTATAAGGTATAACGATCACCCAGTGATGTTGTTTCTCCACCTTTGAAGCTAGATTCAGAATATCTTGAAATGTCCAATAAGGTTGTAACTATACCATGTTATCAATGGACGGTCTCCGTACCCCTAGATATCGAGTTAGGGTGTTCTTTATGAGTTCCACTAGCTCATACTTCAACATAAGCTGCTCAAACTCAGTTGTTTACTTCTTTATTGAGAGATTTTGCTGTTGTAAATGATGAAACCTCAAGAACATATCCTTTCAATAATGTGCTAGCTTGTAGGTATTTTTGTCCTATGATGAAGTGTACTCCTATCATATTGCCATGATAGGCCTTAAAGCATTTAGAAAACGGGACCGAACTTGCCTGTTCTATCGTGAACTGATGGCCAGTCCGGTCCAAACCATATAAAAACCTTTATCTGTTTGTGAACCGCTTAGAATGGGTTGAACCATCGGATCAACCTATAGACCAGCGAACCAGTTTGTTGTATTTAATTCCAAGGTTCGTAATAAATTCCTTGGCAAGCCCTTTACTTCCCAATTCTCATCACTTTACCTTCTCGCATTATAAATGAAATAAAAGGTTAGCATATTTTAAATAATTACTTAGTTACAGTGGACTTGGAAGTTTAAAATATAAAATATAAAAGAATTATCTTGAACACGTTTCACATTTTCAAATTCATGGATCTCAGAGGGCATTCAATGTCTCTTTTTTTACCATTTTTGTACTCTGTTTCAAGTTTTTTATTTATATTATATATTTTATCCAAAATTTTATTTTAATATGATTAATGACTCCTTAGTAATTATTATTATACTTATAATTTTAAACTGTTTGTTTAAAATTTATAAATACACAATGAATGTGTATGTTAATTATATAAAATTTTCAATTCTTAATTGATATTAGTTTGTTTTTTTATATTTTTATTTTTTTTTATATATATATATGAATGTGTATGTTAATTATATAAAATTTTCAATTCTTAATTGATATTAGTTTGTTTTTTTATATTTGTTATTATTACATCATTATTTTATCATTTAAATTATATTTAATTAGTATTTTTATTTATTACATCATCCGATTTAACCTCGATTCAACCAATGAACCTTGAACCTTTCCTTCTTTCGGCTTGATGTCCGGTTCAGTTTTCGAAATCTTGCCTAAAAGAATGTGACACGCATCCATAGACACGACATCACCAAACATGATTCTAGAGCTTGTCTCCCATAAAAAACTCCACGAGGCACCTATTATCAACTTTGATTTTACTCTTCTTCTTCAATCAGGTCAGAAAATATAACTGAGAATGCTCCTTAGTAGCGAGATGCCACATGTTCTCGACTATCTCTTTCTATAATTAGGTTGCATGCTTTCCTTTCCACAGTACATCATGTTTGAGAAATAATGTGGCAGAGCCATTGTTGCTCTCTCATGGGCTAAGTCTAGAGGGCCCGTCGGATTACTAACATCTCTCCATCATCTGTGGGTAGCTGGTATTCCTCTCTATTCTCCTCCTCAGGGTCTTCACCTGTTGTCTCCTCGACTGCACGTCTGCACCCTGCTGAGTAAAAGATATTATTCTCCTGTTTGGGCAATCTAGTGAATGTGCCCAAAACCGTGGCACTTAAAGCATTTTTTGGCTGTGATGGATTTGGGAGTGTTGGTATGCTCCACATTTTCTTCACATTGGACTTATTTCTTCTCTGTCGCTGTTGGCTTGAATGCTCAACTATGTGTGCTCTTGCTACTTGGCTCTGTGGATGAAGACTATTTGAAAGGTGGTGTGGATCCAACCAGGACGGGAAACGTATTATACTTTTGTTGTTGACAGAGTCTGTCATGATGGATACTTTGACATAGACAAGAACTTTAGTGTCCCGTGCCACCTTTCTACAGACTATGAGAGAAACACTAGTAAAATTGGTCTTGATGATGCTATTGTCATGGAAGAGATAATATTTGAGACGGTACAACCCTCACTAGAGGAGTTTCAGGATTTTCTACTTTTCAGTTTACCCCTAGATTGCCACCGTTAAAAGCAATCTAGATATTGTCATTTTAAATACGGATGAGAAGATTTTTAACTATCTTTAGAAGGCCATATGGAGTAAGGTGGGTACTAAATTTTAGTTTAGTTCAATAGCACATGCACAATTAGTGGCCAGATTGGAGCGGTGAACTACAGCTTTGGAAATTTACATAAGTGTTTTGTGAGAAAGAATAACCAGCAGCTGGATCAATTTCCTTTCAGGGAAGAAAAAGCTATTCTTAGCCCGGGAGAATGATGCAGAACTTCAATTACGCATTGCGGAACTCCATATTTCCTCGAGATTGTAGGGAATTGTGTTCGGACAAAGGGCAAGCATAGTTTTCACATTTTTTCTTTTTTTTTTCTTTCTTTCCTTTTTTGATTTATTTTTTGTTTCCTTATTTCTAACCAGGGTTTCTTCCTAACATGGACTTTATATTTTGTTTTTCTTGTTTCGTTAGACTTTTGATGATTGTAATCTTTGTTTTATGCTTTGCGGAGTGCTTTATCATATCCCTTTTGCAAGTGTTGTATCCACATCTTGCTCAGAAACAGATGGTGTAACATCCTCGCCTGTTCATATCTTGCCATTTGCTGTTCGACCCACCATTCTCCAACTAGACAGGCTCCGAACACTTCCAATCTGTTGGCCAATAACAGACCTCACCCTCGACCCATTCCAAATGTCGTCTACCAGCTTTTTTCAACTGAGCAACCATCCTTCCTTGCTACTATTGCTGTTCAACAGCAGAAAGGGGCTGTCCAGTAGCAGGAAACTGTTTTAACAGCAGCAAGGGTCTGTCCAGCAGCAGGAAACTGTTTTAACTGTTTTATGGGCCGCTGTCCTGCAGCCATTCATGTCGGAATTCAATCGACATCTTTCCTCTCACTCCCGATACCCATCCCACAGTATCTCTAACCCTCTTACACTTCGCAAACACCTTCTAGGAATCCTAGAACGGTATCACTAAGACTAGTACAGTTTTTTGCTTTCGCACTGGGGATAGAGGGAAGAGAGAAATAGAACTACTTAAGTTGAGGCGGTCGAAATTGAAAAAAGGGTAATGGTTTAGGGTTTTTTTATTAGGTTTATATATAATTAGTGTTTTATATTTAGGAATCATCCAACGGTTTAGAATGAAATCAATGGTTTAGATTAAATCATTAATTTTTATGGGATTTAATAGATATTTCAACTTGGATTATTTTTAATTTATGAGATTATAAATATACAAATTTATGTTGGTGATTAAGTTATTTAAATCGAGCACAACACTATTGAACACATATATGTTTGTGTTTGACTTTTTCATAATTCGAGCGTAGAAAATTTGTTCATCTTCGACTCGCTTGATTCAAGAACGAATCAATCACGAACTTCTTAGCGAGCCGAACACAAGTTGTTTGTGAACGATAAGCTTCTTTGACAACCCTATATGTAGGGATACCATTATTGTTTGCTTGCTTGGTATTTTAGTTATTCGAGAGAAGTGTCAATAATCCCTTAACTCTCTGTAATGGGTTTTTTTAGTCCCAAAGGCTATAAAAGTGTCAATTTTGTCCCATACTCATTTAGTAGGGGCTGGAATAGTATTCCATGAAGATTATTTTAGTTCATATTAAAAGAAATTCGGGAATTAATTTGTTCACTTTTATAGACTTTGAGACTAAAATGCCTCGTCTAAACAATCAGGGGACTATTTTGGCACTTTACCCCTAGTTATTCTGTAATGGCAGTTTTATGTTCTACTATATTGCACTCTCCCAATTTCCACGTCCATCTTTACCTCATTTCCTCCCTGTCAATAACTTCTCCCCTTTTTAAACGTGGGATTGATTTTCTTTCAAACATTGACCTAAAGGAGCAACCTATAAGTCTTGCATTTTAAACCCATAATTTTTGGTTTATTTCTGTTAATAAAAAATGATAGATATTTTATGTCTCTCTTCAAAATTTTTCTTGACTAACTGCCAGTTTTTTTAATATTAACGTGCTTCAATTATAGAAATGTAATTTTGTTGCCAAATTTGTAATAATATATTTCATTTATATGTTGCAGCGACAACATTAACTGGTCTGCATTTTGCTGCTACGACTACCATGACTATAGTGCTCAGGTGGCTGGGATATGTTCAACCCTCCCACTTGCCAGTACCTGATCTGATAAAGTTTGTTATCTTTGCGAACCTGTCAATTGTTGGAATGAATGTTAGTTTAATGTGGAATTCTGTGGGATTTTATCAGGTTGGCCGATTAGTTCTGAATTTTTTTTTTCATTATTTTGCTTGCATTGTAATTTGTTGGAAATTGTCTCTTCTTACTGGCTATTATGTGCTTTCAGATTGCAAAGTTATGTATGATTCCTGTATCATGTTTTCTAGAGGTTCTTTTTGATAAAGTTCGTTACTCCCGAAACACAAAGCTCAGCATATTAGTGGTTCTTATCGGTGTAGCAGTCTGTACCATCACCGACGTTAGTGTAAATGCCAGAGGCTTAGTAGCTGCCACTATAGCAGTTTGGAGCACTGCGTTACAACAATATGTAAGTTAAATTTTAACAAAAATGTTATATGATAAATGAAGGATTTTATGGTTCTTTTCAAAATTTTCTCATTTCATCATTTGCTCGAAGCTCTACTTAACTCTCTTGGTTAAAATTAATTATGATAAATGTATCGAACTTAAGTTTTTATTTATTTCAAGGAAAAAGAAGGGTGATTTACTTTATATGTTTGTTTTTATTGCTTGTGGATGGGGTGAAAATTTTCTACTTCTAGAAAGTGGGCCAGATAAAATACATTTGATTAGACTAGGTTTGTCAACTCACTTCAATTGATTTTTTCTGAGCTTGCAGAAGTACATAAAATTTATTCATTTATCTGCTTGACTTGCTATGCTTGCTGAGCTTAATGTTTTACTTTCTCAATGTGGTAATCAAACAGATTTCTTTGTTCGGCTAGAGGTGCCATTACCAATAACTTTGGGGATATTTACATGATTTATTGTATGGTCAATAAAAAAATTCATCTGCCGAAGCACATTATGATTGGCTTATCGAGATTAAACTTTTAAATTTTGCTTAAAAGATGGCCATTTGCTCTTATGTTTCCTAAATGAATTATAGATTTCTGCAAGCCTTGAATTTAAGTTAAACATGATGTTCTACTAAAACACAATTGCCTTAAAAGAGACAATTCTAAGATTTATTGTTTTATTTTTTTTTTCTGTAGTATGTACATTATCTTCAACGGAAGTACTCACTCGGATCATTCAACCTCTTGGGCCATACTGCTCCGCTGCAAGCGGCATCTTTGTTGCTTCTTGGGCCTTTTGTGGATTATTGGTTGACTAGGCGAAGGGTGGATACCTATGACTACAATATAATTTCAGTGGTACGACCTAAAATAAATCATTAGCCGGATTTCTCTCAGTTTTTCTTTTGGGAAATTGACATACATAGCACACAATTCTTATGCATTTACATATCTTACTCCCAAACTTTCATTTTTACATACACAACACCTTGGTGATTTAAACCTATGCTTGAAAAGATGTTTTTCACTTTTAAAAAGTGTTGATAGTGTTATTTTTTATGTGATATTAAAGATTTGAGTGTTTTGTGTATAGATATGGATGTTAAGGTGTGAGATACGTAAATACATAAGAATTGTGTTCTTTTTCATCATCTGGATCGCCAATACTTCATTCACCTTATACTCTTAGTGTTACTTCCTCCTGTACTGAAAATTCTTACTGATTTTAATGCAGTTCTTCATCACTTTATCATGTATCATCGCCATTGGTACCAATCTAAGCCAATTCATCTGCATCGGTCGATTCACGGCAGTTTCCTTCCAAGTTCTCGGTCATATGAAGACCATCTTCGTTTTGGTTTTGGGATTCTTCTTATTTGGAAGAGAAGGCCTCAATCTTCATGTCATTCTTGGCATGATAATGGCGGTTATAGGAATGATTTGGTATGGTAATGCGTCAGCCAAGCCAGGCGGTAAAGAGCGGCGGAGTTATTCCATTCCAATTGATAAATCTCAGAAGGATGGATTGTTGACAGAATCTGGACAGCCGGATGAGAAGGTCTAAATTAGTTTCACATGCAGGCCATAGGTACTTTTGTTTCTTACAACACTTTCTACTGCTTCACACGATCATTGATAGGAAGTCAATCTTTATATTTTCTACTTTTCTTATTTACTAAATTTTGTGGGGACAGCCGTTTTTGGGTTTCAAGATTTCCCATCCCAAATTCAACGCTCTATTGTTGCTCATAGTAATTTATTTCCTTAAAATAAGTTGCTCTGCAGAGGAAGCAGTTCGATTCAAATTGAGTTTAATGGTTTTTGTTTTGGTTATTTGAACCTGAAGACTAATGAAAACATGTTTTACTTATATTTATTCATTTTAAAACACATTTATATTTTTATTGTTGAGTTATCTAGCAATAGTTTTTGATGATTGAAGTGGTGATCAAATAGCCAAGGTTAGAAATGATTCGGATATGTCTGAGCTATGATTTTTGTTTTATTCATTCATTTATCATCAGTCAAGCAAGATAAATTCGAAATGAATTTTGTTTAAGATTGATAATATTGAGCTGAACATGAATAAGTAGTTGAATTGATGGACATCAGATACCATTAGAATTTTTTTAATGACTGTTTTGATTGCATGATTTTGTGTCTTTTTAATTCTCATGTCTTCGAATCATTACACTTTGATATATATGCTGTCTTGGAGCTGTAGAAATTGCAGTTTTATTTTCCCAGTTGTGGGTTTAATGCAACCTTCAAATTCATACTATTTGTATTAGCATTCATACAATTTTAGCCATCAACAATGGCTTTATAGAGTTTTTATATTGTTTTAGAAATCATTTTTGAAAGATAGAAGCTTTCTTCCAATTAGGTTTAACCATAGGTGTGGCAATATTGCATCACATCATTTTTAGAGTTTTTTTTCTCAAGATTTTTTTAGTCTCTCTTCTTTTCTTCTCGTTTTTGTGTGTGTTTTTTTTTTTTTTTTTTCTTTTTTTTTCCTATATATATGCGCATTTTCGTTTTATATATTTTCTTTTAGTCTTTTTTTTCACTATATATAGCTCCTCTCTTTTTCAGTGGAAAATTTTTTGCTTGCCCTGTTCGGGTTTTTTTTCGTTTTTTTTTTTTTAAAAAATTTAGGTGGGGTCCACCGAAATACATCCTGACCGTAGATCACCTGATTTACGGTCATGATTGGACACTGCATGCAAGATGCATGCGGTGTCCGTCCGTATGGAATAATTTTTCCTTTCAAAGACACCAGTTAGTGTTGGAGTATTTTGGTTAAAAGAAGTATTTCCTTCACATAAAGAAATTTTTTTTTGTGCTGGAATTTTTTTGTGGTTTTTTAAGGCTTATTGACTTAACATTATGTAATGTCTTTTTTAATGTTAATGGCACAAGTTGGATCTAAATCTTAATAATTTATGTTTCGATCTTCCCTTATTTCAAAAGAGTGAAGTGCCAAAATTGTCTCCTGACTATTTACATGACGCCATTTTAGTCCTAGAGCCTATAAAATGTCGAATTACTCCATAGGATTTATTAATTGAATTTAATGTTTAATCTCGCTTAACTGTGATGTTCACTGATGCAAACATAGAATGAGATAATTAAATAAAATTTAAAGACCATAATTCACTATTTTTTTTATTTTTGATTTAAGCCAAGCATTGGCCACCATCCATACATCATTTTGTGACATGATCGAATGCATAAAAAATGATTGAGGGTGATTGATGATGTTCAAAGCATTGCTCAAATCAAGATTAAACTGTATAACATCAATGAATAAACAATCACTCATTATGTAAATTGGACTCCATTGATGCCACCAAAGCGTTGGAATTGTCAAATGAGAACTCTCTTGATTGATCCAATAGAACATGAATCGGAGTCACATTGCTCAATTATCATTGAAATTGTCCAAGCACCGTTTGTTCACAAATAGATTTGATCGATTCTTCTGGAATGCCAAAATAATCGAAGAAGAGGCATCTCTTGTGATGAATTTGATCGAACATGGTGCGGGCAGCATTTTAACGTGAGGTCATGCAATCGAACCTAAAATGCTTCAATTGCTGTTGAAATTTCTTGGACGATGTCCATTTGTAAAATGGACCGCAACCTTGAGTTCAAAACTCCGAAGTTATGTACTTCAAACACATTGTTATACAAATCAAAGTTTACATGCTTCAATAGCCATTAAAATGGTCCAAATGTTGTCCGATTATGAAAAGAATAGCACTAATGCATTCGCAACGTCGAAATTATCTAAAAATGATTTTTTTTCACACGATTTAAAAAAAGATTGAAAGAGTACATTCGTGCCGCCAAATTTACCTTGAATAGATGCCCACATTATTGGGTCATGGAACATGAATCTATTTATAAATTGAGATGAACAAAATAATGAGAATGCATGAGGTATAATAAAAAAATGTTTCCTTTATCTATATATATAATAATAATAATAATAATAATAATAATAATAATAATAAGTTTTATGGAAAGAAAATAAAAATTTAGTAGAATTATCTTCTAAAAAAATTAGATTTCAATAACGAGAAATAGAAATCCAAGCGAACAATTGGCGATCCCCTTGAGCTTGTACACGAGAAAGAACTCGGACGAATAAATCAAACATGTATATTTAACCTTCTTAAAAAAAATAAATTATTTTTCTTAAAAATTTAAATTATAAAAAATATACCATAAATGATTGAAAAAATATATTTTTTTATTTTTATTTAACTTTATTAAGATGAATATTATTTAAATTAGACACGTCAATGACACTCTAGGAACATCTCTGACACGTTCGGGCCATGTTGGGCAAGTATCACAGCCCGAGAAGTGTCCGAAACTGCACGACTTCTTAGTCAAAAATGTATGTGCATCATAGACTGCTCTTTACTTATTAAGATCTTTTACATAAGAACAATAACAATAAAAAAATTTAAAAAATTCTAACAAGTATCTGCACATTGTTTGTGGTTGGAAAATTTGAGAATTAGATACCCCATGCTCCAACATGGCATGAGAAAATTGTAAAAAGTAAGTACTTGTGTTTGTTTTTTCAATGCCATGAAAAAAAAGAAAGGAATCTAATGTTTCTCTCATGCATGTTTTCATTATAAAGATATGATTTTTGATAAGTGCGATGGATTATAAGATCTCTTGGCTTTGATATTGTGAGCCATCGACCATGTATGCTTTTTAAGCAAGATGGGATGATGGAGCCCTTGATGCAGCCCTTTATATGAACAGATGCAGGGAAGTTGCCCAAATGAATAGTGAACAAACCTAAAATAAATTAACCAGAATGCATGCTTGATGGCAAAATTACAACTCAAAGATAAAAATTAGTAGATGCAAAATGTAGCAAATTGGATAGAAGAAAAATGTATAACAAGCTTGACCATGGCTTTTAAATGACATCTTGAAAAATGAGGGTCGTGAGCTATAACTATACTTGAAGATGATTGATTGAAAGCCTTTCTTTGAAGTCAAATGAAGATCATTATGGGGTTTATTTGACTACTTAAGTGAGATTGAATGCCTTATATTCCACTGGATCCACAACATAAATATGTAAGTTGACACAAGGTATTCAAGTAGATAAAAGTCTCTCATGCGCTTCATGAGGTACTTTTCAATTCAAATATATCACTCTGAAAGACATGCAGTTTATCTTTAAAAGTGTTTAAGTTTAAAAAATATGCTCAAATCCTTGTAGTTAAGAATGTTCGCATGTGCTTCAATCATCCTACTTGGAGCCCACACTAAGATTAATAAGTTTATGTGCTAATTAGAAAATTACGTTCATTCTTTCAAAATGATAATTTAAGTCATTAAAAATGAAAATTCCACAAGAAATTTAAGAATGAATACCTACTTTTGTAACAATTGGGATTCATATCATAAAAATATAAAATCACCATTCCACCTTTCCATTACAAACTCAATGAACTTTGCAAAATTATACTATAGATGTTATTATTGCGTTTGATCATGAACAAATTTGAGGATTAGACTGCTAAACTCAACTTTAATGGTTACTTAAATTAAATTAACTATACTAGTAATTAATATAATTAAAATTTTGATAAGTGATTTATTTATTTTTTAAGCTCAATATTGATGTTAATTTCAACTTGAAATACTTAATTTAATCAAATTATTTATACTAATTGCTGGACAAATGATAATATAATTGAATCTTATATCTTTATTATCAAATCAAACATCTGAATGGTATTACAATTTTAATTTATCAAACTGTAGTTTAAATAAAAATCCAAATCTTGCATTTTATGATAAATATCTCAGATTTCTTATATTAAATAATAATAATAATAATAATAATGCAGCAGGCTCTACAGCAACCATGGCGCCAATGTAAAAGCAGTTTTTGGCTTTAAGAGGTGGCGATTGGGGAGACGAGTTGATATCAAAATCGTTGAAGTCGCCGGAAATCATTTATGTGATCAGTAAGCGGCGGCGGAGATTGAGGTAGCATTGAAAGATTCTTCGATACTTCCTCAATATCCGCCACCTCTTACTGATCACATCCATGGTTTCCGGAGACCTCGTCGGTCTTGATATCAACTCGTCTCGCCAATTGCTGCCTCCTAAAGCTAAAAGCTGCTTTGCTGCCTCAAGCTCGGCGGTCGTGATGTTATACAGCATTCGGTGGCCGTGATCCAAATGCAATGTATTTAAAATGTAGAAACATTTTTAATGTTTTGTTGAAAATAAGGAAAAATGGAATTAAATAGAAAAAAAAACTAATTAATGGGAAATAGGAGGTAGACTATGATGCCATCTCTGCATGCAAAGTATGGGCTTACAGAGAACAATACTCATATAGGCAAGCTTAGTTTGAAGCAGTCATAGTCATTCGGGGGGATCAAGTAGGATGATGGTGCTAGCGAGCAAACCGACAAGAAGATTTTGGCAAATAATGAACGGGCGGTCTAGTGAGCAAACTGAAGGACATAGCAAGATCTATTGTCATCACAATTAAACGAGCAGGTGGTGCACTTGAGTTGGATTCTCAACATTGTGAATCCTTACAAAATTATCATATATTCTCATGGAATCTTTAAATCTTTAAAACTCTTAATCTACATGTGTTCTTCCTCAAAAGTAATGACAATGAACATTACCCAACCAAACACATCCTAAATCAAGATTAAAGAATCTTCACATGATCTTCATACCCTTTTTAACTAAGAAAAAGAATAAAAATATGATCCTCATAGAATTTTCATGAGAGACAAAGCAAATACTATTGAGATCATTGGCTTCAGTATCATGAAAAAAAACATGTAAGGTCTATTTGGATGATTGTGATACTAGTATAAACATGTCTATAACTAGGCAAGCAAAAAAAATATATATATATGGAAAAACAATAAAGAAGAATGTCATTCAAAATCATAATACATTAAAATAATAAATACCATAAAAGTCAAATAAATATTAAGCATATATGACAATTTAACATGGTAACAGATTAAGTTCAATAATTATAACAAAATATTTTTAAAATATACTTTGAATTTTTTTGCAAACTCAACTAAACAAAAAAGGTAAACCCCATCGTATTCCAAATATTTACAAACCGATGAACCCACAATAAAGAAGCAAATAATATTTTTATTTCACAATTTCAACCTAAACACATCACCAATTCATAGTTTGTGTAGTTTTATATACGAAAAAACATAGGAAAAGATATGTTTTTAGATTATATACAAATGATGATCCAAATATATAAATTTGAACGATCTTAAAAACTTTAATGAGTAATTAAATTTAGGGAACCAAGCAATATTTTGTCCAACAACACTTTTTGGCTCAAATATAACAATATCTTAATCTACAAATGGATTAATTAATTCATTGATTAGACAAAATGAAATCTCTATCTAATTTTTCTATAAAATTTATGAATGTACTAGCTTTCAATTCTAATTATTTTTCAAGTTATTATTATTATTTTGAATAGTTAAAATAGTTTGAATATAGTATGATGTTCATGTTATATATCTATTGCATTACTTGGGAAACTAAATAATAATATGAAAGTGTTTGGACATAAAAGGATCTTTACAGAATTGTAATATGGAATCTACTATAATTGCAATATTAGTTAAGAAAGCTTGAGAAAATGCATAACACAAGAAATAGCTAGACATTAAATGAAATTTGCACATATGTAATTTAGCCTTTTTGCTATTCAACTTAGCTTAGAAATTATATA
>NEWO01000044.1:855892-867904 GCA_003013225.1 Phalaenopsis aphrodite | reverse complement strand
ATACATATATATCTATGTATGTACATACATATATATCTATATATATACATACATATATATCTATATATATACATACATATATATCTATATATATACATACATATATATATATATATATATATGAGATATTTTATGTCTTTGATGCACATATTTTAGTAGAATAATCATCTCTGAAGGACTTATGTCCCCTCAGGTCACGGGTTCGAATCCCAGAGTGTAGGGTGTGATACTCGAATATTTAGCACACCTAGGGATGTCTGTGACTCGTCTAATAGCTTTTGGTCATTTCTTTTTTAAATATATATATATGTGAGATATTTTATGTCTTTGAGTGCACATATTTTAGTAGAATAATCATTGGTTCCACGTCTCAGGTAAACCTCAAACCACAGATCTTGAATTTCATCACAAAATGAAAACAAAATTTATCTTATTTATAATTTCATCTATCTTCTTAAAATTTACTTCAGAACATGCGTAAAACTCTCTCATTCACTTCATGGGAGGTTGGAGCCTGAATATTTGGAGCCCGCACAAAGATTAATAACTTACTGCCATAATTACAAAATTACATTCATTCTTTCCAAAAGATAACTGCACTTTTGTAACAATTGGGATTCATATCATAAAACTATAACATCGCCGTGCATCAAATTTGCTAAAAATCCCTATTATGAACATAAACCAATCACTAAACCATTTACAAGAATAGCCATAAGCCGCCCAAGAATTCAAATCCAACGACAAAACAAAAAGTGAGAGGAAACAATAATTTTGTTCAACCATTTAACATCTATTGGTTTGGGCTATAAATTTAAATATGAAAGTTTAGTTATCTGATATGTAAATACATAAGAATTGTGTGTCACATATGTAAATTTCCCAAAAGAAAATTAGGAAATGCAGCACCAAGATTCATAATATTTATCACTGTATTCACTTTCAATTCTTCTGACTAATATCCATTTACATTTCTACATTTCCATCACAAACTCAATGAACTTCTCATACATGAAGATTAATATGTATTTGGAGAGCTTCTACATGTGCAATAAAAAATCATACTTTACTCTTATCAAAACAGCATTTCAAATAAAATTAAAAACCAAAATACAATTTTTTCATCTTCTTTAATTACTCCAAGAGAAATATTTACATACATTCCACTCAATTTTACATCTTCTTTAATTACCTTAAGAACATAAGATAAATAAAGACAGATTTCATTTTCAAGCCTAATATCAATGCTCAGCCTACCATTCTCCACCCCACCGGAAATCACTTTTCTGGCCGCCACCAATCACTGCCGGCGAAGCCCAATATAAATCGCAGATTCTTTGATACTTCCTCAATTTCCACCGCCGCTTACCAATCACATCCATGGTTTCAGGCGCCGATCTTGATATCAACTCATCTCCCCAATCCCCGCCTCTTAAAGCGAGAAGCTGCATTGCTGCCGCAAGCTCGGCGGCAGTGATGTTGTTATACAGCATTTGTGCCATGGTTGCTCTAGAGCCTGCTGCATTATTTATAGGCGCAGAGTTACTTGGATTATTTCTTAAAGCTTTGTTTCTGGAATTGTATTAGGAAACAAGTTATAACCGACTTATTTATTATTGTTATCCTATCTCGCGAGATTGCTTAATGGTAATCTGTACCTCTTTCCATTTTCGGTATTTTACCGTTGGATTTGAATTTTTTTCTCCTAAAAATATATATTTTATAAACATTATAGTTATTGAGGGCTGTTTGGCGGCTTTTTCAGCTGTAGCTGCGTTGCCCCAAGAAGTTGCTGCAGGGAAGCTGACTGTTTGTTTGTTCCAGCTGTGTGAATTTCAGAATAAATGATCATTCCATTCATGTTCAGTAAATTTGTTTATAACATAACTATGACACCCATCTATTTGATATTTTATTAGCAGAAATTTATTTAAAAACATAAAAAAGTTTAGCTACGCCACCGATTTAACTGTGAGTACTAAAAGAGCTAAAAAAAGAAAAATTAGTAAAATTATAAATAAAATAATGAAAATATTATTTTTAACATGAATGCAAAATATCACTCTTGCCTTGAAGTAGTATTTGATGCATTGGTCATCCAACCAGTAAGTGGTGTTGGAAGAGCAGTTGCTTGAGTAAATATAAAAATTATCTAGAATAAATGTTGGTTGAGAAGGATGGAAATCCATGCTCGTTACACTAGAATCTAGATTTATTACAGCAACATTCTTGGGCAACTCATCAATAATGCGGTGATGTCTAGAAATGCCAGCATGTGCTACTGGTAAGTGCGTAGTAGGTAAAGAAGCCTACAAAGGCATTCATAATCAATAAGGTCACTTGTTAGGCATTCATATTGTGATAGGATGCTGTTGTCTAATTCTGTATGTACAAAGGTTACCAAAAAAAGCTAAGCTACATAATTTGTATATGCATTTATGCAAAATGAAGTGCATATATATATATATATATAAGATCTACAATACTTAATCTAAACAGTATATCTAACTACAATCATATTTAAGATAGGTAAAGTAAACATAGCAAAATATGATTGTTTTCATTTTTTTTTTTCAATTGAGAGAACAGGGGATGCTCACGTTCTCTAAATTGTGTAGTGCAGGCGTCTTAAAGTAATCACATTTAAGGTAGGTAAAGCCTATTTTACCGCATTAACTCCAGCCCCTTTATGAGGACCTAGTTGTGGGAACCCTCCAGGTTTCTGCATCACATTCATGACGGGAGGAGCAGGGATGCTCCCCGAGCACCATTCGGCTGGGAGCAAGAGTGATCATAAAACAGGGTTGGGGAAGAGGAGGAGACGTGAGAAGATATTTGCTCAGGAAGAGGAGGAGATTCAGGCTTCAGGAGATTTCGGAAGAGGAGGAGTTCGCCTTTACGATAGCGTGAGGGTAAACAACACTTTCCGCAATGACGAGGACGCTGGGCCACTGTTACTCGAGCGCGTTCCGCGTTACCGCTGAATCGCGACGGGCCGCGGCAGAGAAGGCTCCCCAAACGCGAAATTATCGCGGGACTGTGCCGCGCAGCAGGCCAAACATTCGAGTCCTTATTTTTAAGCCGTTTTGTGCAAGGCCTGAAGCATTTTTTTCCATGCACAAATAATTGTTTGAAGTTGTTGGAAATGAACAAGAAAGATGCTGAGCAGATGCTTGAAGTTTTGTCGCAAAGGGATATAAAACTGGGAATGTGTCTCCAGCTCAATCTGAGAAGATATTGAGAAACCGAATTTTGGGGGCTAGACACTTGACCCTGACCAGCACAATGTCTATGATGAAATGGCTATATCGATGGTATGTTTCTTTTGGATTTGTTTTTTTGACCTATAATTGAATGGCTTGATGACCTCGAGTTCAGCTTAATTAATATTTAATTAAGTTTGTTCGAATGGTAAATAAATATGTTTGAACATTTTTTAAGGACAGTGTTAGATGAACTAAACATAAGCTTAGTCCAAAGAGATTATTTATTTTTATAAATAAATTTATTTATTGTTAAATAAATAATGTGTTCGTGTTGTATAATAAGTTTGATGATGGTTCGAATCATGTATAATAAATTATTTATATGAAACATGATTAATTAAAGTTTATTTAATTATGTGTTTATAGATAATTTATTACAATTTAACATCAATATGCATATTAATTAACTGCAATTTTTTTTATTTTAATGAAATAATTTGTTAGTATTTATTGATATTATTTGATTGTATATATTAGTTTATTTAATGTGTGTAAATCAATCAAATATTAGTTGAAATTTTGTTTGTTTCTATTTAGAAAATTAATTATCAACAACTTTGTATGAAATATAAGTATACATTTAGTTTATTTATTATTTCGTTCAATTACTCTTCAATCAACATTAATTAAATAAATAGAAATCAAATATGATCATTTTAAAATTTTAAACAAGTCAATTGTGCATATTATGTGTGAATCTCAGCTGAAGCTCGAGCGAAACACATTAAATTCAATCCACAACATTCTTGGCTCGGTTACAACTCTTAGCTCGGCGCAAAATTTAGATTATACAAAATTTAAACATACTTTATGTACCCATGACAAAAAAAAAAATTCATACATTTTAATTATTAAAAAAGTTATTTTTCATATGTTTTTAAAAATACGAAAGAATATAATCAGGATCACTAATCCAAAACATAATTATTATTTGTTTAATTAAAATATCATATTTTATTATTTGGGATCACTAATCTTAACTAACTTAATACTCTAGATATCATCTATTATACTACTAGATGTATGCACGAAATATATATATATATATATATATATATATATATATATCTATATAAACGTGTATGAAAGCGACTTCTATTAATTTCTATCCATCGCTTCTCATTAGGTTCTCTTTCTCAACCTGCTCAATCTCTTCTATTAAATTATTCAAAAACTTTAACGTTTATAAAATATATATTTTTAGCAGAAAGAAAATTCAAATCCAACGGTATAATTCCGAAAAAGGAAAGAGGTACAGATTACCATTAAGCAATCCTGCGAGATAGGGTAACAATAATAAATAAGTCGGTTATAACTTGTTTCCTAATACAATTCCAGAAACAAAGTTTTAAGAAATAATCCAAGCAGCAAGTTCTAAGAGCAACCATGGCGCAAATGATGTATAACAACATCACCGCCGCTGAGCTTGGGGCAGCAAAGCAGCTTCTGGCTTTAAAAGGCGGCGATTGGGGAGACGAGTTGATATCAAAATTGAAGAGGTCGCCGGAAACGATTAATAGGATCTGTAAGGGGCGGCGGAGACTGAGGAAGTATCGAAGAATCAGTGATTTATATTCGGCTTCGCCGGCGGTGATTGGCGGCGGCCAGAAAAGTGATTTCCGGTGGGGTGGAGAAAGGTATGCTAAGTATTGATATTAGGCTTGAAAATGAAATCTGTCTTTATTTATTTTTCGTTCTTAAGGTAATTAAGGAAGATGTAAATTTGAGTGGAAAGTATGTAAATACGTCTCTTGAAGTAATTAAAGAAGATGAAAATTTGTATTTTGGCTTTTAATTTTATTTGAAAGGCTGTTTTGATAAGAGTAAAGTATGATTTTTTATTGCACATGTGGAAGCTCTCCAAATACATATTAATCTTCATGTATGTGAAGTTCATTGAGTCTGTGATGGAAATGTAAAAATGTAAATGGATATTCGTCAGAAGAACAGAGAATGAATACAGTGATGAATGTTATGAATCTTGGTGTTGCATTTCCTAATTTTCTTTTGGGAAATTTACATACGTGACGTGACGCACAATTCTTATGTATTTACATATCAGATAACTAAACATTCATATTTACATTTATAACCCAAATCACTAAATGTTAAGTGGTTGAACAAAATTATTGCTTCGTCTCACTTTTTGTTCTGTCGTTGGATTTGAGTTCTTGGGCGGCTTATAGCTATTCCTGCTTTTTCTTGTAAATGGTTTAGTAATTGGTTTATGTTCATGATAGGGAGTTTTAGCAAATTTGATGCACGGTGATGTTATAGTTTTATGATATGAATCCCAATTGTTACAAAAGTGCAGTTTTGATGACTTAAATTATCGTTTGGAAAGAATGAATGTAATTTTTTATTTAGGGCAGAAAATCATTAATCTTA
Organism: Phalaenopsis aphrodite; assembly: GCA_003013225.1. Classification (NCBI taxonomy): domain Eukaryota; kingdom Viridiplantae; phylum Streptophyta; class Magnoliopsida; order Asparagales; family Orchidaceae; genus Phalaenopsis; species Phalaenopsis aphrodite. Next base: position 862,250 of record NEWO01000044.1, on the reverse strand, counting down.
GTGCGGGCTCCAAATATTCGGGCTCCAACCTCCCATGAAGTGAATGAGAGAGTTTTACGTATGTTCCGAAGTAAATTTTAAGAAGATAGATGAAATTATAAATAAGATAAGTTTTGTTTTCATTTTGTAATGAAATTTAAGATATGTGGTTCTAGGTTTACCTTAAACGCGAGAATCAATGATTGTTCTGCTAAAATTTGTGCACTTAAAGACATAAAATATCTCACATCTACACACACACACACAAACACACACACACAGAATGACCAAAAGCTATTAGAAGAGTCTTGAACATCCCTAGGTGTGCTAAATATTCGAGTACCGCACCCTACACATGAGGGGATTCAAACCCGTGACTTGAGGGGATTTCAGACCTTCAAAAATGATACTCTAGCGAGAGGCCACGGTACACGCACGCACGCGCGCACACACACATACACATTATATATAATTTATATATATAATTTCTAAGCTAAGTTGAATAGCAAAAAGTGTGCCCAAGTGATCATATGGCTTGGTTTATAAATGCCCAATTTTTAACAGGAAATGTCTAGATTACATGTGTGCAAATTTCATTTAATTTCTAGCTATTTTTTGAATCATTTTATGCATTTTTTTCGAGATTTATTAAATAATATCGCAATTATAGTAGATTCCATATTACAATTCTATAAAGATCCTTTTATGTCCAATCACTTTCATAGCATTATTTAATTACCCAAGTAATGCAATTGATATATAACATGAAGATCATACCACATTCAAAATAACTATTCAAAATAATAATAATAGCTTGAAAAATAATTAAAATTGAAAGCTGGTACATTCATAAATTTTATAGAAAAATTTAAATAAAGATTTCATTTTTCCTAATCAATGAATTAAGTAATCAATTTGTAGATTAAGACATTGTTACATTTGAGCCAAAAAGTATTGTTGGTCAAAATATTGCTTGGGTCCCTAAAGTTAAATAACTTATTTAAGTTTTGTAAGATCTTTCAAATTGACATATTTGGAACATCATTTGTATATAATCTAAAAGTATATGTTTGCCTGCATTTTTTTCTTATATAAAACTTTACATAAACTATGAATTGGTGATGTGTTAGTTTGACATTGTGAAATAAAAGTATTATTTGCTTCTTTATTATAGCTTCATTGGTTTGTAAATATGTTGAATGCACTGCGGTTTGCCTTTTTTGTTCAGTTGAGTTCTGTAAGAAAATTCAAAGTATATTTTAAAAATAGTTTGTTATAATTATTGAACTCATTCAATGATTTAAGAAAAGAGATTGAGCAGGTTGAGATAGAAAAGCTAATGAGAAGGGAAAGATGGAAATTAATAAAAGTCGCTTTCGTATGTGTTTGGTTAGTTTTTTTCTTCTTTTTGTGCATACATCTAAGTTAGCTTAGGGATGATCCCAATGCAACTTATTTACAATGTAGAAACTTTTTTAATGTTTTGTTGAAAATAAGGGAAAATGGAATTAAGTAGAAAAAAAACTAATTAATGGAAAATAGGAGGTAGACTACGATGTCATCTTTGCATATAAAGTATGGGCTTACAACTAACAATACTCATTTAGGTAAGCTTTGTTTGAAGAAGTCATGGTTATTCGGGGGGATCAAGTAGGATGATGGTGCTAGTGAGCAAACTGATAAGAATATTTTGGCAAATAATGAACGGGCGGTCAAGTGAGCAGGCTAAATGACATAACAAACTCTATTGTCATCATAAGTAAACGAGCACGTGATTCGCTTGAGTTGGATTCTCAACATTGTGAATCCTTACAAAATTATCATATATTCTCATGGAATCTTTAAATCTTTAAAACTCTTAATCTACATATGTTTTTCCTTAGAAGCAAATGACAATGAACATTACCCAACCAATCCAATCCTAAATCACTATTAAAGAATCTTCACATGATCTTCATGGGATCCTCCATGAGATCTCCACTAGCTCTTTACAAGTGAAAGAATGATGAATCTGACTCTTTTTAACTAAGAGAAAGAATAAAAATAGGATCCTCATAGAATTTTTGTGAGAGACAAAACAAATACTATTGAGATCATTGGCTTTAGTATGATGAAAAAAAACATGTAAGGTCTATTTGGATGATTGTGATGCTAGTATAAACATGTCTATAAATAGGCAAGCGGAAAAAATTATATGGAAAAACAATAAAGAAGAATGTCATTCAAAATCATAATACATTAAAATAATAAATACCATAAAATTCAAATAAATATTAAGCATATATGACAATTTAATATGGTAATAGAATAAGTTCAATGATTATAACAAAATATTTTTAAAATATACTTTGAATTTTCTTGCAAACTCAACTAAACAAAAAAGGTAAACCACATTGCATTCCAAATATTTGCAAACTGATGAACCCATAAAAAAGAAGCAAATAATATTTTTATTTCACAATGCCAACCCAAACACATCACAAATTCAAAGGTTATGTGAAGTTTTATATAAGAAAAAAACACAGGCAAACATTTGTTTTTAGATTATATACAAATGATGATCCAAATATGTCAACTTGAAAAATCTTTAAAAACTTTAATAAGTTAGTTAAATTTAGGGACCCAAACAATATTTTGTCCAACAATACTTTTTGGCTCAAATATAACACTGTCTTAATCTACAAATGGATTAATTAATTCATTGATTAGACAAAATGAAATCTTTATCTAATTTTTCTATAAAATTTATGAATGTACTAGCTTTCAATTTTAATTATTTTTCAAGTTATTATTATTATCATTTTGAATACTTAGTTTAAGTATTGACACACCACCAACAAATTTTCATTTTCTGACATGAATCTCGAGATGATATTTTAAGCAGGAAATATTCAAATATTAATCAAAAGACATCCAATGCTCCGATTTCAGCAAACTTATAGTCAAACTGACCAACTTGATGGTACATACCTAATGATATGAAAACTATCCCAATCTGAGTCAAATCAAGCTTAGAACAAGTCATTGAACCATACTTAGATGATTTCCAGACACATTTAGAAGGTCAAACGGTTGTCGAATATGTCAAGTTTATACTCGAATCGAAAGTTAAGGCACTTAAATGTCCATTAAATGACGTATGATAGAAGGAAGCTCTCCAGACCGTCTGATCAAAATGATTCATATTCCCACATTAATTACACCCAAATAAATATAAATAGAGCCCCACCCCTAATATGAGGGGGGACTTGAGGCTTTGAGAAGGAGCTAAAGTCCAGCACGACCGTCAACAGCCGTCAACCACCGCTGATCGCCGTCGACCATTATCGATCGTCGTCCGCCGACCATCGTCGACCACTATCGATCATCGTCAACCACCGGTGAACAAACGATGTTAGTCAACGTCGTAACTTGAAAAATCTAGTGACTCTCTTTCTTCTGCGGAACAAGAGCTCACCACTATGGTCCATGTGCCAACTACGACCAACGTGGTCATTAGCTCATGCAACTCCCGACTCTGATCCCAGCGGTCTATAAACGTCACCACTACGGTCCATATGTCAACCACGGCCTGCACGGTCATCAGGTCATGCAGTTCCCGACTTCGACCACAACGGCCTATAGACGTCATCAATATTTGCCCCAACGACCTACGTGGTCATCAGCTCATGCAGCTCCCGACTCCGGCCTCGGGGTCTACCAATGTCATTAATACTCGCCAACTACAGTCTACATTATTCACAGTTCCCGCAACTGCTTACTATAACTTCTCTGGTCAATCAACGCTTCTGGAACAATCATATACCACACTCACAATGGAATAGTTCTTTCACAACAATCAACAATGATCTATGCAACTTGTTGTCACCAAGAACTGCAACCAGATTATAGTTATGTAACTTTGTAATCTTATCTTTCCTAATTTAGGGGAGGACTGAACCTGTGTACTCATCATTCATAATGGATTATTTCAACTGGGCTAGGTCTTATGGTTTTTCCCCCTTTCAAGGGTTTTCCAAGTAAAAATTTGAGGTGTCTCCTCTTGCTTACCTCTCTTCTTTTATCTGTGTGTGTTGAATTCTCGTGCAACGCTAAGACGATAATCAATTACTCTACTGCCGCAAATTTTCTGACATGCATCAGTTTGGCACCATCTGTGGGAAATAAAGCACTATTCGATACTGTCTTCAGCTCTGAGACGTCGAATCCCTACTTCATTTTCTGATGATGTAGATCATGCAATTGGCAAAGGAATCTTTTTTGCATCTTGAAGGTCATCTCTAAAACATTCTTCAATGCGGGGGGCAACATTCACTGCAATCTCAAAAGGTTGTTCACGTCAACGTCACGGGCATGAATGCAGTGCGGATGCCTTCTCGCATCTTTTTCAGACACAAAGTATGTCACAACTTCTTCCAGGTTGAGGGGCCACTATAGTCTCGAAAGGTCAGTCACATCAATGTCCCGAGCACGATTGTAGTGAAGTTGTCTTCTCGCATTCTATTCAGACACAAAGTATTTCAAAACTTCTTTCTGGCTGGGGGGTGGTCCCGGATACTGCTTATATGCAACAGTATAACAATAATTCTGATTATATTTTTCACTTATATTTCCTTATTTTGAAACAAAACCAAAAACTTGATCATGAAGAAAAATAAGAATTTAACTTTTAATTTATAAATATTGAGATCTACGTAAGTATACATATCGTTATCAAATAATATAAGTCTTTTTTTATTAAGACCTGAATATCGAATCCACAGGGAGATTATGCAATATGCACTTTTAGAAACTTTCGATTTTTAAAAAGACAATTATTTAAACTAAAGATGATTTTGCAGTAATGAAAGTTTAAATATTTTTGGTATTTTCAAAATTTTGATAGAGCAATAACAATTTAAAAAAATAACTAGAGTATTTATAGAAAAAAAACACTAAATATAAAAATATATTTCTTTTTATCATGAATCAGTAATAAGTAATAAGAATTCTGTTGTGGAAGTATACAAATTGTGTTGTGCCAAATATGAGCAATAATTCTTAACCCTTACTAGAGATGCTATAAAGAACATTGGTTAATTTAAAGTTTGAATAGTTCTGAAGACCGGCTAGGCATGGAAGATACTAGCTCTCACTCTAGAGTTCCTTCGATTCCCTCCACCTGAGGGCTAAAATCTCGTATCAGAACCTAAAATAATAAACCAAGTTAGGGGCTTTAACCTGTTTCTTTAAAGTCCTTCATGTGATTCTTTCGAATTGTTGACTGAGATAATATCAGCCTGGTTGTTACATGTTCTCACAACAAATTTTAACATATGGATTGGCCAAATCAAGAAGTAAATGAAGTGCATGGATTTAAATCATCACAACTTCTTTCAACATTAAAGATCAATACTCTCCACAACTTTCATCCAACACTTAATTACTTATCATTGTAAGAAGAAAGATAAAGAAAATTACTCAGAATCCATGGAGAAAACAAAACCACACTTTAGTTTAAAAGTAGAAATCATTGTCAAACCAAAAACAAGTCTCAATTAAAACCAAAGTAGTTTTAAAAAAATAAAAGATAAAAACTTATCTCAAGTCCTCCACCAAACTCTTGAAGTTCCTTTGAACCTCTTCTCTTTTACAACACTCTCAACATAAAACTAAAACAAAAAGGATAAAATAAATATGTGGTGCCTAAAAATCTCTCCGAACTAACTCCCCAATTCAAGAACTTTCAAAACTTCCGCTTTTCAAGCACACTTTCAAAGACTCAGTCTTCATTTTTTTATAAATCTCCAAAAGGTGTCTTGGTATCTCTTCAAAATATGTCTTGACTCGATGTATTTCTCCAAGAGATGCCTCCTCTCACAATAATTTTCGTCCATGGTGGTTATAACCACCTATTAAGCCAATGGGTGCCTAAAAAACCTCTTCAAAATTACAAAAACTGAATTTACTCATCAAATAACTGTCATTGGCGCTTAAGCGCGGGGCCTCTAGCGCTTAGGCGCGGCCTTCTCTGTTTAACCAGCGCATAGAAACCAAAACACTTTTGCACATTTTTCACCTATATGCTCCAAATTTGATTCGTTTTCACTCATTTAAGCATTTTTTTACTTTTTTTACTTGTACCCAAAAGAAAAACACACAAATACCTTCCATTAAAGCGCAATATCTCAAAAAATAGGCATAAAAATGCGTATAAAAATACTATATATTTTAAGTGTATCAGGGGGCAACCTTAACTGCAGTCTCCAAAGTTCGTTCATGTCAACATCCCAGGCACGGCTGTGGTGGGAAAGTCATCTCATTTTTTATTCAAATTTCAAGTCTTCGAGAATCTATCCTGAACTGGGGGGGTAATCTTCACTGCAAAAAAACACTTCAC
>NEWO01000044.1:720525-854264 GCA_003013225.1 Phalaenopsis aphrodite | reverse complement strand
CTTCAAACGTACTTTAATCTTATCAAAACAGCATTTCAAATAAAATTAAAGACCAAAATACAATTTTGGATCTTCACTAATTACTTAAGAGAAAGATTTACATACATTCCACTCAATTTTACATCTTCTTTAACTACCTTAAGAACGAAAAATAAACAAAGACAGATTTCATTTTCAAGCCTAATATCAATACTCAGCCTACCATTCTCCACCCCACCGGAAATCACTTTTCTGGCCGCCACCAATCACCGCCGGCGAAGCCGAATATAAATCACTGATTCTTCGATACTTCCTCAGTATCCGCCGCCGCTTACGGATCACATCCATGATTTCCGGCGATCTCGTTGGTCTTGATATCAATTCGTCTCCCCAATCGCCGCCTCTTAAAGCCAGAAGCTGCTTTGCTGCCGAAAGCTCGGCGGCCGTGATGTTGTTATACAGCATTTGCGCCATGGTTGCTCTAGAGCCTGCTGCATTATTTATAGGCGCAGAGTTACTTGGATTATTTCCTTTTGTTTCTGGAATTATATTAGGAAACAAGTTATAACCGACTTATATATTATTGTTATCCTATCTCGCGGGATAGCTTAATGGTAATATGTACCTCTTTCCTTTTTCGGGACTTTACCGTTGGGTTTGAATTTTTTTTTCTTCTAAGAAAATATTTTATAGACGTTACAGTTTTTGAATAATTTAAGAAAATACACGTATTTTCTGTCAGGACACCTGATATAACTTTACGTGCGGTGCAGATTATTCCTGATTATTTCAGTTTATTTCTTGAATATTTTCAATAATCTCGAAATAACCCAGAAATAACCTAAAAATAAAGACCGCGGGTTATTTCTGAGTTATTTCAAGATTATTGAAAATAACTCAGAAATGACCTGAAAATAACTCAAGAATACCCTGCGCCACATGTAGAGCTACGTTAAGAGTCCGCACAGAAAAATTTTTATAAGAAAAGAGATTGAGCGGGTTGAGAAGGAGAAACTAATGAGAAGGGAAAGATATAAATTAATAAAAGTCTTTTCATACGCGTTTCATTAACTTTTTTTTTCTTTTTTTTGGGCATATATCCAGTTAGTATAGATGATATCTAGTGTGTTAAGTTTCTTAAGATTAGTGATCCCAATTAAGAAAATATGAAATTTTAATTGAACAAATAAAAATTACATTTGGATTAGTGATCCTAACTATATTCATGGGTATTTTTAAAACATATGAAAAAAAGCTTTTATTAATAAAATGCACGAATATTTCGTGTGAACCATATGCATATAGAGTATGATTGAAATTTCGCGCCAAGCTAGAGTTGTAACCGAGCCAAGAATGTTGTGGATTGAATTTAATTTGTTCGTGTTAAAAGTTTTTATGTTTCGCTCAAGCTTCAGCCGAGATTCACACATAATACTCACAATTGACTTATTTAAATTTTTTAAATAATTATATTTGATTTATATTTATTTAATTCATGTTAATTGAACGAGTAATTGAACGAAATAATAAATAAACTGAATGTATACTCATATTTCATACAAAATTGTTAATAATTAATTTTCTAAATCTAAAAAAACAAAATTTCAACTAATATTTAATTGATTTACACACATTAAATAAACTAATATATACAATCAAATAATATCAATATATACTAACAAATTATGTTATTAAAATAAAAAATATATATTTGCATGTAATTATTATGCATATAGATGTTAAGTTGTAATAAATTATCCATAAACACATAATTTAATAAGTTCTAATTAATCATATTTTATCATCAAATTTATTATACCATACCAACACATTGTTTTACAATAAGTTTATTTATAAAAATAAATAAACTTTTTGGACTAAGCATATATTTAGTTCATCTAACATTCAAATCCTTAAAAAATGTTCAAACATATTTATTTACCATTCGAACAAAAATCAAATATTAATTAAGCTGAACTCGAGATCATTAAGTGCATTGGTTCATTTACAACTCCAGCCAAACTGAACCATTAGGTAGAAAACAACGCCACCTCGGATGACCAATTATGAACCCAAAAAGGCAGGGGAACTAAACCCTGGAATTGAAGAGCAAATATTAAATCTGAACCCCTGACATAATTTTCGTCTGGAGTTTAATGATGGGGCGTCACGTGTCAAGTGGGCCCACCGTAATACACTGAGATTGGTCAGTTTCAAAATTTATGGGGCCCACTTGACACGGCGCCCCGTCATTGGACTCTGAAACCGTAGTTCTGAACTAATATTTTTTCGGAATAGAAACCTCATCATGGAGCATCAAGCCATTCAATTATAAGTCAAACTAACTCAATACAAAAAAAAACTCCAGAAGATACATACCATCGATATAGCCATTTCATCATAGACATTGTGCACGCCAGGGTCATGTGTTTAGCCCCCAAAAATTCGGTTTCTCAATATCGTTTCAGATTGAGCTGGAGACAAATGAAATAATCCTTGGAGTCGCAAGCACTCTCCTGGTTTCATATCCCTCTGCGACAAAACTTCAAGCATCTGCTCAGCATCTTTCTTGTTCATTTCCAACAGCTTCAAACAATTACTTGTGCATGGAAAAAATGCTTCAGGCCTTGCACAGAACAGTTTAAAGATAAGGAAAAGGGCCTTCATATCATTCCTGAACCGATAGACCCCCAAAGAAGAGAACCTTGCGTTGCTCATTGGAACGCTGGTGAAAATAAAATGATCAAGCCCTCCTGCAATACTTCTCCATAAATCCAAAAACTTATGGGAATTAATATTAAGATTCAGGAACCAGATTCGCGCTTGCAACATGTCCAGGGCTTCGATAAAGCCAGATGATATGCATAGATGATCTTCGTCCGGATTTGAGTCAACTTGCTTTATTTCCCACTGCTTCCTATCTTGAACATAATTCCAGCATAAATCATCAAAATGGAGGAGGAGAGAAGTTGCAATGACCTCAAGACAATCAGTTTGAAGCTTCACCAGAAACATTATTTCATCCTCAAACATTTCATTCAGATTCACATCCTCACTCCAATCATGCAGAACATGTTCACAGTAACATGCAGTGTTTATAGCGCTGCAAACTCTCAACAATTGAGAATCCTCTGAAACAACATCCATAAATTCAAAATTTCTGCTACGTTCAAACAGGAGGTTGAAGAACTTACTCAGGAATAGATTTGCAGAAGAGCTGATGAATTGTTTCCTTCTTTGAGCGCATGGTAAAGCCAATCCTCTCTCAATCATTGCCCAACCTAAACGCAAAACAGAATCTGCCATTAATGGAGCTTTATAGTCTTCTCTTGATAAAAGAAGGAATGTCTCCTCTTTCTCATAGCTATGTCCCTGATTTCTAAAACCTTCCAACCAGCTTCTTTCTTCTTCCAGCATAGGTTTTAGCTTGCCTTCAGCATCATTCACTTCCATTTCAGCCCAAATCTGAAGCCAATCAGAACGCTCGTTGAATATTGACATTATTGACAAGCCCTCAATAGAAGCAAATGGTTCAGTAATATGAGTTCCTGAAGTTGAAAGAATCTTCATCCGCTTATCAAAAGTGATCATAAGGTCAACCATATGAAGCAATGAAGAACTTACCTCTAAGTCAGCATCCTTGTTGTAGAGATCTTTAACAAGGACAGGAAAAACCTGTCTTTCAAAATACCCCAAAAGATTTCTCACCATTGCTATCGCCCAAGCTTCCTTGGCACTACAACCCAGCAGTCTAGCATGATCAATCAAAGGCTGCAAATTATTTTCCACTCCATCCAAAAAATTTTGGGTAGTTTTGTAAACAAGGGCAAAGATGAAATGCGGCTGGTCAAACCATCTGTTGAAATGATATTCCATCCGTAAGACAACGAGGTTCACAAGTTCATCGATTGGCCATAGGCCATGTTTAAAGAATGAAAAAACTTCACCCACATCCTTGGAATCTGATGAATTAAATGCCGATTGATTTCTCTGCAGAAGACTCACGCGCTCATCTCGCATGGCCTGTAGCTGCTGCAGGGAACATAATGCCGAGAAGCTATGAGAAAACCTGGATTTCTCTTCCCCTTGCATTAGAAAAAATGATTTTTGCATTACCATGCAATTATCTTTTTGCAATTTAGTAGTTGAAAGGGATGGCGGCCATCCAAGAGATGTAATTAAAATTCTGTAATCAATGAGACATTGTGGTCTCAAAATGGCCAGAGCTTTCTCCACTCTGGAATCAACGGCTTCAAGCAAATTTGTCCACCAAGGCCTGCTTTTTGCAACACCAGCTAGAATTTCTTCAATATCTTTCATAGCCTTTACTGCCACAAGCAGTTTTACCAGCCGCCATCCAATCTCCTGCATTAATGTTGAAAAGTTCATAACCTTTAATACAGCTACAACAGAATGAAAACACTGCCCCAATAGCTCAAGGTGAAACATTTTTACTACGTATTTGTTTGGGATTAATTTTTATTTTTTTATTTTTGATTATGTTTCCTCTTTTCTATTGAAAATATGTTTATTTAGTGTGCTCATTATATATTTTTATTTTTTTATTTTTAAAAACAAATTAATATGTTTTTGAAAACACTCACAAACTTTTATCTGTTTTGAGTATTTTAAAAACAATCATATTTTAATCAAACAATCAAACATACTTTATTTCAAATCAAAACATAAACAAAACAAAATAAATTAAGAAAATAAAAAAACAGAAGTCCCAAACGCCCTTACAGTAACACCATGCACTCTGGAAAAAAATGAGATTGATTTTAAAAAAGTGCACCATATGATTATTGAAATCGACAAAACAGACAAATTTGAACTTGGATATATTAGTTAGTGTTTGAAACAAAATGGTTTAGTTCAATGGATGCCTAAAAGGAGCTGAGCCTCTTGATATCAAAACTCATACTTACCTTAACTCGGTGAAGTTATTTATTAAATAATACAGATTACATGTTTTCATAAGCTATTATCATGCCAGTGAGAAAAAAAAGTTTCAATCTTTTTAAAATTAATAAATATTGCATTTCATCTTTTTACATAAGACGTTTTCATTTTTTAAGATCATGATAGGGTCTAATCCTCTTAGTTTTGTCTTTGAGGTGTTAGAAGCAAGACATATAAAGCAGACAGCAGACGGTTTAATTTAAGCAATTCGCAACTTAAAAAATAAGCTCACTGTAAAGCACCTGCTTGATAGTAATATAAACACATTACTCCATCTGCATATCAGTTTATTTATAAATTGAAAGCAATAAGTCAAACTTATCCCTTAACTTCAATAATAGCTTCTCCGCACTGACTTATTCTACTTTGTATTTCTATAAAAATATTATTGACACATCATTTTTTTTCAAAAAAATAAATAAAATAAAAAAGGAAAATAAATGACATCCTTTCTCTAGTTTTGCAAAAACTATTATTTTTGCATCATATTTTCATGAAAAAATCTATATATTTTTTCAAAAACTTTTATTTCAATAAATCATAAGTTCCTTTATATGAAAATTATTTTTATGCAGTATAAGTTGATTACTTCAGAAATAAGTCAATAGTGTGATCGTCAAAAGTAAATTTTAAGAATGAAAGAATCTTCTTAGTTTATGAAAGCAACTAGTATATACACTAAAAAAAATGATTACGAACTTAAAAATTAAAATAGCCGCCAAGGACATTATATGGCATATTAGTTAAATGTAAACCCTTGAAAAAATATTATTAGCTGTCCCAATCCTTAAAATGCCAATAATCCAAATTCACCAGCTCATAGGCTGAAAGTTTTGAATGAGTTCATTTAATACTGATTATTTGGACGACAATGATGATTATAATGACAGCTTATTTTACATTCCAGATATTTAATAATTAATTCTAGTAAGCATGTACATTGTCAAAAGCCAACTCAGCGGAAGGAAGGCAAATTTTTTAGAAGACCACTTGGCAGGGAAATGATCTAAAAGAACAAAAACTATATTAGATAAGTCGTCCAAATATATGACCATATTATTTCGGTATCTGAGATGCTGAAAAGAAGGAATACGTCTACAATATTATTTTGGCCTCTCAAATCCTTCATTGGTTTAACAAAAATTCTGGGAAAATCCATTTTTGTGCTAAAATCACCATTAAGAAGGTATTTTTGGCCTTATACGATTAACATATTTAGGCTTACCATATGTCTTTGTTCAATGGGTTACAGGGTAGAAATTGAAATAATTACCATGTTAAGGTAGATTTCAGCTTTTTAAATTCCTCGTAACAGTTACCTTAGTTTTTGGTTCTGATCCTCTTGTCATCCAAAGACTGCCTTGAGTAAGATTAGCAGAGCATGATCAAGGAGTAAAGTTTCAAAATCTATAGAGAATGGGGTACTGGATACGACTCTCCTGCTCGTCTTAATCTAAGTTTGTACAAATATCACCACAGAACGGGGATTTAAAGTAAATGGCATTGAGAAGTCCATCTTTATATGCTTATAAAAGATATAATAAGACTTTAAAGTTTTAACAGAACAACTCACAACCTGAGTTTGAATTGATACTTTGGAAAGCACATTTTCAAGCTTCTTCCTTGAAACTTGTTTCAACATTGCCAAGGTTGCATCTTCAAGGTCACCAACTAAGATTTCCAGATGTAGCGCAGTCTCTGCAAGATCAAACTAACAAAAATGAACGCATAGCTGAAGTATTTTTTTTCTGTAACAGTCGTACCAAGAAGTATTTCTCAAACGAATAGATGAATGCAAGAGTTCGATGGTGCTGATAAAACACACCTGAACTTATGAATGAATTATCATGTTTAGCGGTCCAAATGGTAAACTAATCTGCGATTACTTGTGAGATCTGCATGCTATGTGATATTTTCTTGGCGCATTTACATAAAGACCACCCAATTCCTATGTATTTACATATCTGACAGCTAAGCGTTAATTTTTATATTTACACCACCCAAATCTTTCATATCACATAAAAAATACCACCAATTTAACCTCTAAAAAGTGAAATGCACTTTTTCATGCATGGCTCAGGTGGTATGTATGTAAAAGTTGAAATTTAGGTGTTAGATACGTGAATAAATAAGATTGAGTGGTATGCATGCAAATTTTCCTATTTTTTTAGCATGTAAAATGTTTAAGCGTGCTAAATTAATCAAAACATCTTCACTGTAGCCATGAATAAGCATTTCAAAATAGAAGAAATAAAATGCATGCCATTTGGCACATCTTAAATGCAGATGCAATAATAGGAAAGCAAAACATCAGATACTACCAACATAATGAAATAAATACAACAAAATCAAAGCCTTAATCCTATTACGTGGGGTCGGCTACATGAATCCTGTTTCTCCATTGTGTCCTATTTAGTGTCATATTTTCATTTAGTTCTAAAAATTAAGATCATTTTTTATACAATAAGCCCAAGTCTTCCTAGGTCTATCGTTGTCTTTCTTAACATAGGTAGAATTTAAAACATCTACTCTCCTAATTAGATCATCAGATGGTCAACGCTTAATGTGACCAAACCATCTAAGACGACTTTCTCTAATTTTGTCCGTCACAGGAGCTACACCAACCATATCACAAATATATTCATTTCACATTTTGTCTCTAAGTGTAAAGCCACTCCTCCGCCTAATCATTCACATTTCGGCAATACTTAACTTAGTATTATGCTTCTCTTTTAAAGGCCAACATTCACCGCCATAGAGCATTGCAGGTCTCACCACCGTCTTATAAAATTTTCCTTTCAGTCTGAGCGGTACTTTTCTATCACACAAAAGGTCCGAAGCATTCCTCCACTTCAACCAACCAACTTGAATTCTACTATTAACATCCTCATCTATATCAACATTGCTTTGAACAATAGACTCGAGATATCTAAATCGTTCACACATTTTAATAATTTGATCACCCAAAGTTACACTTCTGTCACTAAAGCTACTACCACTAAAATTACATTCCATGTATTCAGTTTTATTTCTACTCAAATGAAGGCCTTTAAAATCCAATATAGACCTCCATAGTTCAAGTTTTTCCTGATTTTTTCTCTCTTCTTATCCATGAGAAGGATATCATCGACAAAAAGCATACACCATGGTACATCCTCTTGTAAATCTCCAGTAAGACCATCCATAACTAAAGCAAAAAGATATGGACTTAAAGTCGATCCCTGATGTAATCCAACAAAAATAGGAAAATACTTTGTCAATCCTCCTTTAGTTCGAACACAAGTAACAACTCTTGTATATATATCTTTAATGACTTGAATATAAGTCATATCAACACATTTCTTCTCAAGAACTCTCCAAAGGATATCTCTTGGAACCTTATCGTAAGCTTCAAAGGTCAATCCTCTCTTCAACATAATGAAATAAATAAATAAATAAATAAACAACATGAAACTATGAAGCACAGATATAAACGCAAGAGCAAATAAAGCATGAAATATCCACACTGTAGTCATTATGTCAAGAAAATATATCAAATACAATTTGACTAGGGCATTTAACTTTTTATTTAATTGCATTTATTAGTTCACTTAACAGCCAAAAATAGTCCCATTTGTGTACAATTGTGATTAGCAGGTTATCTCATGTGAATGCGACAATTGGACAATTAATGGGTTGCTAAAACAAAATTGAGAGTAGCTTGAGGTAGATTTATATCAAAATTAAAGGAAAAAAAGTAATGAATGATTACGAGAAAATAATGGCTGAAGGAGCGTCTATGAATATAAGGTAGCTAAAAAACAAACTTAAATGATTTAGACATGTATAAAGAAATTGCAAATGTACCTATTAGACATTTAAGAAAATAAGTTCAAAATATTAGAAATAAAAAGAGTAATCATATTGATAGAATTTGCTCGAAATGATTTGTAAGAAATAAGCTCAATACCTCAAGCAACAATCAATATTATTGAATTATGATGAATAAATATGAATTAAAATGGACCCTGAATAGTTATGATAAGGCTAATGACCAAGATAAATGATACTTTCAAGCATAAAAGTTAAAGAAAAAAATCAAGTGAAAATTACATTAAAAGTGAGAGAAGAATGAGGGTGGGAATGAAGAAAAGTTTGATTTGATATATAAGCAAAAAAAAACAAGAAAAAATCTATTATGGATTTATGACCACATTCTCCATAGGGCCCTCTTATCTCCTATTTCTCTGAACTTGGATTATGGAAGAAGGAAATGAAAAGGAGAAAATAAAAAAAAGTAAACAAATGAAACAAATCACAAATGTCAAATGGCATACATATGATTGTTTCATATAATGTTACTTTTAATGTTAATGTATCGAGAGTGACAAAGACCCTGAAGGAGTGGTTGTAATTCACAAAGAAAAATACATAAATTGTTTGAGATCTCTTTTGTTTGTTGTTCTTATTTTTGCTTATATTTTTACAAACATTTGTTCACTGCACTTTTTAAATGCTTTTGTCTTATTTCAAACAAATCAAGTTATTTAAAAAAATAATAATAATAATATTTAGATGTTTTGAGTGCTTTAAATAACTATCATAACACCAAATGCATTTTATTTTAAATCAAAATATAAATAAATAAATAAAAGTAGTCTCAAAACTTCCCCTTAACAAACTTTTTATGCATCATGCAATCCCAGATTAAAAAACCGCATAAGCACATTTCTTAAATGTTTCAACAACAACAACAAGCCTTTATCCCACTAAGTGGGGTCAGCTACATGAATCATTTTTCTCCATTGTGTCCGATTGAGAGTCATATTTTCATTTAATTCTAATAAATTAAGATCATTTTTATACAACATGTCCAAGTCTTTTTAAGTCTACCTCGGCCTTTCTTAACATAAGTCAGATCTAAAACATCTACTCTTGTAGTTGGATCACCATATGATCAGTTTAATGTGACCAAACCAGCTAAAACGACTCTCTTTAATCTTGTCTGTCATTGGAGCTACACCAGTCCTCTCACGGATATATTCATTTCGCATTTTGTTTCTAAGTGTCAAAACACTCCATCACCTAAGCATTCTCATCTCAGTAACACTTAACTTTGTTTTATGTTTTTTCTTTAAAAAGGTCAACATTCTGCGCCATAGATCACTGCAGGTCTCACCAGAATCTTATAAAATTTTCCTTTAAATCTAAGTGGTTCTTTTCAATCACAAAACGGACTCGATGCATTCCCCCACTTCAACCAACCAACTTGAATTCTACTAATAACATCCCCGTTTATATCACCATCACTTTGAACAATATACCCGATATATCTAAAATGTTTGCACGTTGTAATGATTTGATCACCGATTATTACAACGTCACCACATATTCAGTTTTAGATCTACTCAAATGAAGATCTTTAGACTCTAATAAAGACCTCCATAATTCAAGTTTATCCTAAATTCTTTTGTCTAGTCTTATCCACAAGAAGGATATCATCAGTGAAAAGGAAACACCAGGGGCACATTCTCTTGTAAATGTCTAGTAAATGCATCCATAAGTAAAGCAATAAAAATGGGCATAAAGCCAATCCTTGATGTTATCTAACTGAAATAGGACAATACTTGGTGAATCATCTTTCTCTTCAAACACAAGTAACAACTCTAGCATGCATATCTTGAATGACTTGAATATAAGTCATATCAACACCTTTCTTTTATAGAACACTCCAAATAACTTCTCTAGGAATTTTTTCGTAAGATTTTTTCTAAATCAATAAAAATCATATCACAAGCTTTTAACACCCGGGTCACAAATCCCAGATGTGAAAATTGAGGGTTTTGTTAGGTGGTCAACAACCAACGTAAAATTTTTATTGAAAAAATCATGACATGAATCCCTTAAATATTTCAATAAGAAGATAAGATAACTAGCAAACAGGCTTTTCCATCGTAGTTGTACTAGATTACTGTCAGTGAATCAAATCTTTCCCTCATGTTCAATTAGGAAGAATTAAATGCATACCACTCAATTCCTATGTATTAGAAAGATTTACCTTCAATCATCACTTGTTAAATTACCATAACCGATTACCAACATCATATCATGCTTGAAAACAATAGAAAAAAGAATAACTGATTACATGAGAGAGAAATAAAAAGGATAAGAAAGGGATTGCCTGCATAGAACCTGATTGACTGGATGCGACCAACCTCCTTAGCAATCAAGGGTAACTCCACAAGTAAGATTTTCTCATGCGGACTCCCAGTTCCATCTGAAGTTTAAACAATATATAAAACTATCAAATGGACAAATTTAGAAAACGGGGAATCTGAAAGAATCGAAAGCAAAAAAGATAGAGAACGCACATCATCGAGAGATAGATAAAGGTTTAGTGCCGGCGGACCTCGGAATGTGCAACGATGACTGGATTCTATCCCGCTAAGGATCCTCCCAACGTCGTTGGATTTGGAGATCCATGATGACACGGCAAGGGATAGTCTTCTCTGTAGGTGGAGGAGTTCAATTTCGTGATCACCGAACTCTTGCTTCAGCCGATCCGTAAGAGAATTGATGGAGGCAAGATCCTCGGGTTTCTGAAAGTGATCTTGCAGAAACCCTAGAAGCCAGGACGACATGCCGCCGGAACCCTGCATTGCGGCGGAAGGGCAATAATTTTCCGGCCTGAGGTTTGATTAAAGAACTCAAATTGTTGGGTGTAGACGTTGGTGCATTCGATTGGATGAAGGGGCATGAAGACAATGCGAGCTATCTTACAACTTAAAAATTAGAACATAATGCGGCCCATCCTGGTTGAGTTTAATTTTTAATCAAAAGTTAGTTTGCCAGTCATAGAATTAAAATTATTATTTTAGTGTAGTATGAAATTAAATAATGGAATTAATAGATACATACACAATAAGTTTTTAAGTAGAAAATTTGGAAAGAGAAAAATTATGAGTCCTAGCCCAACTTGATGACTGAGATATAAATCATTGTCCCGCGCATGGAAAAGTGTCACGCAGTTCAGAAGCGGTTGCAGTTGTCGAAATTTTGGTACACTGTTTTTGAAGTTTGTCCCAGTGCAGTGTTCAGGACAATACACCGCTATGTTGCTCCACGAAGTTGTTTGATATTCTGACAGTGTTTTGTTACTTCACAATGTTAGTCGCTACTCCACATAGCGCTTCGTTACTTTGCAACATTGGTCGTTGTTCAGCAAGTTTTTTTGTGACTTTTGAGTGTATGTCGGGATTTCACATCGTATATCATGATTCTGTAAAAGGTTTTGTTGCAACGAGCATGGGACAGTCAAGGTGGTTGACGGTGGCTGACGAGCGGCGATCGACGGTGTTCGGTGACAGAAAGAGCGAGAAGCATTCACTGGATCTTCAGTGTAGAACAATGGACTTCAGCTCCTCCTCTCGATCCTCATCCATGCTTAGGTCTTAGTCCCCTTTCATGAATGGGATAAGAATTTATTTATAAAGTTTATGAGAGGTCTCCCGAAAAATATGTTGTGGTAGAATTATAGGCTTGATGTCCTCCTCTTCCAAGCGAGGAGGAGTTGGATTGGTTACGATCATGACCTCTTTGAGATGTGTTGTATCATTCTCTAAAGGTTTGAAAAGCTAATTCAGAGTTTGGTAGGATTTCCAATTTAAGTGTTTCATTGGCAATGTTAGTTTCTTTGTTGTAGAGAAGAGAATAAAAGATACTTGATTAAATAGGTTTAAGTTGAGTATGACTAAAAGTTTTAAAGGTCTGGTATTGAGGTGGTAGTCCATTGAGTTTATAGAGGATAATGTCCTTTTGATCAATTCATTTACCAGCCGTAGTGATCTTGTCCACAAAAGTCTTTATGGATGATATGTATTGGGTCTTTTTTGGGTTTTCAACGATCGATGATGTAGTTGGTTCCTAAGTTGTACAAGTCGATACCAATTGGTCGGCTGCAACATTTTGGATAGAGTTAACTAGAGTTTTAAAGTGGTGGATAGATTCATAACATCATGATGAGATTGTCGAGTATAAAGTGATTGTCAAGTTTTAATCTATCATATGCCAAGTAGAATATTATGTGTTAAGAGATGGAGAATTTGATGCGTTGAAAAGAAAATAAAGTGAATAGGAATGTTGCCATCCAAGGATCCTCGAAAACTATTTGATATGAAGATTTTTTGTGCTTGGGCTTTCCATAGTGCGTAATTTTCAGCTAATAGATAATTTTAGGAAAAATTCCTAATATTACTCATTAGGAATTTGAGTGAAGGTGGAATACACATGAAATAGGTTGGTTTTAGAGACAATTGTCTCTGTGTATCAAAGGATTGGGATTTCACCATTTATATGACCAAACAATAGGAGAGCATATGAATATTCTTGTTGCGGAAAAAATAGAGGTTGCCTAGATTTGAAAATCTTCACCAAAGAACATGATATCAAAATACGGGGGTTGAAATAATAGAAGAAGTATGATCGTTGGAAGACTAAACGTAGTTGAAGTGCACAGTTGAAGAGTTTCTTAATTTGTCAGAATCTTCTCGGGCAATGCCTCAAATACCATGAAGATAAACAAAAAATGAGAGAAACATGAAGAAAGATTCAAGAAGTGGAAGAATGTTTAAGTGAATTTCTTAATCTTCATCACTAGTCATATAGAGGTATATATAACAAGCACAGATAGTTCTAGTATCAGGTAGTTACAACTATAATCAGTTAAGGTTTGTTAGATATTTGGTACAGTTGTACTTATTGTGTTAATATTCAAGTTAGGAGCTGGTCGATAAAAAAGACACTTTAGATTTAAGTTAAATCAATCAAATCCTTAAATTTAAGTAAATTATGATCTATGATAAAATTGGATAGATTTTGGTAGCCAAATTTAACTAGGATTTAAGTAGAATTTAGTCAAAGAAGTCAAATTAAAATTTTCAAATTTTAAAATCCCATTTCACCTTTATTTTGGCTTAAAGGTATTTTACTAAATCTTGTAATTTGACAAATTTAAGAGATTTAGGGTCTGTTTGGGGTAGCTGTAGCTTTTTGAATAATCTGCTGATAAGCTAATTAAAAATAATTTGTTGATAAGTTATGTGTAGTGGCTATTACAAATATTTATTTTTTTTTTGAAAAGCCGGACCATTGTCAATAAGCTCCCACTACACCTAGAGGGATGTAGTGTGAAAAAGTTGTTTTCTGCGTTTTGAAAACGCATAAGCTGCCAAAACGCAGTTTACTCAAACAGGTCAGATGCGTTTTCAAAACGCCACCGCACCAAATAAGATGCTTCAAACAAACCCTTATACATTGAAAGAATATTATGTTGATGCATTTGCCAACATGCTCCTGGCTACTTCTTTGTTTCTTTCTCTAGGGGTATAGCTAGGATTGGATGGGGGAGAAAAATGAGGGTTTTCGACGTAACAATCTCATCAATGTTTTAGCGAGTAATATACTGATCTGACTTCTCCTTCAATTTTTTTTGGAGGAGTTGGCCGAAATACATTTATATCTGGGCGGAAAGATTTTCAAATTATTAGTGGTGTCGAGGTAAATTTATTATTTCAAATTTTTAATTAATTCAATAATTAGTATTATTAATTGAGAAGTTGTGAATTTGACTAAATAAATAATACTTATGATATATTTTAATTAGATAATAAATCTTATGTTTAGTTTATATTTATGAATTTTGTAATCAATGAGTAATTAACGTATTATATTGCACTAATTATAATGTAATTAATGTAATTGGAATCGATAAGAATTAAATCAATAATACTGATTAATATTGGTAAACTAAAATATCAAATTACTTAATTAAATAATATTTTATTATAAATTGACTAAACATAAATTTTTATCGACTTTGTCCCGAAATTAGTAAAGCTAGCTATGATTTAATTAATTAATTAATATTGATATAGGTTAAGTTAATATAAAAAATTTTACAAATATATAAATCCTTAAACCCTGATATAATTAGTGAAATAGTTAACTTGGGTTTAACACCTACATATCTAATTAATTTTATGATTTAAAGCATAAAAAATTTACTAAATCCAAATTTATAAACTTTAATTAATATTATTCGAACTAAATCTTATTTGTATTAAAGCTCGCCCCGCTAATCACCTGAAAAATATGCCAAAGAACTTCTACGGATTGCATTAGATGGAAAGAACAGACAGCTCTTCGCAGCCAAAGAACTGCTTCTTAGCTTTAGTTTTGGACAGCCCAAGAAGTGTCATGAAAGTTGCGGTTAGAAGATAGAATTACCAAATTCACCTTCCTGTTGTCAAAGGTATTTGAAAGAACTACAAAATTGTTTGTTGTTCCAATGCCTTGTTGTAGCCCGAAGGGTGCAGGGACACACCTTGCTAGCCCGTGAAATGGAGTGCCGAAGAACTCCTTCCAGTCTACAGATCGCAGGAATGTCGAATGCCTTTCTATTCCTGGGCCGCAGTACGCCTTTTACATTGTTCTTGCAAGATGCAAACACCCTAGAGCCAAAACCGAAGAGACAGACTGTTGTTCGACACCTGAGCAGCCGAAGACCTCCTGTAGTCGAGTTCCTCTTCTTCTGGATACCTGCTGCAGTTCCAAGAATCAAAAAACTATAGCCCATAAAGTTGGACTGTAGAACTCCTTGCTGCTGTAGCCTAAGGATTGGAATGCCTGGGTTGTCGTGCAACAGCTTCTGTAACCAAGAAGTGGGAAAAACACAGCAAGCAAGATAGGGAAAAACAGGAGGAAAAACTGCGGGAATATAAAATGCAAGAAGACAAACACAAGAACACAATCAATTACGTGGTTCGGTCCAGAAAACTACATCCACGTGAGGGAATCGCGAACAAATCCTCTAAGGCAAAGAAGAGTTACAGGCTTTTTATATTGAGGATTGAACACTCTTCTAGATCTCTCCCTCTCGAAACTACCTCGATACAAGATCTAAGACTCCTCCCTCAATTGTTGAAGTCTCTCCCCTTCTTCTTCTTCTTCTTGGACTAATCTTCTTCCTCTTCTTGGACTTCTTGGTCTGATTTCTATCTTCCTCCTTGTAGTAGCATCGCCACTCTCTACAAGTCTCCCTCATAGATGAGACATCCCAAGCAGACCATAGAAACTTAAGAGTCATATTATAACAATTTTCCATCTTGACTCTCAATTGCTGTGCTCTATAATAGAGATTCACTCCATCTAGCCCCGATGGGGTCCTTAGCCCCCTATAAAGTTCACTAAGTCCAGACAGTATCTGAACTTAGCTATAGGAAACACCTTTGTTAACATGTCAGCTAGATTTTCTTCAGTGGGTATCTTCCCCGAAAATATTGAACCTTTGGCTACAACATTCCTCACAAAGTGAAGCTTTACATCTATATGCTTAGACCTTTCATGAAAGACTTGGTTCTTGGTTAGATGAATTGTGCTTTGGTTATCACAGAACACAGTTACAACCTTTTGACATATATCAAGCTCTTCAGCCATGTCTTTTAACCACATAGCCTCCTTAATTGCTTCTGTCACAGCAATGTACTCAACCTCTGTTGTTGAGAGAGCCACAACGGATTGAATGTTGGACTTCCAGCTAACTGCAGTACTGAAGACGGTGAAGATGAATTTGGTCAGTGACATCCTGCTGTCCATGCTTCCTGCATAATCAGAGCCCACATAACCGACTATCTTTTCATCTTTGTTCTCCTGTCTTTTAAAGAGCAACCCCAAATCAGTGGTACCTCTTAAGTATCGCAGGATCCATTTTAAAGCTTCCCAGTGAGCATGTGCTAGATTTGCCATAAACCTGCTTACAATGCTGACGGCGTAGGCTAATTATGGTCTGCTCCAAACCATCCCATACATGATGCTACCAACCCCACTGGCATAGAGGACACTCTCCATGTATCTTTTCTCATATCCATTCTCAGGGGCTTGAGAGTTTGACAATCTGAAGTGCTGACCAATTGGTGTTGTAACCTGCATGGCCTCATGCATGTTAAACATTGCTAGAACTTTCTGAATGTATGACTTTTGAGACAATAATAAGCTACCCTTCTTTCTGTCTCTTGTAATCTTCATCCTTAGGAACTTTGTAGTAGGTCATAGGTCATTCATGTCAAATTAAGAGTTGAGCATACCCTTGATCTTCTGGACTTCTTCCTTGCTTCTGTTGGCTACTAACATGTCATCCACGTATAGGAGCAAGTAAGTACTTATATCACCATCTTGCTTCTTCATATAGACACAACTGTCATAGCTGCTTATGACGAAGCAAATTCTCAGCAAAAACTCATTAAATCTTTTGTACAAATGTCTTGGGCTTTGTTTCAGTCTGCACAAAGATTCCTTTAGTAAACAGACTTTATCCTTGGTTTTAGGTGTGCTATACCCCTTTGGCTGATCCATGAAGATGATTTCTTCCAATTCTCCGTGTAGGAACACAGCTTTAACATCTAGCTGCTCTAATTTTAAATTTAATTGAACCGCTAGTGCTAAATCTATCCTGATCGAGCAGTGCTTTACCACGGGTGAGAAGATTTTATTGAAGTCAATTCCCTCTACCTGTGTGAATCCCTTTGCTACAAGTTTTGCTTTATATATGACCTTTTCACTGCCTGACATGCCTTCCTTCTTCTCGAAGGTCCACTTACAACCAACGACATATTGGTTCTTTGGTCGGTCCACAAGTTCCCAATTCTTTTTCTTCCTCAGAGAAGCTACTCTTCATTCATAGTATCCACCCACCTGTGTCTTTCCTTACTTTTTAGAGCTTCATTGTAGTTGTTTGGTTATGCTTCTTCTACCTCTTCTAAGATACTCAAAGCATAGGAGAACAAATCCGCATGGCTATATCTCTCTGGCGGTCTAATGGTTCTTCTCTGTCTATCTCTTATCAAACTGTAGTCATTTGATCTGCTTTCTGGTTCAGTTTCTTGCTGGTTTTCTACCACTTCTTCTTGGTTGTTCACAACAGTCCCTTGATCCGTCAAGGTTTGTTGTTGTTGCAGCTCCACCTCAATTAGAGTATCCTCTTTAATAGCACTGTTCTTGGTAACATACCTTTGCAAGTTTTCCATTTTGGACTCATCGAATACCACATCTCTACTGATGATGCTTTTTTTTTTATTTAAACACCACAGTTTGTAACCTTTGATTTCAGGTGGGTAGCTGATGAAAATGCACTTCAAAGCTCTTGCTTCCAGCTTCTCCTGTTTAACATTAGCATATGCAATACATCCAAAAACTTTGAGATTTTCATAGTTATCTTGTTTCCCGTACCACATCTCCAAAGGAGTCTTCATTTCAATAGTTGTTGATGGACATCGATTGATAAGATAGCAAGCGATTGACACAGCTTCACCCCAAAATATTTGGGTAGGTCGACGTTTAAGAGCATGCACCTCACTCTCTTTAAGAGATTCTTATTCATCCTTCAGCCAAGCCATTCTGTTAAGGAGTGTTTTGGATTTTCTTATGCCTTGTAATGACATTCTTCCTGCACAACTCATTGAACTGCTCTGAACAATATTCTAAGCCATTCTCAGTTCTCAAGTGCTTCAGTTTTGTTTTCATCTTGCTTTTTAGTGAGAGTTAACCAGTCTTTGAATCATTGAAAAGCTTCATCTTTTGTTTTAAGGATAAAGACCCATACCT
Source organism: Phalaenopsis aphrodite (assembly GCA_003013225.1). Classification (NCBI taxonomy): domain Eukaryota; kingdom Viridiplantae; phylum Streptophyta; class Magnoliopsida; order Asparagales; family Orchidaceae; genus Phalaenopsis; species Phalaenopsis aphrodite. The sequence goes on along the minus strand of NEWO01000044.1, from coordinate 835,688 downwards.
TCCTGATGTAGTCATCTATGATAGACATGAAGCACCTCCCTTCTCCACGAGTTTGAGTTCTCGCTGGACCCTATAGATCACTGTGTACATAATCAAGTGGTTTCTTTGATGTGTGAGTTCCAGTAGAGAAATTCACTCTGGCAGCCTTCCTCCAACACACATTGTTCGTAAAACTCCAATTTACTTGATCTCCACATAACAGGTTCTATTTAGACAATTCATGTGTCATAGTCTAGTTCTATCTGGTTCTGATTGTACTGCATTAGAGAGGTTGTTAATTACGGTTCTTCCAACGAGGGAGTAAAGCCCATTTTTCATGACTCCTTTCATGACGATGAGGGAACATTTAACTACTCTGATATAACCACTTTTTGCCTTGAACGAGTATCTGCTTAACTCCAGTGTACCTAAAGAAATCAGATTTTTTTTTAGTTCAGGAACGTACCTGACATGTTGCGGCTTTCATTCGGCTCCATCGAACAACTTTATTCTGATTATTCCACTGCCGACCACCCTGCAAGCCATGTTATCTCCAAGTAGTACGGACCCACCATTTGCCAGTTGCAGTGTCTCAAACCAGTCCTTATGAGGACACATGTGGAAAGAGCACCCCAAGTTGAGGATCCACTCCTTACTGGATTCTGATTCGGTGATCACTAAGGCTTTAGCCGAATCATAGCTGTCCGAGGCAATACTTGCTTCTCCAGGATCATTGGGATTTTCTTGAAATTTCTTCTTCCTTTCTGGACAGTTTTTCGAAAGTGGCCTTCCTTATGACAGTGGAAACACTTGTAAGATCCCTTCGATGACTGATTCCCACTCTTCTTTCCTTTTCTTGATCTTGATCTACTTTGACTGTTTCTTGAACCCTTTTTATTTGAGCTTCCTCTAATAGTAAGACTGTCTCCGTTGATTTTTGCATTCATATCGTGCTTCGTTTAGAGTTATTTGGCTCTGACCAATGACTGAACCTTGCATCCTTCCGTAGAGAATTGCATCTTTGAAGTGCTTGTAGCTCTTAGGAATGGAGTTTAGTAATAGCAGTGTCTTGTCCTCGTCGTCCATCTTGACATCGATATTCACAAGATTGTCAATAATCTTATTGAATTCATTGATTTGCTCTGAGACGAATTTCTCTTCATGCATCTTGAAGGAGTACATGTGTTGTTTTACGAAGAGCCTGTTAGCCAGAGATTTCTTCATATAAAGTAGTTTGAGTTTGGCCCAAATCGCTTGAACCGTCGTCTCCCTCGAAACTTCTCTCGGAACTTTATCGCCAAGGCGCAAAATTATCAAGCTATGAAACCTGTCTAGAATCTCGTTCTTTTCTTTCTTGGTCATGTCGGTCGGCGATGTCGTCAAGTCTTGCAAGGCTTCTGTAATGTATTGCTGCACCAACAGAGCTTTCATCTTCACTCTCCACAGGCCGAAGTTATTCTTCCCGGTGAATTTCTCGATGTCAAATTTTGAGGAGCCCATTGTCGTGGCTCAGAATTCTCACAGACGACGTCAATTATTGTAAAGATCGCCCCGCTAATCTCCTGAAAAATATTCCAAAGAACTTCTACGGATTGCGTTAGATGGAAAGAACTGACAGCTCTTCACAGCCGAAGAACTACATCTTAGCTTTAGTTTTGGACAGCTCAAGAAGCGCCCTGAAAGCTGCTGTTAGAAAATAGAATTACCGAATTCACCTTCCTTTTGTCAAAGGTATTTGAAAGAACTACAAAACTGTTTGTTGTTCCAATGCCTTGCTGCAACCAGAAGGGTGCAGGGCCACACCTTGTTGGCCCGTGAAATGGAGTGTCGAAGAACTCCTTCCAGTCTACAGATCGCAGGAATGTCGAATTTCTTTCTCCTCCTGGGCCGCAGTACTCCTTTTACACTGTTCTTACAAGATGCAAACACCCTGGAGCCGAAACCGAAGAGACAGACTGTTGTTCGGCAACTGGGCAGCCGAAGAGCTTCTTTAGTCGAGCTCATCTTCTTCTGGATTTCTGCTGCAGTTCCAACAATCAAAGAACTATAGCCCAAAAAGTTGGACTACCGAACTCCTTGTTGTTGTAGCTGAAGGAATGGAATGTCTGGGCTGCCGTGTAACAACTTCTATAGCCAAGAAGTGGGAAAAATACAACAAGCAAGACAAGGGAAAAACAGGAGGAAAAACTGCCGGAATATAAAATGCAAGAAGACAAACACAAGAACACAATCAATTACTTGGTTCGGTCCATAGACCTACATCCACGGGAGTGAATCACCAACAAATCTACTAAGGCAAAGAAGAATTACAAGCTTTTTACATTGAGGAAAGAACATTCCTCTAGGTCTTTCCCTCTCGAAACTACCTCGATAGAAGATCTAAGACTCCTCCCTCAATTCATGAAGTATCTCCCCTTCTTCTTCTTCTTGGACTGATTTCCTTCCTCTTCCTGGTCTTCTTGGTCTGATTTTTATCTTCCTCCTTGTAGTAGCATTGTCGCTCTCTACAAGCCTCCCTCAACTATTTATAATAGATGAGGCCTCACAAGTAGACCATAGAAGCTTCTAGGAGAATCACAAGTTTGCCATTGCCTTAAATTAAGAGCCATATTATAACATTATTTGTAACCAAGCACAACTCCTTAACAATCTATAGTATTTAAGTTCCTTGTTTTTTTTACAGTTTGACAAATTTTAAGCTAGATCTTAAGTACCGTTCAAAATTATAGTTGTAACTACACCGAGTTGACCCGGCTATGACTCAAGCTTAGCTCGATAAGTGGCTCGCGAGTTGAATTCAATGAGCTAACAAGTCAAACTCAAGCTAGTCCTAACTCTTTTACAAAAAATATTAATTTAAAATATACTCAACATATATGAAACTTCAATACTTCATTAACAAATTATTAAAAATGCCGCTCTCGAGCTCGGCCTAGCCAGTAGCCTAGCAAGACACCATAACATGAAAATGCAATAAAAATAAATAAGCTAGCATTCTAACAGCTAAGTTCTATAAGTTTTTGCTCCTGGTGATAAATGAGCAGCACAAGAATATAACCAAAAGATAAAATAATGGAGAAGGGGTACAAAAGATATAAATAGAATTGTTCTTTATCACAAAATTTGCATAAAACAGTTACAAGTCTTTATATAGAAATATAGTAGAATATAAAGAGAATGCCAAACACAATAACTAATATATTCCATACAATAGGAGCTAACTTCCCACATTAGGCGCCGAGATGTTTTTTTTTCCTTTCATGCATCTCTAGCATGACGATGTATCCGTTGTCCGAACACACAGCTTTGCAACTGAACTTCGAACGAAAAGGAATTATTTGAAGAAGGAGATGAGAATGATCTTTAAGTCATTGGAGTTTAGAAAACTTGTAGAGTTTATTAGAAGCAGGAGGGGAAGAGAGATGAGGAGGAGGAAGAAGAAGATGCGGCGGTCATTCAGCCTCTGCCGGAGAAGAAGCGAGACCAAGAAGGGAACAGTCGAGAAGCAGAGAGTCTTCCAGCCTCACTTGATTGGAGGAAATGCCGTAGTTCAGGGTTCGAGGAAGAAGAAGAAGAGGAAATGGAAAAGGAGGGAGATTTTTCAGGAATGTTCCTTTGTGATACCATATAAGCTTTTGGCTTCTAGTGATGAATAAGCAGCACAAGAATATAAGCACAGGAGTATAACCAGAAGTTAAAATAAAGAAGAGGACATACAAAAGATAGACATAGAATTGATCTTTGTTACCCCAATTTACAGAGAACAGTTAGAAGCCTTATATAGAAATATAATAGAATATAAAGATCATGCGGAACGCAATAACTAACAAATTCCATAACAAATTCCATACAATAGCTGCTGACACGTTCCAACCATGTAAATTAAAAAAATAAATAAATAAAAAACCATGTAAATTCCCATTAAAATAAGAAAATGAAGTTGTTGCACAACAACCCCAAAGTTTCCAGCAGAATGTCCAAAGAGTAACTTTGCAGTATCAGCCGCATCACTTGGGCGGAAGTATCATCGTATTTAAAATATTCCGTCCAAATTGCGAAGACTTTGCCATGCAACAGTATCACAGGTCGGCCTTCCTATATAAATCCAGGTTCTTTCTACTTACAGACACAGATAGCGAGAAAGAGTGCTCCAAAATCTCTTTTTTATTCTTGTTGTCTGCTCTATTCTTTCGCTTCAATTCAAAGTTCAAGTCTTTCTTTAATTTACTTTTTTCTGATAATTTTTTGTTTACATCTGACAACAGGGGAAACTGAATTAAGACTAATGAGAACTAGAAAAACAGAGAAACGTCCATGGCGTTCTGAGGAAGATGAAGTTCTTCTCAGCTATATTGAAAGCCATGGATTAGGAAATTGGAATCTTGTAGGGAAGAATTCAGGGCTCTCTCGAGATGGCAAGAGTTGCAGGCTTCGTTGGCTGAACCAGCTGCAGCCTGGTCTTAAGAACAAATTGCCCTTCTCAAAACAAGAAAAAAATATTATATTTTCCAACCATGCTACTTTTGGAAACAGTTGGTCAAGAATTGCTAAAGCTGTATGTGCTTGATTTACTTGCAAGTTCTTATTTTTTCTGGCTTCATACTACACTTTTATTCTATAACCTTGATTTTTATGAATGACAAGCTACTAATTTGCAGGTTTAATTCAGCACTTTTTTAGAGTTTCAAAAATCCTTTTTTTTTTTTTTGTTTGAATTTATAGTTATTTTATCAACTTAACTGCATTCATTTATATGGTCTGAAATATTCTACAAAACTTTTTCAGCTTCCCGGCCGAACAGACAACGCAATAAAAAATTTCGTAAACAGTCATATAAAAAGGTGCTTAAAGACAGGAACAATTCCTATTTATCCTCCACAAATCAACATAAAATATTCCACTGGAAGCTCTGAATATTCTCATATTGTAAGTTCAGACATCCAGAATTTAGTAGTCCAGGAACAATTGGACCTCCCTTCAATCCAAAACACAGAAGAGGATGCAGGAGATAGACTCGATTCCTATCTTCAGACTCTTCAAAGCTCAATTGAGTTAGTTCCACAGACTCAATTAGTTCCTCCTCTACAGGAATTTAACACAAGTTTCAACTCTGTTGTAATACAGCGATTATTCCATGGATTCTGATCTTGGTGAGCATGAGATATTTTTTAAATTTTTTATATTTGTGATTGAATTAGCCTGAGCAAGAGTTGAGTTTTATCTTCATATCTTGTTCATGTAATCTAATTATGTATTGCCTTGGTTATCTTCTCTGCAGATTCTTACTTATCAAAGTTCATTTAAACTTCAGAATTGGAAGAAACAAGTCGTTTACTTCAATTTCTGCTTCAGGAAACTTGGGGAAAATTAGTAGTGGTGTTGTTGTATCTGGCTTAGCTCCATAAAAAAAGTTGTTTTTTGCAATATGCGTGTGGTTCTATAAAGTTTTATCCGGCGTGATGTTGTAGTGATATGCTTCTTCATTTCTGAAACTCTCTCTTTTGTTAACTCTGTTTATCTAAGAATATTTTTGGTATTTCATGTTAGATTACAAGCTGCGAAAAAATTAATGGTGGATACAATTTCTTTTTTTCAATTACCTCACAAGTAGATTGGACAAGGAGAGTTTCTATTTAATTTTGGATGTTACACTTTCTTTCAATTTTAGCAACCGAATTTGGCTAGGGGTTTCACCTTTTTTAGGATGTCTTATTCTAGGCCACAACATTTCCATTTGTAAGAATATAGCTTCAAATTTGAATGTGTTAATGCGTTTAGATGTTCTTGTGCAGGTTGATCCTAATGAGAATTTCTTATTATTTCCTAGCTACACCAATTTCTTAATACTCATAAAATGTGACACCATGTCTTGTTATATGATAGAGACGTCCAACATGCAACCGGATTCCATATTTTGAGTTGTTGAGTGTGGTTAGTTAGAAGTTATTAATGTATTAGCTCTTATGAACTCTCAACTAGTTTGGTAATAAGTTCTGTCTCCTCTCAGTTCCTCTCATCATTTTGCCTAACCAACCTTCTCTTTCTCATCTCAATTATATGTTTTTTCTTCTCCACATTATTTCTGGTAACATACCAAATCACCATGACAAGAGCACAAAGCTTGATTTCAATGCACGTCCTCATGCTCAATATAGCATACCAACAGGTTCTTCCACACAAGAACCAAATCCTTGCCTTATTGGGTGTATGCTACAGCAACATTGATTTCATTTTGGGCCTATTAATTTTATGATGACATTTCATTAGTCGCCAAATTATTCATCGAAGTTGAACTATCACGCTACCTGATTTGAAGCTAAGATGAAATCTCAGGTAATTTTATGATCGTAACGTGCAATTATTTCCAAATCATCTCAAAAATGATTTTGTGAATCATGCCCTTCAAATGATGTACGATTGAATCTTGGCTTTGGGCTTCATAAGTTATGGCATTTTCCATGCCAAAAAACACTACAAATCATTACTAAGCCTAGCCATAGAAGTTCATTAGCACTCAAATTTTAATTTTTAAAAGCAAAATATAACCTATTTATTACACACCTATTAATGGTTTTATAAATTTCAACTTGCAAAATACAAGCATTTCCTTGCTCCCAAGAAAATGACAAATACAATAAATAATACAATTCTCTAATCAATATATCACAAAAACAATTTATTACTAATCATGTTGTGGAATCCATTACCTTAATTTTATTTTCGAAGAATAAGCAAAATGCACCTTCTAACTTCATTTCCACCATGGTGAGTAATCATCTTTGCAGACACCATAGGTTCATTTACACCTTCACTGAGCCATATTGTATATTTCATACAATTTTTATATAACTTTTTATATAGAGCGGTGCACCTCCACCTATAAATAGGGGGTCAAAGGCCATAGTTATGACAATAGAATATTGCTTCAAGTTCTAATATTTTTGGTCAATTTGAAATCAGAGAGCTTTTCTACCAACTCTCTCTCTCTCTCTCTCTCTCTCTCTCTCTCTCTGTGTGCACGTGTGTGTATGTGTGTGTGTGTGTGTGTCTGCCTGTCTCTTAGACAGTTTTAACTAGTAAAATCCATGCCATGCATGGACAAATTTGAAATCCAATAGCTTGATTTATTCAAAAAATATTCAAATTTAGCACACATCTCTTCAATTTTTGTTCCCTAGTTACATCAGATATAAATATTATTACACATTAGAATGCAAAGTCTTAAAAATTAGATTCTATTATTGAATGTTAATAAAATATATTTAATGGATAAAGTAAGTGAATTACCTGGTTGGATTCTAGCTTCAACATATATAAAAGACTAGATATGATTTTATTAAAATAATTATTTTAGAAGCTTAGTGACAATTCAAAATTTTCATGTTGTTTCATTAAAAAATTCATTAAAATTTTGAAGTACTAGATTAAATCCCAAATCAAAAAGAGAAAACTAATGAATTTGAGATTTTTTCAATCAATACTGATCTAAAATCATAGAAACCAACTATACATAATAACATGATTAAAAGCTTTTTGAATAGTTCGTTGCATCTCGTACAACCCAATATACCTATATTGAACCCTAACGTCTTAAAGGTGAGAAGCATTAACAATAGAGATTGAATAATAATATCATTGCTTATCATATAGTATGATTTCTTCAATAGTTAAAATGTGTCGGAGCTGTATTGATTTTTATAGCTTCTCAACTATTTTCTATTGCTAATACCCAAGGTTTTTGTTCATAGCATATAAAAATCAAACTTATTATTTGCTCACAATAAATTATTATAGAAATGGTGTAGCTTATTTTTTGCATCAACTGTTGATGATTGGTCTTTCTGTAATTTATTTTGTTGATTTCTCAGCCCAATTTGGTAATTGGACCATTTCTTGATGGTATGTGTTGAAAATTATGGTTAAAATATGTTCAAAGTTTAATTTTTTTTTTATTTTATTACACAAACTAAGTTATTTTTAATAGGCAATCTAATAGGCAGAAGATTCTAAGAGAAAAATTTTAAGTGCAATATTGTAGTACCTGGTGTCGCAGTGCCACACGGAGAAAAATTGATGCAATAACTCAAAAGCACAATGCCGCATCTCTGAGTATAGAAAGCCACAATGCCAAAGGATAAGCACGACAATGCTAGACCAGTAGCGTTGTAGCACTGATGATTATCAAATATGGGAGCAAACTAAAAGCTTGGTGCTATAGCGTTAGCTTTTATGACCACAATATTGGTAATCAAGCATCACAACATTGGAAGACAAAAGCAACATAAGGATCCATAAGTTTTAAGGCATCAAGCCAGAAAGCATAGCACCTCAACACTTTATTTGAGTGTCATGACGATCTAGATAGTTCTGCTTTCAAGCAATTTTGAAATATACATGGGAGTTACTCGACATTTTTCAAAACAGTTATGTTGCAGCATTAACTGTTGGAGTTAATTATTATGGTAGTATTGTATTAAAAGAAGAGTGAGCGTTTAGTGTGGACTTAGAAAGCATGGTAGTGTGTGGTTAAATGAGTAGTGCAAGTGGAGAAGGAAGTCAAAGGGAGAAGGCTACACAATGGAGGATTAGAGAGGGAATTAGATCCATGATATCAAATCAAATGATTATTTCATTGCTTTACATAATGTTCATGCTGGTTTTATTTACCCGAGCTTCATTCAATACTAATTTGGCCTTAAAACATAATGTTTCTATAGGTATCAGAAGAGTCATAGTAGAATAGATAATGTACATCAAAGAAGTCTTTGTGTATATGGACATATGATATTTGAAAAATTATAATCATTTGAGATAATTTTAAGTAAATCAATTGAATTGATTAAGATGGACAAACACCTAATAAATACAAGTGATTATGTTTCTTATATTATTGTCATAAACTATAAAATAATATTGTCCCCAATTAAAAAAAATGTCAGGTCAATCATATTCTTGCATATGATTATTTTAGGAGAATAGTAGATCTAGAAAATTTTGTCTCATTAGAAAATAATATAATATTTGTATAGTTTATGTCTCAACTTGATATCATTAAAAAAATATTTAATTATTTGAATAAAATTAAGATTTGAAAAATTAGTAATTAACTTAGCAAAAAATTTAATTTGATCTTCGTGAGAATGATACTCTAATAATTATTTTATTACTTGAAATGACATATGCACTTATGTATAGTGTAAAGTCATGATCAATGTACATCAGAAACAAAGGATTGAGTTGAGTAAACTTAGGTGGATGATTTGTTTGTTTTGATCTAATTGAAGAATTGAAGATTTTCCCTCCTTATTTGATGTTTTGCAATTCTTTTGAAGTTGTTTTGTTGAATATTTTACAACATATGCAATTTAGAAATGCATGCATATAGCTGAAATGTTTGTATTTTAAGAGATATTTGGTTGAATGGAAAGTAAATGTATTGAACTATATTTTAAATGCATGGAGATGAGTATGAGGGCTGGTGTTAGTCGCAGGAGCGAGCGAGGGTGAGTGGGCGTCGGGTAGCAAGTGATCTCAGCAGGTGGGTAGAGAAGTATAACACGAATTTTGAATTTTGCACAATATAAGTTCGAGTATAACACGCCTAACAAACATGAAGTAAAACAAACATAAAATAAAAGCCTACTTTGCAAAAATATTCAATTAAAAACCATTACATAGAGAAGAGAGGTTCTACTAGATCATCACATACTCTAATAAAAAAAAGGGAATTCTTAAAATGTATGATCTTATTCAACAAGTAATCTCAATAAAAATAAAGGGCATATGAGGGAAGGCAAAGCATAACATATTAAAGAAATCTCAAACCTATGATCAATCAATACAATCAGGCGCAAAAACTTTAAGAAGCAAAGTCTCTCAGCACATTATATTCAATACAAATAAACATCATGAGTATAAGAAACATGGCTTCTTATTTTGTTTTTTTTTTTCAAATCACTAAAGAAAGTCAAATAATTAGCAAATAAGAAAAATATACTTGGCATAACATTAAACCATATGGTTTGTTTACCCATAAAATCTCATTAAAAATCATTAACATAACTATAGTGACATTTTATAAATTTTATCATATGAATTTTTATTGGCTTCGAAAACTCAATGCCCCGTCCCCTCTAAAAGATGAAAATGAGTGAGCCGAGTGAGTTTGTCGTAAGGTAACAAATAAAATTTTAATAAGGCAGATGAAATGGTAGATAAGTCATAACCCATATATTTTGCCCGTATTTTGCTAGGACTTAAAGATCTGGGGTTTGAGGTTTCCCATAGGCACAAGCCTGATAATGGGAGAGCACTTTTGATTAAGGTTGATAATGGGAGAGCACAAGCTTGATAGTGAACTTAACTTGCAGAAGAATCCTTGTTAGCAACCATGAGTTGCATCATTGAAGGGAACCTTATAGACCTGAGTTGGATTTTTATCTAAGAGGACTAATCTAAGTCGACATTAATTTAGAAATGATTTTATTTCATATCAGTTATGATATATAATTCACAATTCAAAAAGACAAAGTATCATTAGGAAACATATGAGCTACAATCATGATCATAATATAATGGTGTCATTTTGTGGCAAATCACTGTTAGATGGCTCCAATCATAGCCACTTCTCTGTTGTGATATTTGGCAGTAAAATCACGTATACAGAGAACTTGAGTCATGTCATTACCGACATGAGATAATTTTGAGTGTGAATTTAGTATTATAAATAAAATGATATTTACTCGTTATAAGCTTGAGTCAATTTTAGATTTGTCACATTCGACAAATGATTGAGAAAAACGGATGTGATTTTGCACTTAGATTTTTAATGATATATTTACTTCAAATATTCTATATTTTATAATTTAAAATCTTGATTTTATAAATAAACCCCTGCAGTTAAGGTGTGTGATGAATATGCTGATTATTGGGGAGAAATTTGAAATTCTTAGAATATTGATATTTGATGTTTAAATAGATCTTATAATTCAAATCATCAAAAAATATCAATTTTGTCAACTCCAACCATAACGAGGAGATGGATTGGTTGGTTCAATAAAGAAGGCTTAGTCTCGTCAACTCCAATCCCTATGAGAAGATGAATCGGACCAGCCAAATGTGGGACTTACGACCTCGTTATATACGCAAGATGGTTCGCTCAAACAAGTGTAAAATTTAACACATTGAATGCGATTCTGAAAATAGAGATTTTGTGAAGTGCAAATAATTGTGGGCTTTTAAAATAACCACACATTATTTCAGGATATATTATGTTTGAGCTTAAGCATGTGTTAGACCCAAGCATTTGATATAATGATCGAAGCATGCAGGCTTTCAATTTTGATAATGTACACATGTCTGATAATATTATACTTTGTCATATGTACATATGTAATATCATTAAAATATGTGCAAATGCTTCGCTTTGATTTTATAAGTTTTTCCTTCAGTCTGCTCATAAAAGTAGTGTTACGAATCTGATGGTGATTTAAGTAGGAAATTTGCAAATCATTTAGGACATCAAATTCCATTCTTACATAATTGTATGATGGGGCTAACAAAATATCAAGTTAAGGCTATAGATATGACTTTCATTGCAATTCATTTCATTATTAATTTGAAACGATTGTTTAGAAATTGTTACATGAAGCTAATTAAAAGATATTATTGATATTCAAAGATGAGCTATCAAGTCTTATTGTGCTAAAAAAAGGTGATCAAGTCATGTTCTCACTCATAAATCAGCAACTCAATTTATTGTAAGCCTCTCTAATATTCAATTGTGCTCGATCAATGTCATCTTTATTATGTGTCTAATGTGTGCAAGATAATTCGTAGCAATATAGTGTTTAATTATCGGCGGTGGTCGACAACAGTTGGGATGGTGCTGGACTTCAGCTCCTTATCAGAGCTTTCAGTTCTCTCTGAAACTTCAAGTCTCTCTTCTCATGTGAGGGGTGGGGTTCAATTTATAGTGTTATTGGTGTCATTAATTCATGAATATGAATCATTTTGATCGGACGGTCCGGAGAGTTTTCTCCGATCAAACGACGTTTAATGGACATTTGAGTGTCTTAATGATGTCGGAATTGTGCAATCTTGGGCTCATTGGATTCGTCTTATCGAGACACTCGATTCGACTATAAACTTGCCAGTTTTGACATCTGTTTGACCTTCCAAATATGTCCAGAGATCTTCTAAGAGCGGTTTAATGACTCGATTCATGTTTTATTTGACTCGGATTGGACTACCTTTTATATCATCAGGTTAGTCTCATTGATTCGGTCAGTTTGACTACAGGTTTGTTGAAATCAAAGCTCTTGATGATTTTTTATCAGGATTTGAACATTTCTTGCTCAAAATATTGTTTCGAGATTCATGTTATACCTTGAGATTAATGCCGAATGATGAAAATTTGTTAGTGACTTATCAACATATATATCATCATTTATATATATATATATATGTGAAACTATTTATTTCACTTTTTAAAATTGAAAATTATGATAAATATGACTTGATATTAAAATTTGGGTGGCGTAAATATAAAATTCAAATTTTAGGCGTTAGATGTGTAAATACATAAGAATTCGGTGAACATTTCAAGGGCCGCTCGTCTTTATTTTTTTAATTTTTTATATTTTAATTTAAACTAATATATATGTGATTGAGGTAGTTATTAAAAATTATCAAAATTTTGATTCTAAAAATTAAAATTAAAATGCGTACAAATTATATCAACCAAAAAAGAGATGTCAAACGGGTTATTAGTTTTTAAAAGTTAGCGTTATTAAATTTCTTATTTTCTCTTTTATATTATTTATTAATATTTTGTTTATTTAAAATTTATATATTTAATAATAATTTTTATAATAACGGCATGTCGGACATGTGATTTTATTTAATATTTTCAATAATAAGTATGACATATGTGCATGTTGTGTCGTGTCCCTCTTACGGCGTTGTTAATCCGTTAACATAATTGAAGAGAGAGAGAGAGAGAGAGAGAGAGGAAGAGAGAGATGGACAGAGATTCTTTACAAAAAAAAAATCACATTACGTCATTTTGCGATCAGTTTGAGAAAATTTTGATGACAATCAAAGTAATTTGAGTCGAAATGGTGTGTTGCATAGCATCCCGTTGATTTCATCTTGCTTGCTTGTTTCAATTATGGACGATCAATTCTTTGGCAACTTCAACCGTTCGAGCATGCTTATGCATGTTATTTTAGGAACCCGAGTCACTTGAATCACTCGCTATCAAAGCATTTCAACTTGATTTGTAAGACATCACGTTCAATTGTTGTTTTTATCATGTCAATTGGAGGATCAACAACCCTAATTTGAGAAGAAGCATGATTCATCTCTCCCATTAATTTTTTCTATAAACAAAGCATTATAAAATATAGATAGTATAGGTCTCAACTTGTTCCCCATATCTATAAGTTATTTCAAATCCATTAAAATAGCATAGTGTATTAATTCTCTTTAATCAAACATTAAAAATAATTTAAAAAAAAAATGCAATCTACTACAAATACAATCAATGAAAAAAAAAATCTTTAATTGTTTCGAACTTTCATTGTCTTCTCGTAGCAATCCTTATCAATCTCTATCTTCATCTTCTTTTCTTATGTCTTCTCGTAGTTTTGAACTTTCATTGTGAATATCACTTGAATTTGAAATACTAATCTGTACCTATAAAACAAGTGCTGATCATCAATGACACGTCTCAATCCATTTTAACATTGGCTAGGGAATCCTTCCCACACTTACATTAATCTCATTTGATCCAACATTTTTTTGTGTTCCTTGTCTTACACAGCTTATTTTTGTATCTAAACTTACTAATGATAAAAAAAAATGTTTCATCCCTTTGATGCTTTTTGGATTCACAGCCAAAAACTTGAAGTCCAACCAAGCAATCCTCTTGGTCCATTGTCTTAATGAACTCTAGCTAATTGCTCATCATTAGTCACTGTAATCCATCTCAGCATTCAACTCCCAAATCGTTGTTACAAATCTCTCGCACAAATTCTTGGATCGTCCTTTTTTTAAAATGTTTATTATTATCTCTATAAGAAATAGAAATGTAATAGTTTTATATTATGTCTTATATGTAACTCTAGAAAAAGTAACAAATTTTCTTTCAGGCAACCACAATTATATATAAATCTTTTGAACTCAAGCATTCTGATGTATAGGTTTCATTATCTGTTAACTCCACTTATGATTTTCATGATTACATATCTTTCTTTAAAGGCTATTCAAATTAAATTGTATTAGGTATAACCCTTGCCACTTAAATTAAAATTAACTTAAACATTATTAGAACATTCCACAAAAATTGTAGCCACTAAATTTTACAAAAACATTAAAATCTTTAAATTGAAAAATTATAAGTGGAACTACGAAATAATGTCACCAAACTTATAAAAAAATCAAGCTCTTCTTAAGATCCACTTCTCGCTGACATAACTTTAGGAACTCCATCTATCAATGACTTCTCCACGTCTTATGCCAATCCATGGATCTCTTAACCCTTGGCTTCCTTCAATATCTCATAATAACAAGAGCGCATTTCTCGTACAAAATCAAAAAACTATTCCAAACATACATAATCTCATATAAGTACATTTTGAACCACACAAATGCCTCCTCAACTACCACTGAGCCACACTCACATTCAACCCACTGCTCTAGTGTGGCATACACACACAATATTAAAATATGTTTCATATTGGTGTGGAGGCACTCGTGATCAAAAGTTCACTATTATTCATATCTCAAAAACTCTCTCGTATAGTATTTAGTTGAGAAGCAAATCATAATTACATAGTTCTCTACAAAAACTAAATAAAGAATTCTAGCCTACACAATGAAAAAACATCATTTAGTTATGACATTACTACAAGAATTCCAACTCATCATAAATCAATCAATCCCAAATCATTTTGAGAACAGAGCAATCATGTTCATGGCCAAAAATCTAATTTTCTAGCCACATATTGTGTGTATTGAAATTAATTACCGAATAGTTTGCCAACATATCATATGCAACCAGATCATAGTGTTGCAAACCAACACTCAATATATATTAGTTGGCATCCTAACCAAAGCACTACTCAAAAAATAATTCTAATGACTTCAAGATAAGTTAACAATCCAAATCATTGACTCGTCAATTTGTCGTGCGGGCGATAATAAAGTCATAACCACCTCTATCCTCCTCATGGATACATAAAACAAAACTTGTTTTACAACAATCATCTTAACTATTCATCCATTGCCCCCTCAAGCTAAAATTAGTGGGTTGGCAATTAATGCTATAAAAAAATTGACCTCAAGTTCTATCCACCTCATAATCACAACAACATCATTAGCATAGAATGATCCTTTGTATACACATATGTTTTATGCATTATAAAATTCAATGGGTTGTCTCATTATATTCTTAATAATTTTATCATAATCTGACACGAGCGAGGGTTGTTAATCTGTCAAATTCGGTTGTTTTAACTATTTTTGGTTTAATATGAGTAGATTATATGCAAATTCAAATTTACATAAATACCACACAAATTCTTATGAATTTACATATCAAACGCCCAAAATTTAATATTTACATTCTTATTAATTTCATTTCATAACCACTTATATGAAAAAGTATTAACTTTTGAAAATATAGTGATGATATATTTTTGTTGTATTGTTAAAGATTTAAATGGTATACATGTAAATATAAATGTGCAGAAGTTAAATATACAAATAGATATAATAATTGTATGGTATGTATATAAATGTCACAAATAAAATTATATAAGAATGTATGTTGTTTATATATATATATATATATATATATATATATATATATAGACGTGACAATTATGTCATGGTGACAATCATAATTGATGGATCTGCGCGGCATCTGGCAACCTCCGGGACCATTAAAGCACACGTGGCGGGGTGACTGTTTGGCTGCTGGGACCGCCCACAACTGTGACTTGAATAGTCAACTGTCTCGGCACGGCAGCAAATTGGTTGGTCAACAACCAGTTGACGAAGGATTGCAATTTCTAGCTATTTTTATTTAATATAAATTTTTAATTTTTAAATTTTTTATATCCTCTCCAATTTAAAAAATAAAAAAGGTGCAATATAAAAATTAGCATGACGAGTTGTAACAGCTACATTTTGATCTGTCGAATACAAATGTTAAATGTTATTGGTTGATGAACAACTGAAATTGATCATTAATTTATATTAGATGATGGGAAAAATTATTCCATACGGACGGCGTATGCAGAGATGCATGCGTCGTCTGATCTCCACCGTTGATCAGGCCAAATTCGTATTTCGGTGGGCCCATTAAAAAAAAAATTTGATGAAAGCTCTGATCAACGGTGAGGATCAGACGGCGCATGCATCTCTGCATAAGTCATTCGTAGAAATATTTTTTCTAGATGATGGTGAATCAGATATGTTAGAACTAGTGAGAAAATTAAAATTGATCGTTACATACGAAAATTATTTTTATTTAATTATTTAAGATGTGATAGAAATTAATAAAATTTGTACAATAAAATATCAAACATAAGCAAACATATGTGAATGCTGACACAAGCACTTACAAAATAGGTAAGATCATAAATATAAATTTATATGACTTAACATCTAAACTATAAGTATTGTGTTGACTGAATGCAACAAATGCAATAATGAATGATAGCATGGTAACAGAAGTTCATGGCGTCATTGATTAGGAGCCTGCCTTTAATAAGCGTTAATCAAGCATGGGATTAAAATATAATACAAGGAAAATATAGATAATTACTTAGACATGTGCACAACTATCAAGACAATAAAATAGTTGTATGCAGTGAAAGATATCCAACATTAAAATTTCCGATTTTTAGTGCAATCTATTGGTGCCAATTCTTATCACAATCTTCTGTTAGCTTTTGTTGTTCGAGTTGGCTATTTATTTATTTATTTTTAATTACAATCAAGATGGTGTCCACACTACCTAAATTTGACAAATTTGTACAAATTTTTGTCGGTCATATAAGATGTGAATTAGAGGCTAATCCAACGATGTTTGAAGGTTATCGTCGGATTTGCGTTTGTTTTACGTCTGTATTGCTTTTTCTTTTTTTTCTGGTAAATTGTGGGTTAATAATACAATTTGTGACTCTTTAGCTTTGAAAAAATTCGTTGTAATGTATTTGTGTCTTATCGACGTTGACTTAGTGTTAGTTTTTGCTGAGGCTGCGTGTGCATTTGAATTCACGTCGATTAAATTAGACGTTAAACTTATATGTCGAATTTTGCGGCAAATAATATCGAAGAATGGCGAAAAATTATTGTCGTTTGAGCGTTAGAATATTCGACGCAAAAATGACGCAAATCAGCTGCAAACCTACCAGAAAAAAAAAATTACATTTCTACAATTTGCACTCAACAAAGAATTCATATCATAACAACATTTTATCCTACCACATCAACACTGGTTATACCCCAAACAAATATCAATAATGAAAAGTAAACAAACGTCATAAACGTTCCCAAATAACAACAACAAAATTAACCAAAAGATTCAGAATAAATGTTCAAAGTAATGTTAAAAAATAAAGAAAAACATAAGAAATAACTCCTACCAGTCATCTCCTCCTCTTCTACGGATGTCATCGGTCGCTTGCCCAGACGATCAACTTTACTCTCTGTCATTGGCACTATAGAATCCTCGACCATATATTGGTCATATAGCATTTGTTCACGCAATTGGCAGAGCTCTTTGTTTATTGCAACAACCTGCCTGACAAGAGCATCCTAATCTGGCTGTAAGGAGCTCGAGGAACTCAATACTAGACCACAAGAGATCTCGACTTTGATGGTTATGCTCTTTGCACGGACGACATAGACCCTCCCCATCTTCTTTCCCGCCGCCTGAGTCCAAAGCCTGAACCAGACTGTGTTGTGGTAGAATGACTATCACTATTATTGGTGGAAGTCTGGGGCTACGTGGCTAAGTGCCTCTCCCAGATCTACTCAAATTTCTTTCTACATAATGAAAACTAGTGTTTAATTGTCACTTTGAATAGTAAGAGTTAAAAAAAGCTTTTTTACTTTTTTTTTTTTTTTTACTTACAGAAGCCCCCCTGGAATTCTCCGAAACCCACTGTTGTGTCTCCGGGCGTCAATGGGTTCAGACATGCAACTCAGGAACGAAGGGCCCATGGCTCAACTTCTTAGCCTATGCAGCATATGAGATTGGTTTGCATCACATAATTACATCAAAGATTAAATTTTTAAAATTTTAAGAGAATCTTACCAGCCTTCTGTAGTGCTTCGTATGGGGACTGATCCTCAAATATGAAGTGACCCCAGAGCCCATCACCTAATTCTTCTGCATTTTCCTCTCATAAGCAGGAGAGGCTCAGGCTACGATCAACCAGAGCCCATCACCGACCCAGGCGGTCCACTCGCCCTTCCGGCAGACAGTGGTGAACAAGTCCCCAAGTCGATGCTTGTCTTGAATCTTGAAGATTTGGCAGATCTGGTGGTGGAGTTTTGGGAGCTAGGTGAAGGACCTCTGGAACGTAAAAAATAATACATGTTTTAGTAAAAAAATAAATTTAATTTATAATTCTGATTCAAATTGCATGTGAACTCCCTAAACCACAAGTTCTGAGTGGCAGCAAGGATTTGTTGTCAAGAGAAATACAGTTGATTGTATCTGCTCCGGATTATCTATGTGATGCAGGTCACGAGATCTTGTGAGGAATGAACTTGCTTAAGAAAAAAATTAGTTACACAAATATATTTAAAATGACAAACAAATAAAATATAATTTTAAAAATAACTTAAGAGTCTCCCGCCTACAGTAAATGTACCCTCACAGGTGCAAGAGTCGAAGGGCCAAACTCATAAGGTGTGGAAGCAGGTAGGGCTGGAACTTGGGGGGGTGGGGAGTGTGGGTATCACAACACGTGTAGCAGCAAGTGGGAGAGTAGGTGTGCCCGCAGCAGGTGGGAAAGCAGTTGTCGCAGAAGATGTGGTAATAGTAGTTGGGGGAGTAGATGTGGAAGCAGTAGCAGAAGAAAATGACCCCCTCTTCTTGCTGCGATAGGTGGCCTCCAATGTTCTCAGAATACGGGATCTCTAAGGTAGCTGACCACCTGTGGTCATCTGTAAACAAATGAAGGACTTTATTAAAATTAGTATCGACAACAAAAAAATAAACATAAGAAAATGCACAATTAAAGTAAGACACATGTGGTAGCTAAATCTAAAAACAGCAAAATAAAAAAAGAAAAGTAACAGTAACACCTAATCTAAAATTGCATAACACTGTTATTAAGTTTTATTAGAGGAACTCGTCGTCAAAAATGAACTTAAAATTTTTTCTTCAATCTCATCATCATTCTAATCCATATCACGAGGAGCCTCTTCAAAAATCCTTGTAGTATCTTTCAGCGCAAACATTTCATCATTTTGTCGATCTGAATGCGAAAATTTGACATACCTTCCTCTTGTTACATTGATTCTATAACTTTGCAGCTCAATAGTTTTTTTGTGGTTTATTTTTCATTACAACAGTCCAATCAACTTTATCCATTGCTCTGCCAGGGTATCAAATATAATAAACCTGAGTAGTTTGGTGTGTAAAAACAAATGGATCAAACTTTGCATATTGTTTGTTCATTTTGACTTCAATGATATCATAAGTCACAAGTGTTCAGGTTCCTCAATTCGGAATAGGATCATACCAGTGACAGTTGAATAAGCATACAATGTAGCTGACATTACCTAGATATTGCAAATGCATTACTTCTTCAAGTACACCTTTATAGCTAATCTTGTACGTGTGTTTATTTTAACAGTGACACCATGGTTATAGTTCTTTTTTCCCATCACACCAGAAACTCGTATGAAATCTATAACTTTGTACATCAAATATATGTTATATAGCAACACTACAATTAGGACCCCAGGCAAGACCTAGTAATCTCTGATTTGTGATTATGTTGCTTGTATTGTGGACCTATAACAATTTCAAAGGTACTATTAGTCTAACTTTCAACGTGACGATTATATTATGTACATGTGATTTGAAGAGTTGCTTCAACCTATGTATAAATTAAACAATGCTAAAAATTTTATTTCAACATCTTGCTTATTAGAGACTCATCTTCTATGTTCAACTTGCCGATAAATAATATACTCACATCATTGTCATTTGTATTTTTGAATTAATTTGTATGTATATAACATTTTCAATAATAAATGACAGCATTGAGTTTGAGCACAATTAATCTTACCGTATAAATGGCTTGACTTCGTCCCTGTTCATTAGGACATACAATGTAGTTGTCCCAATCTTTTTATACATACCTAACACCTAAACTTCAAATCTTGAATGCATAACAAAATTTTTAAAGGAAAAAATGGGGCAAATAACACATTACCTTTTCTCGATCTGTCACGAACGAGAGATCGAGCCATGACGTTGTCAGCTAGGGTGAGGGCTACAGACAACGGTGAGTGCCCCGACGACGGGAAGGTAACAGATACCAACGACGGAGAGGTATTGGGCGACGACGAGATATCGGAAGAGGTTTCGGTGTCGCGAGAGTGATTAGAGGAGATGTGAGGGTTTTGAGGGAGCACGAAGAAGAAAATGAAATGAAGGGCACGGGATAGGTAATTGAGGACGATTTCATCAATTTTTTTTGCCTGTTGTGCATCGTATTTTTTTGTAAATCTTTACGTCGATTTATTTGCCACTAATTCGACTCTCAAATCGTCGCAACACCACTATAAATTTCGTTGTCATGTATTAGTTGAACAATTAGAAGCTAATCCGACACTAATTCCGTCACGTTTATAATTTAATCCAACACTAAATCCGTAGATGACGTGAACTATTTTACGCCACACAACAGTCCCAAAATCGACGCAAATAGGTGCGTCAAAAAATTCAGTCGCAAATATTTGATGCTATTTACAACATCTTCTGTAGTGATGTGATTATTCGAGAAGAAGATGAAGTAGGGGGTATTATTTGATTTCTGCTTAGGTTGATAGTTAATTATGTTAGATTTTTATTCTTATAATAAGAGAAGTAAAACAATGCTTAGATTTCTTCGGAGATGATGAGGTTTTCTCACAAGGTATTCAAATTCTAGCAAAAAAATCCTCTATATTGACATTAATGGATGCTTTCTTAATGGCCCATCCATGTTCTTTTGTGGACTCATTGCTACTATGAATCCCAAGATAAGTTCAATCTTTGCCATGGCTTTATGGTTATCAATGAATTGCCTCACTAAAATTTAACCACATAAATGCCTGGGCTTTTTTTCTATATTAGATGCAAAGAAATGATAGTGATATCTTTAGTATTGTCATTGATGGAGATAAATTAGATATAATTACATTAAGAGATTTCGCAAATGAGCCAATACTAGGAGTGCAAGATGTTCAATGAACATCATGTCAAATTAATCGTAGAAGTTTGTTTCCAAAATTTTGCAATGAATACTTTTTAATGTAGTAATGAATTTAATTGGGCATGCTCCTCCAAGACACATGAATAATTATGCATTGAACTTCTAACATGAACGAATAAATCATGGGTTAAAGCTGCATCAATTATAATGGTTTCACCTTTGTAATGAGACTAAGGTGGTCGTGCTGCCAGGCTTGGTTGATATTATACAAAGCAGAGTTTGTTGATCTCATTTTTTATGAGCTTGACAAACCCTTCCCCCCTTTCGTAATCTATATGATCCAACTATAGCATGGGAGCTTTCTTACTGATCTTTAGCGGACTTTCCTATTGATTAGGTCGTGAGTGAACCAAACACATGACAAACAAACCATTTTTATTAGGTCTAAGATGAACTCAAACTAGTCCTTTACAAACCCAAAATGAAATTGATATTACCACAATTAATTCATCAAGAATCAGAAAATAAACCAAGTCCTTCCTGAGAACCCAAGGTTAGACCATTGAATCTTAAGAACCCAAAATTCAAACTAAGGCTGTCTTGATTGACTTTGTTTGATCCAAGTCAACCCATAGTGACCCCATGAAGCCTAATGAATAAATTGAATATTATTACTTTTAAGTATTTAATTTTCAATGAACAAAAATAACATATAGGGATCTAAAACATTACTGAGTTGAAACTAAAACCTCTAGTTCTTGTTGGGTTAGCCTATTTTGACTCTAATGATCACGCTTCCTTCTGAAATTTTGAATCAAATCAATCAAATTAAATAAACCAAACTTACCAAGTACCCAAAATACTTGATTATGATATAAAACTCAAAATTTAAAATAGTTTAAATCAAATTAGGCCATATAATATGGTTCATGTGAGCTTCTCCGACCAAATTCACTCATTGATCTCGAGCTCTTCTATCGAGCTTGCCCGCACCCAGTGAACTCTCCAACCGAGCTCACCAGCATCCACCAAGCTATGCCATCAATTTCATTGTAACACTCCTTCACAACAGAAGGAAAATTATGTTCTATTATCGTCCATGTCTATTTATTGATTGTGTGACGTCAACACCTATGATCTTATCAATGGAGATTCATTAAAAGTTTGGTATAACATAGTTTACAACATTGCATTTGTTTTTTATTTGTAGCCTAATCAGGGGTGTAGAAGAGTCGAATCAATCTCGAGCCACCCTACGTTTGAGTTTGAGTTTCATTAATTTTATGAAGCTCGAGCTTAAGTCTAAAAGTTCGAACCGGCTCATTAGTCGGCTTGTTTATCATATGAGATAATAATATTAATTTAAAAAAGTGTTATAAAAAAAATGACATAAAATGAGCAATTAAGAGATAAATAAGAATAAATCACATAATATAAAATATATAATATTTTTAAATAATATTTTTTAAATAATATTTTTTAAAGATAATTTTCAAATTTAATACATTTTGAATATATTTTATACTAATATTTCTTAAAATGAATTTGCTTGCGAACTAACGAGTCAATTCGACGCTAGCTTGAGCATGACTTGTTAGCTCATCGAACTCGGTTCACAAGCCGTTTATCAAGCTGAGCTCGAGCCGGCTCACAAGTCAACTTGAGCACATCCCTAAGCTCAATAAACGCAAGCACATCCTAGGAAATATAAATAGTAGAGCTAAGTAAAGCAAGAGGATGGGGCTCTCTCTCTTTTCTTCTTACTCACCGCCATCAATAACAAACTCTGAAATCCTTCTGCCTTCCATATCAATAAAAATGTGTCTTTTTTACAACCAGAAAACCAAAGCATCTGTTCAGAAATTTTACCTCAAAAACATATATTTATCACTAAATTTTACCAAGCTATGCCATATTAATAAAAATAAGACCACAATTTACAAAATAAACCACAAATTTATTAGTCAGATAAGAGTCACATAGTCTACAACAGTCGCTTGAATTACTACAAAACCCTAGAGCCGTGTCACTACTGTGCTTCATGAAAATACATGCAGTCTCTGTATAATATATATATTAGAAATTTTTAGATTAAAAAGTAATTATAAATAGCCTTAAAATTCTTTAATTTATTTTAAGATGAATAAATTATTAATTAAAAATATATTATACAAATCTTAAAATAGATCGAATTGGTCATCTCGAACTACATCGCGCCCCATGATTCCAGCGTAGGGAAACTCTGAAACGATTCGAAATCGAAGAAGGAAGGATCCCCCGCCGGTCCTATTGAACCGCAAGCAGTAGCGGTTGGACCGCCACAATCCAGCAGCAAAGCGGAGGTGTCCAGCGTGGTCAGGCCGGTTTGCGGCTGGCAGACCGAGCTACCAAGACCGGACCACTCCGGCTCTCGCCAGACCGCCGGCTCGACCGGCCTCCCAACCTCCCCGATACGAATCCCCGTAACCTCCTGAACCATCCGCCGGAAATTCGCCGGATCGGCGTTGATGTACGTCGTCGGAGTTCGTTTCGAAACCCTAGATTTCCGCTTCGCGATCTTCCTATAAATTGAGCTCCGATTTTGGATGGTTGATACCTGCTTGGCGGATGAGGGGGGGAACGGAGGAAGGTAGGAAAGGGTTTCGGAGGTGGAGGAATCATCGGAGAGCGAGATCTGGAGGGCTTTGGTTAGGGCTTCATTCTCAGGGGCGTAAATCGCCGGGATCCAGCTCTGTGTTCCGTAGTGGTTCCATGATTGGACGGTCGAGCCGTTTTCTGCCATGATTGATGCGCGTGGGGACGTAATGGATTGGCTTTCCGATCAGCGCATTAATGGAGAGAGATCGCCGGAGGAAGGAAGATTGGGGATGACAGAGAGAGGAGAGCGAAGAGATGATCGCGATTAGGTAGCGGGGAACAAGGGAGGCCTTCGAAGATGGATGGAGGGTATTTTATAGAGATTTTGAGGATGTTGGAGACTTACCGCCTTCCTTTAATGAGGCGGTGGGCGCAGGGTTAAAAGTCGGCACACGTTGCATGATGTAGGGTGAGATTAAATTTTAGTTTTTTTTTTTTTTTTTTACAATCATAATACTTTTTTTAGGGCTGTTTATATAATTAGTCCCCGAAAAAATATTATTTTTTTTATAAATTTAATATTATTTTTCAATCCAAAACATTACTATTTACAAATCTAGCAATTCAATGTTAGAAGGCAAGTTTATATTTTTTTTAATTTTAGCACATTCTTAATATTTTAATTATGACACACATAAATATATTAATTTTGTAGTTAAAAAAATATCACATTTGTACTAAATTTTGTAAATAACAATGTTTCAATGTTTTGTTTGTTATGTATGTAGCTATGGCTTAGTTTTAATGTTATGTTTTCATTGGGTATCTAATAGCTAATTTTTATAATTTAGTAATTGATGAGTTTTTTTTTAATTTTTTATTATTTTTTTTGCATATTTATTAATTTATGAGTTAAATTTTTAAATAACATAAAATAAATCATTCATTTTTATTCCATTAAAACTTTCATCTCGTCAATGTTTTTTTATAACAGAGAAAAGTTCTGTTAAAATAATTTCACATCTCGTGTTATTTTATAATATAATGAAAATATTAAATTGTAAATCTAAAAATGAATTTTCTAAGCTATTTAGGAAGCTTAAATGTAAAGTGGGCATTATAGGACCATTGGATCCGAAGTAGCCTGCTCTTATGTATTTGATTGTACTCCATGGTTGCATTTATCAAAGTGAAGACAATAAGAATTATGCTCAAAACGGTTAGGTGAGCTCCCCAAAATACGTCGAGCTTCTCCGCCGTGTTTGTCCAAACTCAAGAAGCTCCTTAGCCAGGCTTGCACGTACTCGCCGAGTCTGCTTACTAAGCTCGCCTACACTTCTCAAACTTCATCACTAAGAGCATTCTTCAAACCTTAAAGGTCACCTACATGGCCCCCTAAACAATTTGGTGAAATAAGAAAAGGAGAAAGACGATGAGTTAGATGTCTCGGAAGATGATACCTTTGAAAGCTCGGATGATGACGAAAGAAGGAGGAGAATATGGTGAAGGCCATTAGAGAACAAATTTTCAAGAGAGATTACTAAAGCTCAAGCACCCAATAAGTTTAAAATCCCTTGTATTCTTATAAAGAGAGAACGGACCCCAGCGATCATGTTGCTTCTTTTGAATAAAGAATATGTTTATTACTTGTAAGCAATGCCCTTAAATGACATTTATTCTTTATGACCTTGAAAGAATCAACGCAATGATGGTTCCAAAGCTTATCAATATGAGTCATTACATCCCTTGATGAATTTAAACGAATGTTCGTAACTTAATTCACCGGCACTCAAAAACCACAAAAGAGTTATCAAGCTTTGTTGAATATTCGATAAACACCTTCTGAAAGCATAAGACGTTTAATCACTTGATTCCAATGGGAGACGTTTGACTGGTTGAAAATTTAGAGTTGACCAACAATTGTATTTCAGTCAAAGAGTATAATTATGTATCGAGCTCTTCTAGAAAAAGGCAGATGGAGGATAAATCCCACAAAAGACCTTTCCAAAAACACCAAAACTCAAGGAAAAAATTCATTCTTAGAGGCCTTTAAAGCACCCTACGAGGGAATTTTCAACGACAGCGAGTGTAGCAACCTAATCGAAGGTTGATCATGGGAAGGTCAGAAAAAATGCATGAGTTATCTCAATCCTCTCCAGACAAAGTAATTATGTTGAAATTATCCATGAAAAAGTGTAACTGCCATCCAGAATAAAAAAAAATTTAAGTGATCACCATCGATAAAAGTCGGGAGTTTTCAACTCAATCCCAACAAGTATTGTGCTTATCATTGACCATGGGCATGATACTAAGGATTGGTGACACCTAAAAAATCTCATTGAGGAACTGATATGAGCAGGCAAACTAAATGAGTTTATAGCACTAAAGCAAATACTCAAAGATAGGGCAAACCCCAGTTGAAATCACTTCTGATGAACCAATCCCTGTCAGAATAGTGCATATCATTAGAGTTGTACTTGTTATCCTAGGGTGAGAATAGATCTGAAGTCTTGTGGCAGATGATCTTGAAATGCTTAAGGACCATAGACATTAACTTTGCTAGTCTGGCCAGAGGAATTCACACAATGATACAAATAGTATCAAAAGTTTGCTCCTATATAGTTGCAACCATCTTATATACTCTAATAAATAACCAATTAAAGCCTTTTGCAGTGTTGGAGATGGATCTTCTTGATCCCCTTCTTTCAGGCAAAGGACAGTAAAAGTTCATTTTCATGATGGTCAATTATTTCTTGAAGTGTATAGAATTTAGGCCATTGGACCAAACCAAAAATTAGGTGATCTGGAACTTCATCTAAATTGATACCAAATGCAGGTATGGTGTACCTATCTTGACATTCTCTAATAATGGGACTCATATACCAACAAATGGTTAAGAACTTCTATAGTGATTAGGGTATACTTCTCAAATTTACTTCAATATATCATTCCAAAACTAATGATCAAGTGAAAGCTTCCAACAAACTAATCCTAAATTTAGTCAAGAAAAAAATAAAGGATAATAAATAAATGGGTTGAATTTTATCATCTATATTATGGGCACTACAATGTACAACTTTCACTTCCATAAATCAAACTTCTTTTGTTATATCAGATGGAGTTGAAGCTATACTTTTAGTTGAATAAAATATACTTAATCAGTTGGACTTAATGATAACTAGTTATAAATAAAAAGAATTGACCGAGTCTACATGACTCGATGAAAGTCTAAAATTCATTGGATCTCTTGGAAGAGTTTTGAAATCAATCTTTAATACGACAAGAAGAATTAAAAAAAAATGGACAAGTGTTATGATACGGGCTAAATTTACAGTTTTTTTGCACTAAATTCTATGGTTTTTTTCATATTTATCATAATTTTTTGCTCGTGGAAGGTTCTTTGTGGTGTTTTGTAGATTAGGGGTCCAATGCACATCATGGAGCTGAATTGGCATAACCATGCATGAAACTGGCATAATTTCGCCACCCTTTTAGGTTATCTGATGTCGATATGCCCAACTTCAGCTCAGTTATGATGTCCACGGCGTGGTTACACTAAACTTAGGTGTGGTCATGCCATTGGGCAAATAAATCTCAATTTTGGAAGAAATTTCATGTCAATTTTGGCTAAGAGTTATATAAGGGATGTTAGGGCACGACTTAGAGAGTGGGGATAGGCTTTGGAGGCTCTCTACTACAAAAAATAGGATTCTAGTGCAAACCCTAGAGGTGCATCAAATGATGTACATGGAATATACATGTACATACATAAATACACACACACACACACACACACACACACACACACACACACACACACACACACACACACACACACACACACACACACATATATATATATATATATATATATATATATATATATATATATATATAGCATGAAGAAAAGAGAGGAATGCAAAAGAGAATATGATTAAAATATTTTCTTAAATTACTTACTATATTAACCACTCTAATAAATAAATGGGAGTCAAATTAAAAATAGAAAATGATCTTAATCTATAGTTCCATTAAAGAATTTATAGAGATTCCAGCCATATAATATTTGTTTTGCTCAAAATATGATCAAGTTTCGTTGTTATAAGTTGGGTTTCATAATAAAATTTCAATGAAGTATAGAAATGGGCTTGGTTTCCTTGTTTTATTGTGCTCTATTTAAAATTTTATTTAGTTGACAAATTTGATTGTCACTAATTGATTAGTCAAGAACCTCATGTGAGTTCTAAATTAAAGATTATCTTTGATTATTTTCTTTGGAGAAAACCCATAGTTAGCCTATCAAATACAACAAATTAGCAGCCAAGTTCTTTAGGTGAATAGCTCTAATAAGCGAGTAACTTTAGGAATTTTTAGAGTCAAGTTAATAGCTAGTTAACAAAGTAGATTTTGTCACTTGGGTAGATTGATATATGTAAGTTTATCTAATTAAATTTCTCTAGTAAGTACAAAGTTGATTCATAATCAATGACTTTTTTATCTCAATTCTGACACTTAAGACATTTTGATAGATTAAATCCTTATAAAAATAAGCGTTTAAATTAGTCACTCAAATGTATAAGACTAAAGCTTAGAATGAAGCAACAGAGATGGTACTTTCCTTAGGAAGCTTTGCAAAGAAGTAAGAAATTTCAAGCAACAAAATAGACAATCTTTTTTTTCTTCCTACTTTGCCCTCACTTTATAACTCTTTAGATAAAGGAAAAACATCTTGATGTCTAATTAAAAAATTATAAAAAATTTGAACAAATAAATTGAATAAGATGATATAAAATTAAATTCATATAAAAAAATACAAAAAATAGTTAATTTACAAAAAGGAAACTCACTTCTAACTATTTTTTATAAGGTAAATAAATTTAATTCTTTTTTTATCTCTTGAATGTTCTCTAATTAGATGAAGCCAGTCTAATTACATAAAACTAATTAATGATTAAAGGCGGTAACATGGTCTGGTGTGATTTAAATTTACGAGTTATTATGGAGATTTAGGATTCAAAACTCATTACTAGAAGTCTTAGAAAATAATTCAATATAAAATTAACATCACTCAATTAACATTATTCAAATGATAAATAAAATTTAAAAAAAAATTAAGAAGGTGAATAATTACATCAAACTCACTGGTGATAAATGATTTCAACACTACTAGATTTTAAGAAATCAGCCAATTTAATTTTTTTTATGCTTCTTGTCAGCTATGAATATTTATATATATAGAGAGAGAGAGAGATATATATATATATATATATATATATATATATATATATATATATATATATATATATAATAGGTGACCAATCCAATAAGGCCTCAAAGAAGAACGATGACAGTCAGGTCAAGTCGTCCGTGGGCCACGTGCGAGCTTCGGCTGACTTGGTATTTCCCACAAGCTACCGTGCAAACCACGTTTCACCTTCTCCCTTTCTCAGCGCCTACGACATCGGTCCAAATTTCTGGTCTTTTTTGGAGGTCCTAAATTGGCTGTCCTCAGTTCCCAAATAAAAATCGAACGGCGGATGTCCGGTCACACGCCGCCTATCACCACAAAGAGGGAAGAAATTTCAGACGTGATAGATTTTATTTTATTTTTATTTTTATTTATTTTTGAGAAAATGTATGGCCATGCTCAATCTTATTAAGAATAAATAATGTTAATAAAAACTGAAATTACAACTCATTAAAATCAAAAAATAATAGGTAAACTATTAATAAAAAAAATAAAGATAAAACTCGAACGCCAGCAATAGCTAAGGAATTAGAACTGCAACAACACTCCTATAGCAGTAGATGATCACAAAGAGTACTGAGGGCTGCAAAAAAATAGTGGAAGTTGTATAATTACAGAAAAAATAGAACACATATAGAAACTGTTCTTAGTACAATTAATTATAGTGGTTTTATACCAAATATATATATTACAATTTGAATTTGAATACGGGGTTAACCAACAGGTTGATGTGTTTTTGGTTCGGTCGACTGAAAAGACCGGTCGAATGGAGATTGCACCTGCCAAAGTTAAAAATCGGTTGGTCAACTAACTACAAATCGAACTTCCTGGTAAGGAGCCTCTAAGCTATCAGAAGTGCAGGCGTGGTTTGCTGATTGAATTTCTTGTCATAGTATATCAGTTGACTATGACTGGTGAGTGAATAGTTTAATGAACTGTTTAGATCATGCTCTTTCGTTGTGACGCCTCGATCATCCGACCACTATCCTAGACCTCTCAATTGCTTTAAAGTTCATGCAGACAGTTCTAACACATACAATTATTTTAATTATTTCTTTAAAATTGATGTTCTACAAAAAATATTTTGTAAACATTAATCTCATAATAATCTCTATTATTTATAAATTCATTCGGATATATATTATATCTCAAAAAGTTTGTTTTATTTTTTTTTTTAATTTCGATTAACTTTAAAAAATGTAAGCGGCCGATGGGGACGATCCAAGGGTAAAATTGTAAATGTAACAATGTGACAGGGACATGGAATCGTGTTACGCCAGCACTGACGTCGGTCCCAACATGTCTGAAAATTCGCTCGATACGACCTGCAATAAAATCTTATGCGCTGTCTCGTACGGAATTCTTACGAGTAACTGCCTATCCGCCGTTCAGTTATGGACGACCAACGGACCGATGAGCTTTATCATTTACAACTATAATAAACCGTACATATCCTTTTATGAATAGTGCCGTAGAACGGAGGAGGAGGGTAAAGCGGCCGCAGTTTACGGGGTAATTACGGGCGTGCACCAAGTCGGCCACGTCAACAGTTTCTAGAAGCATTTATCGCTGTCGGTGTTGTGACTAGTGAGCCCCACTGCATCTTTAATGTGAAAAATTATTCTCTCATAACTCTTATCGCATTAGTAGTAACGAAAAAATAAATAAAATATGTCCGACAATATAAGGAAATATTACTCCGATGTTATTCATGTATTATTCAAGTATTATTAATATGTTATATGTTATTATAACACCGAGAATATTTCCAAAACACAATATATCTGAATAACATATAATAACACATGAATAATACGAAGGGAATATTCTCGTGTTACTGGACAAATTTTTATTTTTTTCTGTCACTATTACGTGGCATATTTTCATTAGACTCCGAATGACTGTCTTACATTAGGATAGGAGTCATGACAGAAAATGCTCTCTAATTAATGTTTCATGTACATTTTAAAAGTCAATTTCTCAAGCCAAAAAATATTTTAAAAAAAATGATCAATTTCTTTTTTTATTATTTATATAATTTTTTATTTGTCGGCGGAAGCATTAGTTTAGTTCAAGACAATTTTATAATCTTTAAATTTAGTAAGCGATTTAATGTAGCAATATAGTAATATAATATAAATTTGCTTTCGAAGTATACCATTGAAAAACGAGAAGAAAAAAAAATGTTATTTTCTAATTTAAATCTATTATTATTTATTATCATGAAACAGGCAAAAAAAGTTAAAATCAACGTTTGTTAACATCAGCCATCGATGTTAGTGACCTAATGCGGTCCAGCGAAGGGAGCATTATTATGAAATGTTAGGTCGGTAAAAATTTTAACAAGTTTTAAAAAATCCTCGCTTAAATAGTTGGATTACAAGAGGAGGAACATGAAAGAGTCCTCTTATTCATAGATGATAGTTGGGTTATAAGAAAATGAGCCCAAAAGCCCTTTTATGTGAATATGTCCTATTTATGGAAGATAGAAAGACTCAAAATAAATTACAATATTATCTCTGCTTTGAAAAAGAGTTAATGCATGATATTTTGGTCTTTTATCATCAACGCTTTAAGTTTGGGAGCTTGTCAATTGGTGGAGCTCGGTTGGCTTGCTAAGGTGGTCGATTATGGTAGTCGACTAATGGTTGGCCATCAACCGATTGGTAGATCCACTCTTAAATAATGATTGATTGTTTGGAATACGGGAGGTAAGCTGTTTGGGAAGTGTCCGATCAGTTGTTTGCATGATGTGTATGGGAGGTGCAGACCACTCAGAGAAAGGCATGTGATGCTTGCAGGGCGGTCACCGATCAATTGCTAGCTTCCCCTCACGTGGTACGGGTTAGATCGTGGTACCCACACCAGTTTATTGGATGTAGAAGTAAAACAAGCATGTGAGTTTTCCAGCGACAAAGGATATATGGTTGGCTAAATTTCTTTACTGCGCACTGTGAAGCGGAAGTGCATTTCAGTGATGCTCGCACCAGGGTTGGTTGACCGTTTTGAGAGATGACTGACCGACTGTTGGGAAGTGGACAGCTTGAAGGGCCTTAAGTGGCCAACAAATGAAATTTGAAGTGATCGGAGGGAATCAGTCGACCTACCAATGGGTGGCCGACTAGGAGGAGTTGGACGGTAGATTGGAGCGGGTTTGAACGGGGGAGTAATTAAAGTTGGACGAAATTTTGCCTTTTGAAGGCCGCAAATGAAGATTTTAAGCCCCCATTCACCTTTCTCTTTTCCTAACCTTTTACGTCCCCTTTTTGGTTGGTGCCCATCGCTAAAAGGCGAATCCAATTATCGCCTTTTCATCAAGCAAGCGGAGACCGTTGTTTCGACTCGTCATCCCAAATATTCAGCATTAAATTTAGTGGCTCCTACGCCGACAAGTTCATTTAAATGAATTAATTCATTATATAAATAAATAACTATACTTTACACTGCATCTATTTTTAAAAAATAAATAAACTTGAAAGGAATTTTATATTTTTTTTAAATTATTTTACTTTTAAGATGATTATTATTAAATATTGGAGTATTTTAGAATAATTTTATTTTATTCTTAAGTTTAAATAAATTAAAAATTATTTAAAAACTTATTTTTTAAGATAAAAAATAAAAATTGTTCTTAAATAGGTCCTTAATAAATGACTTGTTTTAAGATTTGCATGAATATCATATAGTTTTTATATATTTACATAAACAACACCTAAACTTTAATTGTTAATATACTTATAGCTTTTTATTTATATATTAAAATGAACATTTCACGTTTTTAAAAACAATAAAAATGGTAGTTTTAATGCAACATAACAAATTTAAGTGTTTCAAATATAGATATCATAAGTTAAATACTAAATATAAGTACAAAAAAAAATATTATTAGGGTCCAAAAATTGATATTATTTTGATAAATAAAATAAGGGAATAATTTGCTCGAAGTTTTCTAGTGGAGTTTGTGCAAAAAGAAAAGCATTGTTGGAGATTTTAATATAGTGGAGGGAGACTGTGCCATCTAGGGATGTAAATGAACCGAACACGAACGAGCAGAGCTTGTGTTCGTGTTCGGTTCGTTTGAAATTTAGTTTGTTTTGAAATAAGCTCGTGTTCGAAATTATTCGTGAAGTCACTGTTCGTGCTCGTTTCTTAAGGAACGAGCCGAACACGAGCTGTTCGCGAACGATGAGCCAGTTTGACATCCCTAATATTAATATATATAAATAATATATTATATTAATTAGATAAATTATATTATATAAATATATAATATCTATATTAGTATATTATTAATATAGTATATTAATATATTATTATTATTAATTTATTATATATTATAATTGATAAATTTTAATTTTTAAGAATATCATAAATTATTATATATAATTATTTTAAATTATTTTATATTTCGAACAATAACGATTCAAACACAAATCAACGCATCACTGTTGGTGTTTGATTCGTTTAACTAACCGAACGAAAAAAAAATTGTTCGTGTTCGTCTCGTTTACTTATTGAACGAATCGAACACGAGCTCATTGACGAACCGAACACAAACTGTTCGCGAACAACGAGCTTTTTTGACAGCCCTAGTGCCATCAACCCCAAAATAACATACCACCCAATTTAATGTATTTTATACATCTAACACCTAAACTCTATTTTAGCATCAAGATGGTGAAAAATGTAAATTCTCTAAAAAATTAATATAGTATATTTTATGAAAAAATCATTAGATCACTTATAAATAGTATATTTTTATGCATATACTTTGATATAACACCCAATCTAATCTAAATAAATAAACCATGCTGTATTTTGATATTTATTTATTTATTGTCTAAATATTTAAATCACATTAAAAATATCACTGCTATTAACTTTTTTGAAGTGCAATATATCATTTTTTGCATGTGTTTAATATGATTTAGAAACTAAAGTGTTGTACATATAAACATCAAAGTATAGATGTTATTTATATAAATTTATGAAATTTTTATGGTATCTATATATAAATAAATCCCCTATTCAAACAAATCATATCATAATGATGATTGGGACAGGAGATACGTCACATTAGGCTTGTTTTGGCTTGGCTTGGATATGTCACGTTAGGCATGATTTGGGGTTTGGCAAGTGTTTTTGATATCTTCGGATCCCCATAATCATTTTTCAATATTTTTGATCCAACTAAGCGGTTATCGTTGATGACATTGATGTCTCATTACAAATAAGACTTGTGCATGTTATTTACAAATATTAACATTGACCATCACTAATAAAGTTGAGGCATCTCATCTATACTAGCATCAATAAATAGTATCACCAATATCAATAATGCTTCCCATCAACACCAACACACCAGCCATAATAATTGTTGTGGGTATTAAGACAAATACACACCATTGAAACTAACATTGGTCCCACATAATCACTAATAACGCCTATGACCCATGACAACATCAACGTAAGGCACGCCACGCTATTGACACCAGCAACGATGCATGCCATTGCTATTATGGCCAATGCTAGTTGTCAAGATCAACCCCAATTCCAGCCATAACCGATAAGATTTTGTTCAACATCATCAACAACTTTAACAACCAATTATAGCACTAACATCAACACCTAATGTTGATACTAAGGTTTATGTTGTCTTAGTTGTTAGTCTCCCCCAAAGGAGAACAAAATGAACCATCAATGATCTCTTTAGGATAGCACTTAACACATAAGCTTCACCTCCATCTTGGAAGCCATCTCTCTCATCCTTAAGTCAAGTCCGCTCCATCAAAATCAAAGTTCTCACTATCTTACGAGCAAAATTTCGAACACAGGACTGTTATTTTAAAAGTAAGGGTGTAAACAAGGTTTAAAAAATCGGAATTGACTAGCCGATTTGGCCGTGAACCGGTCATAAGTTTGGTTCCAGTTGGCATAAAAACTCCACCCGCATAAAATCACCCAAAGCTGAGTTAAATCGGTGGTTACCTATGAATCAGCAAACCGACTCCGATTCTGAGCAATTCGTTCGATTCGCGTGCATTTACATGTATACCATTCAATTTTATATATTTTACATATCTAACACCTAAACTCTATAGTTTACATTTATAACACTCAAATCACTCATATCATACCAAAAAAATCATTATTACAAAATAAAAATAAAAATCATTTACATACATACCATCAATTTTATTTATTTGCATATCAAACATCTAAACACTTTTTATTTTACATGTATAGTACCAAAATTATCCGTATCACATAAACATATCACTATTTTAATTTTTAAAAAGTGAAATACATGTTTTCATGCATTGATAAAATGACATATATTAAATTGAAATTTAGGTTTTAGTTATTTAAATACATATGAATAGAGTGGGATGTAAATCTTATATATTATTATTTTTAAATACACTTATGATTTATTAAGTCATTCGTTCAATCTTTGAACCTTTGAATCTCTCATTCTACCAGTTCAATGTTTGATCCAATTTTCACAACCCAGGTGTAAATGAGTCGAGTTGAGCTCGAGCTATCTTTAACTTCAATCAGACTTTATTAATTAATTGAGTTTGGGCTAGAGCTTAAGCGTGATTTTATGAATTAGTGCTGGCTTACAAGCCAATTTGTTTATTATGAAAGAGAAAATAATATTAATTTAAACTAATTTTATAATAAAATAATAAATAAAATGAAAAATTATGAAATAAATAAAAATAACACATTTAATATAAATTTAAATATGATTTTAAGGTTTTTTAAAATTTAAATATATATTTTTATATATATTGAGTATAATTTATATTAATTTATATTTTTAAAACTAATTCCCACATGAGCTAACTAGTACAGTGGGGGCTACGAATCAACAACTAATTAATTCCTTGCCCATCATAAAAAAATTTAAATTAATTAATTCATAGTAATTTTAATGGTTAAAACTTATATTTTTTTATGACAGATTAATATAATTTAATTAAATTAATCACAAATAAATGCTTAAACTTTTTCTAATTGATGTTTAATAAATTAATCTACATCTCCTTAAACTCCTACAACAATACACCAATGCCCTAACAGGCAATAAGCTGGGTGGGGGAAGGCATCAGCACAACCGACGGCGTGTGGAGAAGAGGATTTCATGAGGGGAGCTCGTGGAAAGCCGGTATCAACGAGACCGGCGGCGTGTGAAGGAGAAGATATGTTCTTGAAGGGAACCTGCTGGCGGTAGAGACGCCGCGGATTTAAGTTGAATCCGTTGAGTTCATTGATTTAACAGATCCGGGATTTGAGGTATAAAGAGGGAGAAACGGGATTTAAGATTCTGCAGGAGTTAAGTTCTCCAGTGGCGATCCGATCGACTGCCAAGAGATTTGATCGGTCTTACCTCCGCCGAACTGTATTTATCGTATTCGGCCAAATGACTTATCTCGATTGACATCGTGTTCTGGCGGTGGCAGGACAATGGCGAGAGGAAACGAGGTCTCGCCGATGGAGGTCGACGAGGGAAAACCAGCAGCGAACAATCCTAAGTTCTCGATCAATGGTTCTTTTCTCTCTCTCTCTCTCGTTTTCTTTCTTGAATTCATGAGGATTTAGGAAGGTGTTAATGGATACGATTCTGTACCCTGCAGTGCTGCAGCTTCTGAAATCCGCTCAGATGCAGCACGGTTTGAGGCATCGGGACTACACCCGCTATCGGTAAGTATGGTTTGCTTCTATGGTAAATGATTTGACTGCTGCTGTTTCAATTTTGTAGCCAAATTTGTGTTTTTTTACTTCTTTGTTGATCTATAACTGCTAAATTTGATCATTTTTTATTTTGCGAGCTGATTGTTGCCAAATTTTATGCCTGGTAGTGCTAAAATATATTCTTTTGCTTTGTATGAGTAATTATCTGAATGGGCATTGAGCCAAAATCCTGAGCCATAAGGTGACATTTCTTTTATTCTGCATTTGGAGAGAAATTTCCCATCCTATTCTTCTCGGTTGCGTCTTATCCACTTGAGTTAGTGAACCTGAAATTTGATTATTTCTTTATAAAGGTAATTCTAACCTAAGATTTGAGTTTTAATGCGCATTCATTTGCAAAGTAATGCTATCATCAAATATTATGAATGGTATCTAGAAGACATAGAATTTGGTAGCATATACCAAAGGGAGAAAACATCTTCTGTCATAACTTTTAAAGTCTTTATTCTGATTTATGATATCCTATGGAGTCAAAAGTCCAACCACATGCTATTTTGTTCAGTGCATATTCTCCTCTAGTAAATTTTGTTTGCTTATAATTTACTCGTTATTAGCATGAAGTTATGGTTAAATCAGGCCGACCTTTTCTTTTCAGGAGATATTGCACTGCACGGCTGAGAAGGCTATACAAATCATTGAAGTTCACACATGGTCGTGGAAAATATGTAAAGAAAGCTATTACTGAGTCCACCATCACAGAAGTGAGGTATGATGAATAAGTCTGTCTTGAAATTGCTATAACTGAGTCCACCATTTCAGCTGTCAAAAAGTGTTTAACTTCCTTTCAAGTTTCTCTAGTGCTTTTATTGTACATTTTGGTTAATATACCATGAAATAAGTCATGTTGGATTTCTTTCATTAAATGTTAAACAAGTTTAATGCAATGGATGTAATTTTTTCCCCACACTTTGGCTTGAAATCACATGTCATCAACTAATATTTGTAAAAATGTTTTGATTTGATATTTCTAATCTTTATTTGGATTTTCTTTCATATAGGTTTCTTCATATACTACTCTATATGGCAGAAAGGGCATGGAGCCATGCAATGGAAAAGAGGCATTTGCCTGATGGACCAAATTCACGACAACGCATTTACTTGCTTGGTAAACTAAGGAAGGCAGTAAAGTGGGCTGTACTTTTTTCACAGTTGTGTTCTGCAAAAGGAGATTCTAGAACATCTTTAGAAGCAGAGGTTTGGATCTATATGAGCTAGGTTATCCGCTTATTATTATTTTTGTGTACATTACAATGTGCTACCTTTGAAGCACCAATATTTCAAAAAGTCTTATGGGCCCATATCTGACATGGATTGTTCTTGACATTGCCCTGGCATGTGTTTGATATGCTTAAAATTATGCCTGATGTGTTTTTCTTTTAAAATTAGAGTTGAACACAGTCGAAACGTACCCCAATATGTGGGGATTAGACGCATACATGACAACATGGAATATTCTTGAACTACGTATATATAATTTTTTTAATCAATGAGCTAGCTTTATAAACCTTGTTTTTTTCACAAAGATGCCTAAAGTGATTTCAAAGAGAATATTAGTCTTCGAGTTAATGATCACGACGGCACCATAAGTTTTGTCCAATTAGTGATACATCAATCTATTCATATTTTGTGTGATTATTTCATGACTATATACTGTCATTTGGGTATTTAAATTTCATGTGAACAATACAATGCTGATATTGATAAAATCACATCTAATTATTAATGCTAATGTTGGCTTATTGATAAAATATTAAAAATATAGTTCTAGTTAATCTAATGTTAGTTTGTCTTTTGTTGATCCTTAATTTTCTTATGGTATATATGAATTTATATTTCTTTTTTGATACTTTTTAATTCGAAAGTATTGACATTAGGAATTTTTTATTACACATTTTATGTTAATACTTTTAAAAAATATAATATTGGGTCCATAATGTGTTGTGTGCTGCTTTTTTAGAATTTTATTTTGCATTTGTGTCTCTTTTTTGTCCATATCTCGTGTAAATGCCCTTGCTTCATAGTGTGCCCCTTTTAGTATTAATAATTTAAATGCTAAGGCTATGCCATGTGGCCACCTTTTTTCATATTGGCATCTGTAGACGTGCTTTCATGTACATTTTATGTTTGTTAATTCTGTAGCTTAAAAATGGCACTCCTAGGCTTACAAAAGAGTGGTAATTTCATATTTAATATGGATAGTAAACACGGGAGGTTAACCATCTTTCAAATTGGTTGTTAACAAACAAATTGACTTTACAAATATGATTGATATCTATCTTTTCCTCATTTTAAGTTAGTGGAGTACTATATTATATTTTTTAAACTTCATCATGCATGGTTAATTCACACCATCATGTGCAAGAAAGCATGATATTGAAAGTTCTTAAATTAAACATGTGATTGATCTCTATAATCCTTGAATAACAAATATTGTATTTTAGTTTATGTTTTACATGAGCCCAAATTTAGTTTATACTTCACCAAATATTACAGCTAGTCTCATTAATTTTTTTTTAGCAATTTTGACTTTTTGGGAATCACACCATCTCTTAAAGAATTTCTCGAAGCTGTCTAAACAGTCTAAAAAAATTGTAGGAACTTGCTTCCCAACAAATGTATGAATAATTGTTATTTTCATAATAATAATTGTAAATGATTTAAATATTTGGATGGATTCATAGAGGAGATTGGAAAGTATTAGTTGTACAAGTCGCTATTGACAATTCTTGTGCTTATAGAGCAATAGAAAATAAATTGATAGAGAAGAGAAATTATATCTATTGGAAACCATGTGCGGAACATTGCATATGCTTTGTTTTTTTTGAAAACTTGGAGAGTCGCCTTATAGGAATGCCTTAAGCAAATCAAATGAGATTGGGCTAGTTCAGTTATAATCATAGTTAGGTTTTTGTTTTTATAAGACATTTTTTAAGAAAGAACTCCAATCAATCTCTACAACCTAATCTGTTATAGCTTATTTGACTCTACTGAGCATTGTGGAAGCAAGACAATTTTTTGGAGGCTACGTTTACCTTCATGTAATAGCTAAACTATGTTGGGGCTAAGCAAATTTAAGGAAAGTGAGTTTAAAAAATTATTTTAAGTGAAGGTCTTAGTTAAACTATGATGTGAGTTATGCTATAGCAACAACTAAGCCATTTCATAAGTTTTAAACATGGTTGATTTAGACAAAAAAATCAACTATGGTTTTTTTAATAAGGTAATGGATGGGGCTTGGGAGTGTATAACCAGTAATTTAAGAGAGTAATCTAACTATAAGGAAATTTGGGAAATAATTGGTATAAAGTGGGTACTTCAACTTCATTGTTATTTGTATTTCACGAGATATCATTTTAATTCTCAATTTCAATATGCTGAAAACAAGTCATTTAATCTTGAGATCAAAGTTGGGTTGTACCACTGCATGCATAGATTGATAGCTAACTCAATAGAAAGGATAAAGTTGTTTTCAACCTTTAGTATTTAGAAATATAGAAGAATTTTCTTTAGCTATCAGAAGCCAAAAATACAATTGTAAAATATTCCCCAAGTAATTTTAAACATTTATTTGTTAATATTTCAACAAATCCTTTTACTCTATTAATAATTTTTTGTTTATAATTAGTTAAATGGTGAATTAAATTTGATGATAGCACTCCCAAACTAAGATTATTTGTCCTTAAAATATTAAGCTTTACATGATCTTCATCTAGTTGTGAGCAAAATTAAATACATTTTATTAAGCTCATGTTAAAAGGAGAAATCATTTGATTACCTTAAAGATGAGCTCTTTGAAAATAATAGATTAAAAGATGGGCATTTGAAGAAAAAAGCTTTAGCGGCTTATAAAGATATGTTAGTTTGTAATGATGTGCCAATAAATAATTAATTTTTTGTGGATGATAACAATAAAATTACACGATTGGGTTTACAAGAAGACATTGCCATTAATTTTTTTGATGGAGACAAGAAATAGCAGTATGTCTTGCACAAGCCAAGAAAAAATTAACAAAAATAATTTCTATAAAAACATGTAATTGAAGATATAAACACCAACAGAGACAACAACAACAACAAGCCTCGATCTGATCCCACTAAGTGGGGTCGGCTAGATAAATCCTTTCTCCATTGCCTCCTATTGAGTGTCATATTTTCATTTAATTTTATGAGATTAAGATCATTTTTTATACAATATGCACGAGTCATTTTAGGTCCATGTCTGCCTTTCTTAACATAAGTCAAATCTGAAACATCTACTCTGCTAACCGACGCTTAATGTGATTAAACTAGCTAAGGCGACTATCTCTAATTTTATTCGCCACTGGAGCTACACAAACACTATCATGGATATATTCATTTCGCATTTTGTCTCTAAGTATCAAGTTACTCATCCACCTAAGCATTCTCATCTCAACAATACTTAACTTTGTTTTATGCTTCTCCTTTAAAGGCCAACATTATATGCCATAGAACATTGAAGGTCTCACCACTATCTTATAAAATTTTCCTTCAGGTCCAAGCGATATTTTGTTATCACTCAATAAGCCTGAAGTATTCTTCCATTTCAACCAACTAACTTGAATTCTACTAATAGCAACCCCATCTATATCACCATAACTTTGAACAATAGACCCGAGATATAATGATTTGATCATCAATAGTTACAACTCTCTCATTAAAGCTACAACTACTAAAATTACATTCTGTGTATTCAGTTTTAGGTTTACTCAAATGAAGGCATTTAGACAAAACCACCAATATAGACATCATTTTAAAATTTAATTATTTTATTATTATTTTTTATTGATCAGGAAAAATGAAGATGGTTGAGATCGAAAGAGTAGGAGAATATTGATACAATTGAAGATGAGTTAATAGAAATTAGTTTATTATGACAATAAATCTAATGAAGTCTCACTATTTAATGGGAGCGATAGAGACTTTTCAATTTAAAAATTACATTCTTAGCGACTTAGCTTATAAATTATTTATTAATGTTGACTTAAAATTGATGTGATTTATTGTGTCAAAATTATTTTGATTTTTTTATGTTTCTACTTTCATCTCAATCTATTATGATGTTTGTGTGACACTACATCAAGATTATGATAATTCTTTTTTTAATTTTGATATTAATATAATATTTCTTTGTGTAATTTGTTGTTTTCAAGATTTATGCATCAAAATGCCTCGTGGCCTATGCCATACCGGCTGCATAAATATAATTCTTGACTGATAGCTCTTGGATTACAACAAAAGGCAAGTGAAACAAGGGCCATAGGAGTTTCCGTCCAAAATAATTGTGGTAGGTTTTTCTGAATATTTGTTGAGTAGGATATGAAGCATGGGCTGATAGAATAACTAAACACGTGGCAAGACAAGCAAAGATCTTCACATTTGGGTGTTCGG
This sequence comes from Phalaenopsis aphrodite, assembly GCA_003013225.1. Classification (NCBI taxonomy): domain Eukaryota; kingdom Viridiplantae; phylum Streptophyta; class Magnoliopsida; order Asparagales; family Orchidaceae; genus Phalaenopsis; species Phalaenopsis aphrodite. Next base: position 793,262 of record NEWO01000044.1, on the reverse strand, counting down.
TAGCCTAAGGAGAAAAAAGTATCAAGCGGACTACTAGAATTGCAAAACACGAGCCAAGATAAACTTAGAGCTTTACATTAGGGTGTGATTTGGTAGAGTGATGGGGTATCGAGTGAGAGAGGAAGAGGTAAGGATCTGATAGGTTATGAATAATGGGGATAATGTGGTGGTTGGCCTACTGAATAGGATCGGTTTATGGTGATTAAGTTGGTTTAGGTTAGGTAAATAAAATTTTTATGTCTTTTATGGAAGTGTTCATTGATTCAAAAGTGCAAGCAAATATAAATTAAGTTTGATTTGAATTTTGGAGGGGAAAAGTGTTTGGCAATTTTGTGCACAATTGGGGATGCGATTGAATTTCATGTGAAAACCAAATTTTTTTAGAGAGAAAGGGGGATGCAGATGAAAGAGGATAGAACATTTTTGTTTCTAATAGGCTGGAGATTTTGGAAGCAAAATTGATGGAGAAAATGGGAGTGGGATGGAGAAATAAGCTAATCATATTTACTTACGTAATAATGAGAAAATTACGGACAGAGAAGGGGCATTGGTGAAGGGGTATTCATACAGTGAGAGGGTTGATTAAGGCTCAAGTGGAGATTTTTGTGAAGAATTATGGTAGTTTATTGAATGTAGTTCAGAGTTTAACTTTGGATAAATGTAAGGTTGATCAAGAGCCATATAAGATCTTGAGAAAAAGGTTGAATTGATTATGGTGGCGGATGATTTAAGAATAAAAAAAAAAGACATGTCTTGAGACTTGATGGCTGCTTTGTGGATAAGTTTGTTTTTGTTGTTGATGATGATTCCTATGATGAAGTTTGGCTTTGATATTAATTAATGTAGGATGCAACCTAAGATTTATGGAAGCATAGAAGAAATTTAGAAAGTAAGAAGAGGGAAAAAGAGGGAATAATAAGAAATCAAGCAAATGGCCTAGGAGTAGGGAAATCAGGGAGAAGCAATGTAAAGCATCAATTTTTCTTTCTATTAATAACGATTTTCTATTACATGTTCTCTGACCTCTATTTATAATTAAGTATTTGTAGAAGACTAAATAATTATGCTTATTCTAAACTAACTCATGATAATATGTACATAACAATTAAAAGATAGACAAATATACACTATACATGGACTAATAAAATAAATGCAATGATAACGATTTTTAAATGTTGAAGAATGACACATAATTCATGGTAGTCCCACGTCAATCTTGCTTTGATTGATATGAAATATATAAACACGGCAATTAGAAAGTGTTTGAATATTTTGTAACCTAATGTTATTTACTAAGTAATTATTTTGTTAAAAATATTTGTCGCTTTTAAGATCTGAAGCAAGAAATCAAGTATGATTTAGGATTCACCAAGTATAATAGATGAGGCCTGTTATTAAGCTTTGGAGTTTGGAATGCATTTATGTTAGCCTCACATTAGAATGCATGCATTTTTCCTAGTAACTCTAGGAAAAAAATATTACATCTATCTTTAAGCTTTGCATTTATGGCTAAAATTGATTCTATTGAAGAAATTATACTTGATGAATATTCTTTCAAAAATGAATTTCATATACTAAAAGATTTACATTTATAAAATTACTTTAGTTTCCTTTTCATTTAAAACTAAATTTGAATTTGCACCATAACTCTTTCTAAAATATTCAGGGCCCGTTTGGGGCAGCTTATAAGTGCGGGCGACGTTTTCAAAATGTCGCGTCACTGTTTGTTTAGCACGTTTCAGGTGATTATCTGAAAACCGCGTTTTCTGTTTTAACAAAAAGCCGATCGCGGGTTAACCCCCGCGTCTGCGTTATTTATCCGCGTTCGCTACTTTATTTTACGCCATTGCCCTCTCTTGTTCACGTAACCGCCCCGCTCGTCTTCTTGTTCGTCTCTCCCTCTCGCCGTCGAAGCTGCTGGAAGTCCAACACTTCACTGGCGACCCCATCCTCCTCCGCTCCAGCCGATGCCACCTCACTATCATTGCTTCTTCGGTGAAGCAGTCCCCTCGCCGTACCTCATGCCGGTCTGCTCCAACATCGCAAGGGTTCGGTCACGAAGGAACTACAACTTCTTCGTACATATCAACATCGGTCTCCGCTCTGCAAACCATTGCTTGGATCCTGCGGAATCACTCTGTTGCTCTTTTTCTATTACCCCGTACGAGTTCTATGAACCCTAGTGGTGATCTCTCTCGCCTTTTCATTTGATGTCTGCTTTGACTTCCCAAGTTCGAGGTTTCTAGCCTCATTTTGTTGTCGTGCATTGAATCCTCTGTTTTCTACTTGTTAATGGGCTTCTTCTTCTTACTTGGTTTGAATTGAATTTTTTTCATTTTAATTTTTGAATGATGAATTCCTTGTCTGATAGTCTGCTAACTGGTCTAGAATTAGCAGGTTTTTCCGAGTCTCTTTTGAGTTCAGAGTTTCAAATTCTGATCATCCTTGATAAGTTTGAAGGATAAGACATGGAATAGTTCAAATTGTTTCAAGTTTTCTTGTTCATGGAAGCTTAATCCTTTTCCTATGGGAAGTATTATTGTTGCTATTTAGGTGATTATTTGTACGGTTTTTTATGACTGAGGAAATGTAAGTGAAAGCTACATTAATTAAAGTTACCAGAACAAACATTGATTATGTATTTGTAATTTTAGTTTGAATGATAATTGATAGTTTAATTCACTGTGCCTCAGTCACATGTAAATATGAGGTTTTTTGCCACTAGTAATTTTGTTTTGTTTTTTTATTTTTAATAGATTTGTAGATAGTCTCCATTGAGTGCGGAGTATATCTTTTTTTTTTCTTCGAACTGTTATGCAGTAATTTTTGGATTTTAATATATTAAATATATTCTCATTATATTATTGTTGCAAACTGCTCCACTGCGCATGACTGAAATGATCATTTTTTTACAAACAGCTACAAATCACCTTTTCTCAAACCGCAGAAACCAAACAACTTAACAACTTATTCATTTCAGGGGCAAAATTGTCATTTATCCACAAACAGCTGCAAATCAGTTGTTTTCTAAACGCTCGAACCAAACAACCAGACAATTTATCCGAATCAGCTGCTGATCAGCATCTTATCAGGATCAGCTGCTTATCAGCAGAAGCTGGATAAGCTGCAGCTGCCCCAAACATACCCTTAGTTGCATATACTTCAAAGTTTTATTCATTTATCTGAATCTAAAATTGGGCAAGGATCCAAACTTGAATATGAAATTGAAGTTGAATATGTGATCACAAGTGAATTGAAACTTGCATTAGAATTTAATGCGCCACAAATAAATTTTCATCATCCGACACGAATTTTGAGGCAATTTTTTGTACAAGAAATATTCAAAGTTTGATTAACAGTCATCTAGAGCTCCGATTTCAGTAAACTTATAGTCAAACTGACCAGCTCGATGATGACCCAATGATATCAAAGTTAGTCCAATTCGAATCAAATCAAGCTTAGATCAAGTTATTAAACCATTCTTGGAAGATTTCTAGACACATTTAGAAGGTCAAACAGATGTCAAATCCAACAAGCTTATAATCGAAAGATGCTGTCAATTAAAGGAAGAACTTGAACATCTAATACGCCAAGGTCACCTGGGTCGCTACTTAAAAGAACAATGTGAGGGGAACTAGAAGAAAATCGTTGGAGTTATCGAATGAGAAGTATAACTTCAACTCATCTTATCCGAGTAAAAGACTGGCTTATAAACTCTTAATTTTATTTTAACAAAATTTTCATGTTGCTTTAAAATGTCATTTCATGTTATCTTATTTTCTCATGAAAAATTTGTGTAGAAAGCCCCTTTGAGGAAAAGAAGTATCATGCCCCAGGAAGTCGAGCCCAAGGGGCAAGGCTCAACGGGAAGATACGGTACTTGTGAAAGTCAAGCCCAGGAGGCAAAACTCAATGAGAAGCTATCATGCCTCTGGAAGTCAAGCCTAAGAGGCAAGGCTCAACGGGAAGATACGGTACTCCTGAAAGTCAATCCCAAGTGGCAAGACTCGATGAGAAGCTAACATGCCCCCAAAAGTCGAGCCCAAGAGGCAAAGCTCGACGGAAAAATACGGTACTTCTGAAAGTCAAGCCCAAGAGGCAAGACAATGAGAAGCTATCATGCCCCTGGAAGGCGAGCCCCAAGAGACAAGTCTCGATGGAAGCTAGTAGTGGACAGGGTTCTCACTAGAAAGACTCCATATGAGCAAGTTGTTGACAAGATCTCCACTCAAAAGCCTCAGAAGACTAAAAGTCTCAGAAGACACAGGTACATCAAAGACCTTAAAAGGCTACAAGCCTCAAAAGGCACAGGTACATTCAAAGACCTCACAAGGCTACAAGCCTCAGAAGACACAAGTACATCAAAAATCTCAGAAGGCTACAAGTCTCAGAAGACACAAGTGCATAAAATTTCTCAGAATGCTACAAGCCTCGGAAGATACCGGTTTGTTTCAAACTTGTATAAGGCATAAACCCGATAGAAAATAACCTCGGAAGATAAGATCCTCAAAAGATGATTAAAAAGACTACAAATACTGAAATATACTTATACAAAAACTACAACAAATCAGTTCATCTTCAATTAAAGTCAACATCGTCTTCCTAAAATTTCAGTACTTGTGATGATTGTCAAGCGGTCTCCATATATCGTCACCACATAAAAATGAAAATCCCCCATCCTCATGGTGCGGTGAGAAAACTACAACATTTCTTCATCACTTCAGAACGTGCAAGAGCGGTACAAAAATCTCCTCTGAAATACGCGACGTCAAGATATAAGATCTCGTTGCTTGTCTGCTACGCAAAACGAGAATAACTCACCTGTTCACCGCAACGTTACACTACAGTTCACCTCCAAAACACGTCGTGATGCTGCAATGCCCCACCGCAACGCGTTGCCGCAACGCACAATCTTAACGCTTCGCCGCAACACGTCTCTACGACGTCCCGCCGCAACGCTCCATCACAACGCTTTACCGCAACGCTTCGCAGCAACATTTCTCCACAACGCTTCGCCGCAACATTTCTTCTCAACACTTGGCCGCAACATTGCACTGCAATTTCACTGCAACTCTTTGCTCGAATTTTTTTCCACAACTTTGCGCCACAACTCTCCATCACAACTCTTTGCTTCGACGTAACTCTTCTCCGCAACATATAAATACTTTATCTTTCTTCTCACTTGTGATTTTTCTCCTCATTCAAGACCTCTATTTATAGGTTTCATATGAGACAAAACAATAAAAAAAGAGCTGCTCATAAAAAAAACAACTGCTCATTAAAAAAAATGACTAATTAAAAAAAATAGCCGCTCATTTTAAAAAAAAATGAAAGCTCATTTAAAAAAAATCAACTGCTCATGAAAAAAAAATGCCAGTTCTAAAAAAAAAAGTTGTTAGTGCTATATATATATAAACTATTTTCTACTTAAATTTTCAGTTTTTGAGTTCAATTATCTCTTTAATTTTTGGTTTTTGGGACGTCCATCTCGCTGGCCCAAAAGGCAGGCTCGTAAAAAAATAAACTGTCCCAGACAGGATTTGAACCCTGTCCTACCTCATGAAACAGAAGGGACAAGCCAACTGAGCTACATTTGGTTAGCTTATTTTATATAGCTGTAAATTTTTGTTATACTAAATATATATGTTTGTATATGCATATATTGATATATATGCTGAAAAAAATGAAAAAGCTCTTAATTTGGATATTTTCGGACGATAAAATTGGACTCGCCCGAAAATATGAGGTCATCTGATACGACAAACAAAATTTCATCATCTGGCACGAATCTCAGGCAATTTTTTGAGCAAGAAACATTCAAACTTTGATTATCAGTCATCTTGAGCTCTAATTTCAGTAAACTTATAGTCAAGCTGACGAGCTCGATGAGAAGGACCCAATGATATCAAAGTTAGGCCAATTCGAGTTAAATCAAGCCTAGATCAAGTCATTAAATAATTTTTGAAAGATTTCCAAACACATTTGGAAGGTCAAACAGATGTCAAATCTGACAAACTTATAGTAGAATCGAGCATCTCGACAAGACGAATATAATGAGCCCAAGATCACTCAATTTCAACATCATTAAGATGCTCAAATGTCAATTAATCGTTCGTTTGATTGAGGGAAGCTCTTCGGACCGTCCGATCAAAATGGTTCATATTTCTACATTAATTGCACCCATAACACTATAAATAGAGTTCATCCCCTCATGAAAGGGAGCTTAAGCCTAGAGTGAGCCTGAGACCTTGAGGAGCTACAACTCAGCATCATTGCCATCTCCGTCAACCGCTGTCGACCGTCGCGGACATTCGTCGACCACCGCCTACTGCCGTTGACCACTGCCGACTATCGCTGACATCCATAGACCTCCGCTAACCTTCATCAATCACCACAAACCAGACGTCGATAGTCGACATTGTAATCTGAAAAATATAGTTACTCTTTTCTTCTGTGAGACGAAATTTCTGTAATCATTAATCAATAGTGGGTTTTCGCAATTGAGTCAGACTCCGTGGTTTTTTCATTTCTAGGTTTTCCACATTAAAACTTCTGGAGTCGTCACTGTTTGTTTCTCTTTCATCTGTGTGTGTGTTGAATTCTCGTATAACACTAAGACGATAATCCATTACTCTAGCGCCGCAGTTTTTCTAGCACGCATCAGAATTTGAATTTATTTTTTATTTTGAGTTGAATGGATTATGTTTATTGCAATTGTTAAATCATATTAAACTTCTAATAATGTAACTACTTTGGAATTATTTATAGATCAATCAATCATATATAATTTTATTTTTAATTCTTGGTTTCATGGTTCATTAATTCATAAAAGGATTCTTATCGAGAAAGTCTATTTGTTGAAAATAACCATGAATTTATTTATGATAAATTTTTCAAAAAAGAAAAACAGAAATCTAAATTTTAGAACACTATGCTTTGGTTGAATTTAAATGTATCACCGTGCTTTATCTTTAATCCATTTTGGATTTTTTATTTAAAGAGATTGTTTGCCCATATGCTATACACATCTTTTGTAAAATAAAAATAGATATAGTTTGCGGCTTATTAAAAAAAATTGGAATCTGTTAATTTTTGACATTAAGTTGTTTTCATCATTTCCTATAGTGAAATTTTTAATAGTGTAACCATTATTGATAAATTCTTTCTTAATTTTATTTGTACAAGTCTTTTGCTTAGCCCATTATTCATCCACATATTTGCTTGAAAATATTTGCTGAAAGCTTATTGTAAATTATAACGATTACAAGTTTCTTGAATATATTGTCAAAAATAAACAAATATCAAAGGAATTAATAATATTATGGCAACTCTTATATTTGCAAGAGCCAAGAATTGTAAAATTTATTTAAATTTTACTTCATAAACCCTTAAAAAATCAAATGCATGAAAAGCCTGATCATTAAGTTAAAACATTAAATTTGCATAAATGTATATAATTAATGGCTATGAAAATGCTTTCATTAAATATTAATTGATATTAATAATTTTTTTAAGGTTATCATCTATATACAATTTGTCCGAGTTAAATGTTCTAGGTGGTTAGAAATGATATGGTTGATATCCATGGGCTTCTAGTCTCTTCAATTCCTTTGGCTTCCTTTTTAACAGATTGCTTCATGTGACTCTTATAGGATTATAAATTAGTTTGCAACTTCTCTTATTGGTAGTTTTTTGAGTCCCGTCGATTTTGCTTTCATAGCTTTATTTATGAGTCTGTTGATGGGTTCATGAGCGGTTCACTTCCAACAACAACAACGACAAGCCTTTATCCCACTAAGTGGGGTCGGCTGTATGAACGTTTTTTTTTTCTATTGTCTTATTGAGTGCCATTTTTCCATTTAATTCTACTAAATTAAGATCATATTTTTTACAATATGCCCAAGTCTTTTTAGGTTTACCTCTCTCTTTCTTAACATAAATCAAATCTAAAACATCTTTCTTTATTGGATCATCAAATGGTCGACATTCAATTTGATCAGACCATCTATAAGATGTTTACCTCTAATCTTGTCTGTCACCGGCGCTACACCAATACTTTCACAGATACATTGTTTCATGTTTTGTCTGCAAGTGTCAACTCGTCTACCTAAGCACTCTAATCTCAACAACACTTAACTTAGTTTTATGCTTCTCTTTTAAAGGCCAACATTTTGTGCCACAAAGCATTGCATGTCGCACCACCTTTTAAAATTTTCTTTTAGTCTAAGCCGTACTTTTCTATCACACAATAAGGCCGATGTATTCCTCCAATTTAACCAACCAACTTGAATTCTACTTATAAAATTTTCATCAATATCACCATCACTTTGAACAATTGACCCTAGATATCTAAAAAGTTCACTCCTTTTAATGATTTGGTCACTCATAATTATAACTCTACCACTAGATCCTTATTCTACCTGTCATGCGAACAATTGTTGTAGGCTTTTGGATTCTATTATTTTTGGCTTCTTTTTTGAATGACGACTCATATCCTATTTGGTGTTTAATGATGTGTATAAACGTGTTCCAAGTCATAAAAATACTCTAAAGGATTTAGTAAAATAATAGTTTTTGGATGTACAAATCATTTCTGTTTTTTGGGATTTCAATCATTAATCAAGTGTGAGACTTGAAACATTTTGATAGAGATAATCTCCCTACCTGTGAGGCTTGCTTATGGATTACCTTTCTTTTTCAATTTTTTTTTTCTATTTTACTTTCTTCTTTTATCATATTAGTTAAAAGTGATGCTGATATTAATCAAATGAATTACAATTTTGTTTCTTTCTTTGTGGTTGGAATTTCATTCGCTTTATATGGCTTTATCAGTTCTTATTTTTTCATCTTTAATTCTTATTAGAAGGTCAGAGTTTGCTTGGCTAAACTAGGTTTTTATTATTTCTGTTTTTATTGAAAGTGGTAAATATTTTTTTCGACATCAATAGCTTGTTTTCCAGTAATGGTTGTCTGTTGCATCAGTTGATTTCATCTAAATCTATTTGGTATGCTAGATGTGTTTTGGATACCCAATAACCTTGCGCCTCATACGGTATCATTCGTTGCTTATATTATTGCAACTATGCATAAATCAAACATGGAAAGCAAAAGTGTGCTTAAGATGCTGCTTTTGATTTCAAACTTTTGATTGATCTTAACTCAACAAGAATACATAATCAAGATCTTTATTTGGTTTTTTTGTAATTTAATAACTAGATGATCGAGTTGAGCTTTCATTCAAGTTTGGTTTAAAGGCAGAAAGGAGGTTTGGTGGAAACCAAACATGCTGATCAGCATGGCATCTTTATTGGGTTAGATGTAAATGCTTAGAGAACAAGGAAAAATATAAGGTGGCCCATAGGCAGTCTAATAGAACAATTTATGACCCTAAATATTCTACTTTCAATAATCTTTATAATATATTAGATATTAAAGATGGTCCTAAGTATATGAATAAACTAGTCAAACAAAGAGAAAAGAAAAATAAATATTTAATTCAAGTAAAGTATATCAAAGATGAAAGAAAAAGTATTTTTCGTAGAGTATGATATTCAACATAGATGACTGAGCTATTTTGGTAGATTTTTCAATGAAGTTTTTGAATTTAAGACCGACCTTAGTGATCATAATATTGTTAATAATAATAAAATATTTTATTTTTACCGTCACATTAGTAAAAGAAGTTGATGAGGCTTTAAAAAAAACCAAGGGTGGAAATTAGTAGGACCTGATATATCCCAATTGAAGTGTGAAAATATTTAGGAGATTTGAGAGTTTTTTTTTTTGCTTACTACACTCTTTAATATTATTTAAATACTAAAAAGATGTCTTAGTGGAAGAAGAGTATTTTGCTCCCCATTTTTAAAATAAAGGTGATGCACAAGAGTATGCAAATTATAGATGAATTAAGTTTATGTGTCATACTTTAAAATTATGCGAGAGGTTAATTGAGCATAGGTTAAAACGTGATACAAAAATTTCTCATAATCAGTTTGGATTTATGTCAATCAAGTTTACTATGGAAGCTATACATTTACTGAGAGGTTTGATGGAGAAGTTTAGAGATAATAAGGAGGATCTATATATGTTTTTTGTTGATTTAGAAAAAGCTTATGATAGGGTTCTAGGAGATGTTCTTTGTAGAGTTTTTGAGAAGAAATGTGTTGATATGATTTATATTCAAGTCATTAAAGATATGTATAGTAGAGTTGTTACTTATGTTCAAACGGAAGGAGGATTGACCAAGTATTTTTGTATTTCAGTTGGATTACATCAGGGATCGACTTTAAGCCCTTATCTTTTTGTTTTAGTTATTTGTGTTCTTACTCGACATGTACAGAAGGATGTATTGTATGATTTTCGCTGATGATATACTTCTCATGAATAAGACTAGATAAAGAGTTCAACAAAAACTTGAATTGTTGAGGGGAATATAATTTTAGTAGTAGCTCTAGTGACAGAATTGTAACTATGGGTGATCAAATCATTAAAAGGTGTGATCATTTTAGATATCTCGGGTCTATTGTTCAAAGTGATGGTGATATGGATGGGGATGTTATCAGTAGAATTCAAGTTGGTTGGTTGAATTGGAGGAATGCATCAGACCTATTATCTGATAGAAAGTACCGCTTTGACTGAAAGGTAAATTTTATAAGGTGGTGGTGAGATCTGCAATGCTTTATGGTGCATAATATTGGCTTTTAAAGGAGAAGCATAAAACAAAGCTGTGTTGTTGAGATGAGAATGCTTAGGTGCACGAGTGGCTTGACATTTAAAGACAATGCGAAATGAATATATTCGTGATAGGGTTGGTGTAGCTCCAGTGGNGTGATCAAATCATTAAAAGGTGTGATCATTTTAGATATCTCGGGTCTATTGTTCAAAGTGATGGTGATATGGATGGGGATGTTATCAGTAGAATTGAAGTTGGTTGGTTGAATTGGAGGAATGCATCAGGCCTATTATCTGATAGAAAGTACCGCTTTGACTGAAAGGTAAATTTTATAAGGTGGTGGTGAGATCTGCAATGCTTTATGGTGCAGAATATTGACTTTTAAAGGAGAAGCATAAAACAAAGCTGTGTTGTTGAGATGAGAATGCTTAGGTGCATGAGTGGCTTGACATTTAAAGACAATGCGAAATGAATATATTCGTGATAGGGTTGGTGTAGCTCCAGTGGCAGACAAGATTAGAGAATCGTCTTAAATGGTTTAGCCACATTAAACGTTGACCATTTGATGATCTTATTAGGAGTAGATGTTCTAGATTTTACTTACGTTAAGAAAGTCAAAGGTAGACATAAAAAGACTTGGGCATATTGTATAAAAAGTGATCGTAATCTATTATAATTAAATGAAAATATGACACTCAATAGGATGCAATGGAGAAAAAGAGTTCATGTAGCTGACTACACCAGTGGGATGAAGGCTTGTTGTTGGTTTTGTTGTTGTTTTGGTTCATACAAGAGTTGTGTGAGTACAAAGATGAGCTTTCAGTGCTAGATGAACCCACACTTTCTGCCATCACGAGCTTTTTCCAACTTTCCTCTCTTCCAACTTCAACAAAAGCTTCCGTAGTGGTAGGGAGATGTTTCATTCCCTTGATTCATCCTCTAACCTCATCTAAGTTCTTATTTACACCCAATAAAAACTTGATTATCCTCTTTTTCTCCACTGTAATTTTTTATATCATAGCATCTTGAGGGCACTTCTATACATATGTATCATACATATCTAAATGTAACTAGTGTCTTGAGAGTTTATTGAAGTATTGAGTAACACTCAACTCTTCTTGTTGGAGCTCTTGTAGATTTATCTCAATCTCGACAACACAAGACAGTTGGGAAATAGCTCGTGAGACTTATTTTAGTACTCGAAACAATACCATGAGTTATGGTTATGATCAATGAATTAGAGTAATTGTGCAATTTCCTGTGAAAATTTTCTCCTTTTATTTTCTATAAAAATATATAAACACAGATTTAGACCATTGAAGGAAGTTATGGTCATTGAGTTTATGGTTTGTGATAAAAGAAGAACGTTTGTGATAAAGGAAGAGAGTTCAGTGGCTGTTTGGACAAATTTCCTAGTCTTTGATTCAAAGCTAACCTCCGGAGTAGAACTAAACGTCTTCATTCTATACTTGTTCATGGAACCTCTTCATGCTTAGGGTGGTTGTTTGTTGTTGCTTGCTGAAGGAAGATTGAGGGGTTGTGCCACGAAGCCTCTGGATTTTAAGGAGGAGTCGGAGGATCCGGGTTGTCGTTGCTGCCGGGAAGGAGGACTCCTTGATCGTGTTGATCTTCTCCGTTGCCGTCAATTGTTCCGTGACTTGCGACAAGATTAGCTGCTTCGACTTCGTCTGCACTGATCAAAGTCTTACTTCAACATTGTTTGCTTCGTTTGCATTGATTGAAGGCTTCAGCTGTAGGAGGAGTCCAACGACCCTAGAAGAGAACAAAAGAGGGCTCATAGGCTGGCTGAAGGGATTCTGGCAGCTGCACGAGGATTCCAGCTACCTGGACGGCCGTTGGAGGGGCTCTAGTGGCTAAAGGAGATCTAGTGTTTGTTTCCTTGCTCTGATACCGTGAAGAAACTATAAATATTTTTTTATTTACTTGTTATGAGCATTATACTACACATCATATGTATAAAATAACAAACATAAATAAAATAGGAATTCTTCTAAATAAGGAAGAACATAAAATAGGAAATACAAATAAAGGAAACACCATTATTAGAGTATATTTTGAGATAAGGAAATAAATTTCTTTCTAATGCAATTTTTTTACAAGGACGGCATCCACATAAACCTATGCATGAAAAGGTATCTCTCACTTTTAGAAAGTTGTAATAGTGTTATCTTTTGTTTGAAATAAAGATATGAGTGCTATGTGTGTAAATATGAAAGTTTAGGTATAAATACATAAGAATTGTTTGCTATTTATGTAAATGCCTCAGAAAATATCTATAAAGCAATAAGGACGTTGTAGCCAAATAAAAGTCTGGAAGCGGTCTACAATGATACTTCTGAAAAGTTATCCCTAATGCAACCTTACAGTAAATTAGCATAAACTCAAATTTTCACAGTCTTGGTTTTTTCTATGATGAAGACAAACTATTCTACAGCTTGTTTGGGAAGCTTACGTTAACATATGAATTCTTTTCTTCTTTGTGAAAAATGGTTTTGCTCACCCCCTGCTAGACCACTGAAAAATGTTTGGTTTGCAAGTACTTAGGACAATTAAGAAGCTGTCTTTGCTTAATGTGAATGAGAGATTATTTGCAATCCTTTTTTGAGCTTTGTTTTTCTACAAGATTCTTTCTATAGTTTACAGTTGATATGCATGTGCTAGTATTTTGGATAATGTTTGTAATACTAATTTATACTTTTCCAATAAAGTTGTAAATTTTATTTATCTAGTTCAGTGGATTATAGTAATTTCATTTGAAATCATCTTGGTGCTTGTTCACAATGTTTTTGTTGGAAACCGTATGCTCTTTTGTACATCTAGCAATTATTTTTCTCTGATGATTTGGTGGATGAAATATTTCAGCAGCTCGTTTGTCATGTTGATTTGGTTTCAGTGCAGCTCAATGAGACTTACATCTGTCTTTTTAATGGCTATTCTAACTGCATTATTCTGTAATGATAATTATGATTATCATATTCTTCGGTGACATTTCTCATTTTCTTCTTTTGTAGGTACCAAGCACAATCATGCTTTATTTGGTCCTTGTGTAATTTAATTGAAAATTAAATAGTTGATTTGGTTCTGCTGACTTAGATTATTCAATTTCTCATCTATAATTTGAAGTTTGTGCAATATCAACATCTTCATCGCTCAAACTCTTTCCGAACTTGCTTTTTAATGTATAATCCTGAATGATCGTCATATTCCCTCACAATATTAAGTGATACAGTCTATGTTTCTTTCTGTGGACTTAATATCATTACTCACAACTTTGGTTTATTGTTGTGTAGGCATATGCTTCGTATATGAAAGGAACACTATTGTTTGAACAGGATCAAAATTGGAAAATTGCATTGATGAATTTCAGAAAAGCCAGGTACATGTGTATCAACTTAAAATAGTCTTGATGATCAAAATTTGTGACATAATAAACTGATTTTATTTTGCTGTACGATTATGCCGTGTCTTTGGATAGTTTGTGCATTAAAAATTAAAATTGTTTCTTTATTTTAATTCAGTCCTGTATTACTTGTTGCTTTTGTCCTTTTGATTCACATTTTGTTGAGAAATCTATTCAAGATGCTTGCCTATGAATGTGCCGTAGGGATGTATATGAGGAACTTGGGAAATATGGCAGCATAGAAAATCAGATTTTGTGTCGTGAGCGAGTTGAAGAGTTGGAGCCAAGTATTAGGTACTGTCTGCACAAAGTTGGTGAATCAGACTTACAGACGTCTGAACTAATGGATATTGGGGATGTTGAGGGGCCTGCTTTGGACCTTTTTAAAGCTAAATTAGAGGCAAGTTTGGGTCCTTAACGCATAAGTTTAACTTGTTACTTCCGATTCATGCTTAACATTGTTAAGAATAAATTTAGGTCTTTTGTTGGTTCTTATAATTCTTCAGGGGGCATAATGCATGTTTTATGTTGAATTTTTTTTGTTCTTTCTTTTGAAGACAAATATAGGCATTTTTCTCACAGAACTCTAATATGCCTTATTTATTTTCTGATATGTTATTAAAATGTTGCGTATTAATTATTCATGATTCTTTTATAACAAAGGCTTGTGAACATATTGGTAAATTTGGAAATGTTGTTCATGTGCGACTTGAATAATGCGAATCATTTTGTCTTTTGGCCAAAATGAATTTTGAAAGATTAAAATCCTGATTTTGGCCAAAATGTATTGGTAAAAAATTTTTATATGTCTACTTGACATGCGTTCAATTGGTATTTCAGGCTGTTATGGCTGAAGCAAGATCCCAGCAGGCAGCTTCTATGACAGAGTTTTACTGGCTCGGGCATAGATTTCCGATCAATAATGCAAAGACCCGCGTCTCCATATTGAAAGGTTTGTAATTTTTTAGGTTTTTCTCTGTTGAAGTAAAGTGTCTGGAATGTCACTTCAATTAAAAACTTTCCATGAAAACTTCTATCTCTTGTTAAAAGTGAACTGAAGCAGTGAACTTAATTTGTGCTACTGCAGTGTTACTGAACTACCTTCATCTCTTTGATTAGTTGATTTTGTTTTCCTTTAATTGAAAATGATGCTCAGCTCAGGAACTGGAGAAAGAATTACATGGTCCAGCAGCAGATACTCTTCCAGCGGAAAAGAAATTATCCATGTTCGATAAAATTTTTTCTGCATACCATGAAGCAAGAGCTTGCATTCGGAGTGACTTGGTATCCATCATGTTTTCAAGTATTTCATATAATTTAGTTATGCAAATATTTGCAACCTAATTCTAGCGGATAAATAGAATTAAATTTTTCTAAAGTTACTTTGTTGACATTTTCTAACAATTTGTTAAATCAGGCTTCTGCAGGGAATGCAGACAATGTAAAAATTGATTTGAATGGCCTTGATAAGGCTGTTAGTACTTATTTGGGGCAGCGCACCATAGAGCGCAATCAAGTACTGATTTCTATTGCAAAAGCCAAGTTTACAAAGCAGAAAGATGAGAAAGGGGAGAAAATCACAAAACCAGAGGAGCTTGTTCGGCTTTATGATCTTCAAATGCAGGTATGGTGGTTGAAATCTGAATTAGTTAAAAAGTCGATTGACTATAATGTTCTATCAACAAACTAGCCTGCACTTTTAGTGTTTTTTTTTGTTTTCCCTCTATTTCTCGTGATAAATCAAACTTTTTTTCTTTCTGCAGAATTCAACCGATTTATATGATTTGGTTAGCTCTCAAAGAAATATGAACCACGAAGAAGAGTTATTTGTGAAGGATTATGAACTGAAGGGTTTGGCTTTCCGGGCGGAAAGGTTTTTATTGATCCTCTCATGTTCTCAACTCATCATAGGCTGATATTGAAACGACATTTGTCGTGCAACATATGAATTATGTTTTATATTAACATCCAGTAATGAGCATTATCTGATTCAATCAATTTTAGTATGATATGAGGCTGATTTTGTTGCCTGCGTGCATGAAAAAATCTGGTTCATTGTTTCTTGCATATATTTAACTATATACATTTTTAATTATCAGTGAACCAGTTGAGCCTTGTTATGTGAAGTGTAAACTAACAAATGTCTTTCTATGAGTGCATTTTTTTATTCTGATCTCAGTTAAATTTTTTTTTTTCCAGTTTTATTCATGGTTTCCTGAGACAGCGTTTTACCCCAGTTTAAATTCTTTTCACCATACATCGTATATTAATGTTAATGGATTGCGTTCATTTTTGGCTTTGATCCCTTTAAACAATCATGTAGGTGCTTTTACCTGGCGAAGTCTTACAGTTTTCCTGGCAAAAGGGCTGAAGCCTATGCCTTATTTCGACATGCTCGAAATCTTGCAGATGAGGTTCTAAAGAAGCTACAAATGGAAATTAATCCTGATCAGGTACTTCTCAAATGGAAGATTTACATACACACCACTCAATTCCGATGTATTTATATATCTAACACTTCATTTTTTACATACATACCACCTTGTGTATGAAAAGGTGTATTTTACATTTTAAAAATTGAAATTTTGATATTTTTGATGTGATATGAAAGATTTGCATGGTATAAATGCTAAAAAGGAAAGTTTAGATGTTATATATGTAAATAGAGAAGAATTGGATGTTCTATATGTAAATGCCTCTTGTTAAATTAGTCATCTGTTTCACTTCTTATACTCCAATTTTTGTCTTGAGCGATTCTGTTGACCATAAAAAATTTTAATTTTCAAACCTGAGCTCTGTCAATCTGGAATTATCCTGAAAATATGCATTTTTACATTTCTTTTGATGAATGGTTTCTTGTGTATCAACAATGCCTTGGCCTTCACTTGGTTTACAGGCCCTAATCAAGGATCTTAAGACATTGTCTGAGAGTTGTAGATCGAACAGCTGCATCGAGCACGCAACAGCGATCATGGAGGACGAAAAAATCACAAAAAAGCTTTCCAAAGATGTCTCAACTATATCATTAACAGGACCAGAAAAGAAGGTGGTTTTTGCTGTTTTTTAACTCCCCGAAACTATTTATTCGCGGCTTGAATGAGTAGTCACCTCACATTACTTGCAGGAAGAGAAGTTTCTCCTTGAAAAGCTTGATGTCTATGAATCAGCAATCGGCGAGCCAGGCATGAAGTCTGGTCCTTGGATTGAGAGATTTCCTCCTCCATTCCAAGCAGTTCCTTGTAATCCTATTGTCCTTGATATTGCATATAGTTCTATTGAATTCCCATCTTTGGAGAACAGGATGAAGAAAGATAAGAAAGGCATCTTCAGCAGGTTGTGGGGATGAGAATGGAGGTTTTTCATACAATTTAAATTTCTCTAGAAATGTATGTTGATTCCTTTGCTTCATTCTGAGAAAAAAGAGTGATTTTTTTCGTTTATTGATTTGTTTTTTTAGCTATTTGGATTGTGAGACGAGCTCCATTTTGTTTTGTTATACAATGAGCACATTTCATCAAATTATGAGGCTTCAGTCATGTTACGTTTTTGCTTCATCTAACTGATGATTTCTATTAAAATGTTATTTTGACAGAATATCTTACCTCAAGTTTTGATATTATTTTTTGGTTTAATTTACATACATCTTTCTCAATTCTTATGTATTTGACATTTAATTTTCAATTTTTACACATCCAACTTTACCCATGCATTAAAAGGTATTGCAAGGTATTTTTCACTTTTTAAAAGTTAAAATAATGTTATCATATCAACCAAATTTTATTTCAAATCAAAACACAAATAAATAAATAAATAAATAAAACAATAAAGCGATCCCAAACAGCTTAACTTCACAAGAGTCAATATAACAGCATCATGATTCATCGAAAGTACTGCACAAAAAATCAAAAAACATAAACTCTGAAACACTATTTATATTTGCTGATACTAATTAGTAAATAATCCAAATAACATGAAAGAAAATACGCCATGAACATTTGTTAATCCACCAACCAAACCTTTACATGTGAACCAACCAACCAGCTCAGCTTCCTACACCCAGAACTCAATTAAGCTTACAATGTCATGTGGAAATCTACATGTATTAAACTTACAACACCTTATTAATGTGGTTATTCCCATAAAACACTCTTAATAAAAACAGCCATATTTATTCCCTGATCCCATTACATGGAAGAGAACACTGGCCCCTCAATCATTTGGTAAAAATAGATAACATTGTCAAAATGATACAGTGACTCTTTGTTGTGGGGTAATTTAACTCAGAATTTATAAAAATATCAATTTAATCCCAACCTCTTTTAATGAAAGTTAAAATAGTCCTCCCTAAGGAGTAATTTAACTCAGATTAAAAAAGGATAGAGAGAAATTTGGCTCTTTGATCGACTTTCGGACTAAAATGACCACCGTAAATAATCTAGGGATCATTTTGAGACTATATGCTGGCCTGTCATGAATGTCCTCCATTTAGTCGTCTTCCATGACATTACTGATGGTTATCATAATTCTCGTACTGAAACCGGGCTTCAAGGATAGCCTTCTGTAGAGCTTCATATTTAACAAGTGAGGATTCTGCAAAGGACTTCAACCGATCAAAGAAGACGACTAAACTGGACTGCAAGCTATCATAGTTCAAGCTCCAATCAACAGATACATTGTTTCTCTCAATCTCCTCATAATGTTCGCCGCCTTTAACTCGCCGAGAAAGAGAGAAGTTAGATCTTAAGCTGCCATTACCCTTTTCTGTGCGAGGCAGGAAGAGACCTGTGACTTCAATCAGATCACTTATGGCATCTTCCACTTCTTGTTCAGGAAGTTCGTCCATTAGGATTAGCCAGTCTCGGCAAGTTACGAAGATTGGTGGAGCGACATCGGTTCGAGGGGAGAATTGAGGCGGCCTTCTCCTTGAAGATTTCTGTTTCCGCGCAGGAGCATTGAGGACACACTTGAGTAGCCAGTTATTTATGGCTTTTAGATAGGATTTGTGTTTTGAAAGCCATTTACTGAAGTTTGAACCGAGAGAATTGAGCTCTTGCTGAAGATGAAGGGTTGCCTGCTGGTGGGACTCCGAATGTACTGAAACTTTAGAGTTGATGTTGTTGCTTGTGTCTGAGATGAGTTTGTGCTGGTTTTTGTGGCACTCGAGCATCACTGCCCACATTCGAGTTAAGCTGTGTTGGGAAATATTGGGTAAAAATGTTAAGAAATTAGAAATTGGAAGAAAGTTTGCAAAGGAAGATGGAGATGCATATAACAATCACACACTTCTAGCAGGCATCAAATATAAAATTCAACAACTACAAAGAGAAGCAACTGCCATTAAAAATAATAAGCATACAAGGTGGTTGTCTTAATAGCACAACTTCGCTTATAGAAAGGCTGAAAATAGAAAACTATAGACTACAAACAATTATAAATAATATCTTAACTGTTTCCTACTGCAAATCCAATCTTTGATGCCAGCCTTTATTTATTTATTTTTTTTCCAAGAGATGAAGAATATTAAAATTTTGGGGCATTTACTTAAATATAATTTTTGTTAATTTAGAAAAAGCTTATCATAAGGTTCTCAGAGAAGTATTTTGGAAAGTTCTAGAAAGAAAGGTGTTGACATTGGTTATATTCAAGTCATTAAAAATATGTATACTAGAGATGTTACTTGTGTTCAACACAGGGAGGATTGACCAAGTATTTTCCTATTTTAGCTGGATTACATCAAGGATCGGCTTTAGGCCTATATCTTTTTTGCATTAGTTGTGGATGTTCTTAGTAGACATTTACATGATAATGTATTTTGGTGTATGCTTTTCAGTGATGATATCCTTCTTGTAGATAAGACTAGAAAGAGTGTGTTTAAGAAAAACTTGATGTATGGATGTCAACTTTAGAAACTAAAGTCTTTCATTTCAGTAGATCTAAAACTGAATATATGGAATATAATTTTAGCAGTAGTAAATCTAGTAGGAGGATTGTAGCAACTTGTGATGAAGTCATTAAAAAGAGTGAACATTTTAGATATATCAGGTCAATTGGTCAAAGTGATAGTGATATAAAAGGTGGTGCTATCAGTAGAACTCAAATTGGAAGAGAAGCATAATTAAGTGTTGCTAAGATGAGAATGCTAAGGTGGATGACTAAATTTTACACTTACAGACAAAATGTGAAACAAATATATCCGTGAAAGGGTTCGATTAGCTCTAATGATAGACAAGATTAGAGTCATCTTAGAAGGTTTGGTCACATTAAATGTCACTCAATAGATGAACTTGTTAGCAGTGTAGATGTTTTAGATTTGACTTGTGTTAAGAAACGTAAATGTAGACCTAAAAAGAATCGATCATATTGTATAAAAAATGATCTTAAGTTATTAGAATTAAATGAAAAGATGGCACTCAATAGCACACAATAGAGAGAAAGATCCATGTAGCCAACCCCACTTAGTGGGATAAAGACTTGTTGTTTATTTATATAACACCTAATTCCTATGTATTTACATATATAACACCAAAATTTTGTATTGACACGCACAAACGCACATATAAACACACGCACGCGCGCGTGCACCACACAAACATATACATTTTTTTTAAGAAAGCCCAATGGCTAATATATTAAAAATAAAGTAGGATATAGATAGATTGTGTGGGGGGGCCCAAACATGACACCCTGCCCACACGATAACCACCATATGAAAATGGTTCCAAAAAGAGAAAACACAAAAAAATACATGAGAGACCTAAAGAAAAGAAAAACAAAAAAGTGTCAAAATCCGGAGCATCAGGTAACTAAAGAGTGATCCAATTTTTCCTTGCCTCTGCCTCTAGTTCTAGGGAAAGAGCCAGCCAATAAATTAGTGAGATGAGTGCTATTGCCAATAGTAACCAAGGAAAAATTTGCTTATATATATTGAATCTTAAATGTTAGATATATAAAATTGAGTAGTATGCATGTAAATCTTCCTAAAATTTAAGAAAAGAAGGAACATGCCCATGAATAAGCGCGTGCAATTTTTTTCAAAAAAAGGAAAGATATGACTGCTAAATTTGAGAAGTTCAAACAAGAAATTGCAATGAAGAAAAAGTAGGAGTTGCATCAGCTAGGAGCATACCCTGCAATTAACTCCTCTAGTTGTGGCTGTAGCTCCTTATCCCTTAACTCTTCAATTACCATCGATATAGAGTTGATCCTATGAATGGCAACTCTAATTCTTGAGTGCAAATCCTTCACAGCAGAACGGGTTTTATCAATTTTGTAGGCGCTTTCTCCTCTCGAGTCTTGCTGTCTTAACATCCTGCGCTTCAAGTCATACTCCCTTCGGATGAAACCACTCGCCTATAGATCGAAGAATGTTGCAGCATTTGTCATATATTAATCAAACATGGATAAAAATTCATTAAACCGTGTTTTATATTCATTGATGTCTTGTTTATCTTGTTTTGAGTTTAACATTGCATATTTTCCGATTATTTGTATCAGTTAAATAAGTAAATAGGACGCCATTTCAAGCCTTAAATGCATAGATTATCAGAATGGGCTTTAACAAACATCATATGTAATTTGATTCCATTTATCTACGTTTTTTATGTTTGGATGCTCAAGATCATAAGATATGTTTAACAGAAGGAAGATTTACGTACATATCACTCAAGTGCTGTGTATTTACATATCTAACACGTAAACTTCAATTTTTACCATGTTGCCACCTTAACCATTCATGGAAAGATTTATTCCACTTTTAGAAGCTAGAAGAGTGGCATTTTTAACGTGACCTAAAAGAATTGGATGGTAAAAGGGTAGAAGAAGAGTTTAGGTGTTAGATACTTAAATGCATGCGAATTGGGTGGTGTGCATGTAAATGTCCTTTAACAAAAAGGAATCCTGAGTGGATATCAGTCATATGACAGTTGGCGTCACAAATATATGAAAATTACTACAGATAAAAATACTCTGCAACTTTCTTATCTGTTGGCATTGATTAAAGCCATATAAATATTGCAAGCAATGCAATGAGTTATTAGAGATTGTTAATAGAATGTAAACAGATTAAATCCATGATTGGTATCCAAAAATAAGAAGAAATGGATGACAGAAGAATTTATAACTTTACAAGCTAAGAAAGATTACCTTAACTTCATCATAAAGTTTTCTTTCCCATGCATACAACCTATCCAATGTGGATGCATGACTCCCTGAATTCATGCAAGTGCTGCCAAGAAGATTACTGTTCAAATCCTCAGAATCATCTTTTGTTGCTGTACCAGAAGGAATTCTCGATGAAGAAGAGATCGAAGACATAGAACCATGCCATGGCAAGAATTTCATCTCATTGGATGCAGGAACTGCAAGAAACGCCGAACAAGGAATTTAGATGAGTAAAAAATTAAAACAATAATTACTATATGGAGTTCATCTCACATGATTATGCATAAATGCAGAGATGCATCAGAAATCGTTACAGTATTTAGCTGGATAACAAGCTTTGTCATAACATTCGGTCTAAATATTCATGAACAACTCTCGTTTCGATATTTGCTAAATTACTTGATTTTACAAAAATGATAAAAGCATGAATGGGTTGAATAAGATCGCTAATAAACAAAATGATACCCTTATCCCAACTATTTGTGGTATGTTTGACACAATAACAGATTGATACAGGCATAAGCGAGGCAACAAACTCTTCATCATGCCTCACGGAACTTTTGTTTTTTGTTTTTCTTTTTTTTTTCCTTGAATCCTGAAAAAGCTTGAAAAAGAATTTAAGATTTGAGGTTGAATTAAGTGCAAATAAAGACATACATAAGACCCCAAACTCTCTCTCTCTTTCTCAAAGCTATAAAGTTTCATAATTTTCTCGTATCTGCGTTTAGCTCAAAGCAATTGAGTTGAGCTTGAACATACAAGGTCCAAAAAATCACACCTCAACCTCTCTTTATAGGAGAGAGTTTTTTGTATATGTTCCATATCAAATAAGACACTGCCCAAAAATTTTATCCTCATACTGTGCGAACTTTAAGATTTGGGATTCAAAAATTCACACAAGTTCAACTCTTACAATTAAATTAACCCCTCCTGATAATAAGTGTTCGAACAAATCTAGAAGTTTGGAAATTTCAATACAGGAACAATTTCAATACAGGAACAAACTGTCGGGCCATGAAAATACAAGTCTAGTTTCATTTTTTATTATTAACAATTACTTATCAAAAAATAATTGGAGTCATTAAGGAAAAGAAATTAAATTAATACAATTATAAATTTATCTTCCTTTATATTGACCATGTCTTCTATGTATATTATGTTCTCTATTACTCATTTCTAATCCAAAATTTCAACATGAATATAATAATTTACATCACAAATAAGCTATCAACAACTAGTGAATACTCATAATTTTAAATCATAGTAATGTAACGAAAGAAAACCACATGCATGCTATTTAAACATATTGAATCAATCTAAAAACATTTATCATTTTATTATTCAATCATGAACTTTCAATAAAGTTTAGAACATTCAATGGTATATTACAATAATTTATCTATATCCATATCATTTAAATCAATCACAAGAGCACAGTCTACATTTTACCAATTAAGTTCTGTCAATATCAATATTTTTTTCTAGTTTACGTACATAAGTACCTTAGCATCCACAACTAGTATCATAAAAGAGTGAATTTTGTCGTATTCAACATGTATATACAAACAATTTATATAGTTCATTGATTTACATTCTCCATATCATCCAAAATTAAAATATGAATAATTAAATATAAATGTAATGAGAGATGTGTAACACCCATTCTAATATGACCAATACATTTAATAGCTCAGTTAAATTATAATTAAATATGCAATATTAGTTTATTTAAGCAATCAAAAAATGCATTTGATCTAAAAAATAGTAAAATTATTACTATAATTTAAAATCACGAGTACTCACCTCGATACCATGTTAAAGTCTTGATCTTCGAGTCATAAGTTTGACATCTCAATAACTTCTACTTTGATACTAACAATCTATATAATAAAAAAAATCTAAGGTTCATGAAATTTTCTTTTAATAAAAAATTTCACTTTGCTTCATACATTATCAATCTATAATCCACTACTTCAATTATTTTTCATTTTTACTTCTACGTATTTGCGTTCAGTGCTCTCTTTAATAATTAAAATAAATTAATATTTTGACTAAATTTAAATATAATAATTGATGTAATAAAAAATAATATCCCTGCTAAGACATAACAATTTCATTAAGTTTTTTACAATAAATATAATTCTCACCTTATCTGTAATAAATATAATTCTCACAACTTATCTATAATATTTCTCTTTTATAATTCATGGAATCAAAATTTTACTAAAATAAGGGTTTATTTTCAACTTAAATGATTTTCATCTATATCTAATTATATAGTTAATAAGTATACGATAGTAATAAACCAATCCATTATATTACTAAATGATATTCCCATCCTAAAATTAAAATAATTTATAAACATTGAATCAATGTAAAGAAATTGCATTTAAGAATTCCATATGAAAAAAACTAAGAAAATTTCATATTTAAATTAATATAAATTGAATAGATGATAATCATATTATCCTTATTATTCATTATACATCATAATATTATATCATATCATAAAATTATTTACAATTATCTAAATTTAATTTCTCATATTTGCTAATTTCTGACTATCTTATTCACCCATTAACAAGATCATATTTGATATAAAATGTGTGAAATCTCTATACGCTTGATTTTTTTATGTTTAAATAAAATAAACTTTGAAATAATAAAACTGATACTTCATCACATTGTTAGAAAAGAAAAATTTAACATTCGAGTTTTACTTTCAAATAGAGAACAAACAAATATCCTCGACGATTTTGATTTCACCTTCTTGATTTATTATCCAATTGAAAAGAAGGAATCTTAGTATAAAAACTAAAAATGAAATCTAACCTAGGTAGATGTCATTCCCTTCTCAAAATACTTAAGATGTTCGACACATTAAGTGATCAACCGATTGAGTTGGTATCGTCACCCTTTAAACTATATTCAACCCTCACTTTACCTGCAAATACCTCGGTTGTACGACCAATCAAGCTAGTCAAACTTCTCCCATTCTCTGGTCGTGTACTACCCACATGCTTGAATCTATTAAAAATCAATGAAATTCACCCTTACCCTATAATGACCAACTCGCCATGCCAGTTGCTTCACTTGCCCACTTCCGTTTAGACCTGCTCGTCTTTGCCTAGGCTCACTGGACTTCACTATAGCCCATGCTCTTGCTCTCGAGTCACAGGCTTATCACTCCGCTCTCCACCTCTATCTGCTTCGTTTCTTAGGGAGCCAAAGTCGCCCAACTTTGAAAAGGGGTTTCCTTCTTCCTTTAACATGTTTGCCTCTCATATCTTTACAAAATAGCTCGCATATTGTCTCTTCACTTCATCATTGTTGCTTTGAACTTGTGCTCTGACTCCTATCCTTCAACTAGCCGGTACAAATAACAAGGCATTACAGAGAGAGAACTTTCAATTAAGTCTAGTCATTTGGCTACTCAAAAGATATATTGTCATCAAAATGCGTAAGAATTACAAAGAAGATCTCTTCAAACATTAAGCTTAATAAAATATATATCCAAAAATATTATAAAGAGCTAAATATTTGAATAAACTTGTCACTTAAAACAAAGAGCTAACTCCATCTAACTTCCATAACAGTTTGTCAAGAATGATAAATCAGAGCTCATAAAGAATCAATTTCATATCAAATATATCACTATTCTCTCAAAACAATCTATAACAGTAAGAACCTGGCTCAAATCCTATGTCAATATGGCTTGGCCAAATAGCTCGACAAATATAGCGGTTATGATTAGAGCCATATAACCGAATAGTTTGGCCGAACAACTCGACTATATTATAATCATGATTTTAACCCATATGTTCGTCAATAGTTTCCTCTCCTTTAAGATGCGAACCAAAAGATATACACGATAAGGCATGAATCCCTCTGTTGTTTAAGATTGATTTGAATTTATCCCCTTGGGCTAACATCCACTACAGGTCTACGAGACCTCTTGGATGAAACAACTCATGACTGTTGATAAGAATTCTTTGTCCAAGGTGAGTCAATTACTAAATAGACCCCACCTGGGACAACAGAATCATGGAATTTTGATTGAGTTCATCATCATTCACCCCATCATTTGCTATAGTGATAAATGCTTCTAATCTAAAACTAAATTGCTAATACTACATATTGGATAATTAATGTCTAAAGACTAGCCTTAATCAAAAGTTTTTCCCATTATCAGAAGGGTAATTAATAATAGAAACTTATGTTTATAAGAAATATCGAACCTTCGAACTTAAAAGTCCTCACAAAATGAGAGTTAAATCTCTTGATAGTGAATTGTCTGCAAATCTAATCCACCTTATGAAAAATGGCCCGGAACTTGCACAAAAAACTCCCTCCTATTGTGAGAGGTTATGACATATATATATATATATATATATCAGAGCATTAACAAATTCAAGTTCAGCTCCTCTACGCTAATACAATTACTGAATGTTGCTGTTCTTGGGTCACGATGAACACAATATTAAAATTCAAGCATGTCTATCG
This sequence comes from Phalaenopsis aphrodite, assembly GCA_003013225.1. NCBI lineage: Eukaryota > Viridiplantae > Streptophyta > Magnoliopsida > Asparagales > Orchidaceae > Phalaenopsis > Phalaenopsis aphrodite. Next base: position 766,506 of record NEWO01000044.1, on the reverse strand, counting down.
AGCAGGTATTATTTTGTAAAGTATTTGCACACTTATGTGCATATGTATGCAAGCTATTCAAGATAGAAAAACTACCAGTATGAAAAAGATTTGAACAGATACAAAAAAAAATATAGCAAGTTAGCAGGATGGAAGGGCAAACTACCCTGTGAAAGGTGGACCTCTTCCTCGCCGCAAGTAAAGCAAGCTGTAAGAAATGTAGACGCCTTCCAGTTGTAAGCTGCACAAAGAAAAAAAACGAGAAAATTGATCATAAATATAAAGATTTCATAAAGAAAGACGTGTTCAAACTTATTGACACTCCAAGCAATATACAAAATCGCAACTCTCCATCTAACTCCATCTAACTCGGATGACCCACCGTCTTATGAAAAACAAATATATTAATACTGGATGAAACCCCTAACTCTAGAAAACTCCTGCAACCAAATTCTGGCGCAGCTGCAAGCAATGGGACGAAAAACAGAACAGGAAACATGGAAAATGCATTTTGTTTCAAGTTTGTTACCAAAAAAGTGTCCCTCTACCAAACAGTTCTGGCTTTTATGTCGGAACAGCTCAATAGCAGCCAAGGGACCAGTCCAGCTGCTAGATTTATCCAAGGGTTATCTAGCATCCATCTTACTCCAAAAATTTTCCTATTCTCAAACCATTGACAAATTTTGATCTAACCATAATTTTTCTTTATTGATTTTCAAAATCAGAAACTCTAAAATAATTTTTTGAATTCATTGCTTAGTCCCCTATGCCCACTTTCACAAGAACAATTTGCGTACGTCAGAGAGGTTATTCAGAGGGTATTAGAGGGTTATATCCGCGTTATACCCCTTGTAACCTCTCTGTAACCTCTCTGTAACCTATCTGTACCTTCTAGTAAGTTTTGCGCTTCTTTTTTCATATATATGTAGATTACAGGTAGGTTACCGGGAGGTTATAGGGGGTATAACGCGAACATAACCCCCCAATATCCCTGATGTATGCAGCGCTGCGTACTTCTTACACGTAAATTTTTCTCTACATTCCCTCAACTTCAGCGGAAGCTTATAGACAATAAGGATTACACCAAATGGAAGATTACCCTCGATCGTGATCTGGAGAGTCAAACAGGAGAATGGAAAAATCTGAAGATGAAGTGGGAGATACAGCGTCAATTCCTACTAGTTTACTACAAATAGAATGTTCAAACCTTAGCTTCAAAAGTGGAGAGACCACATTATTGAATGACCACCACAGCTTACAGATAGAGTTCAACCTCAGGATCTCACAACCAGAGTACACCTAAGATAACACCCAAGACGAACCCTTCAGAGGAAAAGCTGAGGGTAGAGAACATGTGAAACCAATCCGCATCTCTAAATTTGTCAAAACCAGGAAGTGTTGGAAATGCTATGGATTTGAGCATGTTGAATCAAACAGCACCGCCAATTGGGTGATCTGCTTCATTGAACAGGATGTTCTTGAAAAATTGGGTAATCACACAGTAGACACTGAAGACGGTGAGGAAAAAAAATGGAGTAGCTTTCAATTGAGGAGGAAAGATGCACATAGTTTCAGCTGAGCCCGTGGGAGAGACTTTAACCGACTTCAAGGTGAGTGTCCAAGTAGTCTTGAGTTTGAGAAACTAACACCAGAGACATGTCAAAATAGGTAAAATTTAGATAATTCATATCTATAAACTCATTCTTAAGTAGCCCTTACTAAGGGAGGTCCAGCATGTCAGAACTGAAATCCCGTTCGTGCCATGTCGGAAAGATTACATATAATTATTTAGATGTTATATTCCCCTCATCAGATGTCGAGGAGGGATGACCCCAACCTTGAAATTTGTCTTAGGAGCTTGATAGGTAAGGAAATTCTTCAATAGGATTCAGGTCATATCACTGAAGAAGAGATATTTCTAAGTGGTTGCTAGTGAGAGTAATGTAGTCTGCCACAAATTATACCCCAAAGTTGATTTTGATTTATCAACTACATTGCGTTGAGTACGATAAGTAGAAAAAGGTTTCAAACTAAAGAGCTCAAGCATTGTTGCACTGCAAGATCCTACATCTACATGCAACGTCGGCTCAGTATATGCCAAGAGAAGATGCATATTTATTATTTCAAGATGTATTGTGGAATGATAACACATACATGATCGACTTACCAGGGATTACAATATCTCTGCTACCTTCAACGTGGCAAACTTGACTCTGTGTTACAAGAAACCAGAAGCTTCGACGAATGAAGTCGAAGCTCCCCCAATCCCGAGAGATTGGCATGGGGCTTTTATGACTGAACTGGTTGCTTCAGCCAAGAGACTTGTCCAGCAGGGAGGCTGCACCGGCCGGTTGCAATTGAGTGGGAAATACCGTCCCTTCCCCCCTTCTATTTTTATAAATACATTGTTTATTGTTTAGGGTTTAATTTTTGGTCTTTCAGAGTTCAGATTTTTGTCCATCTTTCCGTCAACGATTGTTTTCCCTCTTAGGGTTGTATTCAAATGCGAGAATGTACTGCAACTGTAACTCGATCCCACAGGGATATCACCAACCCCCCTCTTCGCAATTCCTCTTCCCTATTTCCAACTGCCAGCCCCAGACTCGCATCCCTTCTCCAACAGTCATTAAGCACCCTCAGCTCCCTACTTCCCTGCAACTGACCCTACCTCATTCCCTACAACCCATGTAAGCCTTTCCCAATCCCACTTGATATCAGCACCTTCAGCCCCTTCCCAGATCCTGGTGTTGTCGCAGCCCACTCTAATCCCGCCCAGAACTGCTCCCAACAGCTCCTACTTACCTGACAGCCACCATGAACCCAAAGTCCTCCCCCGCTATCTTCCTATCATTACTGCAACCCTTCTAACCCTTCCTGTTTCCATCACCTCCCAACCAGCCTACCATCACATATCTCAATCACCCCCAACCAGCCTACCATCACATATCCCAATCCGCCTCACCACTATTCATTGGCCGTCCCGCCGTGCCCTAGCTAGAGAGTAATGTTATTGTGTTTGTTTGCCATTTATTTCCTGTTTTGAAAAGGCTTAATTGTAACTTTTGAATTTCAACAATAATATTTACATTTTTATGTGATTTAGGTTAACCCCAATAATATATATATATATATATATGCATGCTACAAAAGCAGTACTGCTACGGATAAGTGTAAATGAAAATAAACATAAATGTTAATAAAAGATTTAATACTTCAATAATAGTTAATATATTGAAATCATAGCAAGTAAATATCAAGCTGCAGGGTTTATATATTGAAATCATAGCTGCTGGGTTGGAAAGGAAACTTGGTTGATCAATTTCCAAACCAACCCTTGCCTTCTAGAAGACCAAAGATCCATTTTCTCCCCCTTCCCAAATTAATTTCCATGTCCCTAGCTACACTGGCTACGCTACTCCATGAATGTGAGGGATTATAACAGGAGTGAAAAAGCTAATAAGAGCATAAACTTGCGATGTTAGAATTTAGACCTTCTTTGTTTACTGTAAACAAAATCCATCCTCTGCATGTAATTGACCAGAGAGATTGGTCAATATTCATCTTGTTGATTACTAGAAAATTCTTAACAATAAAGAAAGCTTATGTCTTAACTCAGTATAATCTTTTAACATACACACAAATAAAAGTGTACGAGACGACCAAATTTTTTGCCAGGAAAAACTTTGGAAAGGGAAAATACCACGAGATCTGACACAGTCAAAGCAATCTACTAAGAAATTGAAAGTTTAAAGGTTCACTCTTCTCCTGAATTAACGAAGATAAAATTACAAAATTTGACAATAAAATTACAAAATTTGACAATCACTATTTTATAATAGTAGTTTGACTATAATAGTCATAATTGGTTTATAAGAACTATAATTGGCTACGGAAGCCATGTTGCAGAAGTCAATAATAGCCGCAATAGAGCTATCAAAGCAGTAGTTGCTAGTGGTTGACTGCGACCTCTAATGATTGACGACAACCTTTGTTGTTAGCAACGAAATCTGGAGATCGGCCGCGATCTCCAGTATTCAGCGGCGAACTCTAGTGAACTGCTAAGATCACGGGTGACAGGCGATGACCGCCGGATTTGAAGAGTTAAACTTAAGTAGTTAACTCAATATTCTCTTCCCCTCCTGTCACGACTCAGCTCAGGGCTTGGAACCAAGACGGGAACAGACGGTCGAGCGGTGATAATTTAAATTTTCCGTATTTTTTTCTCTAACTAATTATTAATAAATGAAAGAGTCATTAAATCATTTAAATTAATATATTATATTCAAATTTACTTTGTTATTGATTATCTGTCATCTATAAATATTTCTTTTTTCATCGCTCATCTTTTAAATCACTTAATTAAACCTGAAATACTTATTTAAAATAACAATAAGCTTAACAATGTCAGCAAATACTCAGACTCAGAAACCACAATAATACAAGAGAAAATGAAGCAATATGTATGTCAATCAAGCTTTTAATAAATCAATAAAAAAATATTTGATGTTATTCAAAGAACCTTATTATATCAATAATATATCAATATTATTTTATATTTGTCCAACCGTCACAAGAGCAACATCTAAAAATTGTGTCAATTAAAACACATCAATATCAATATATTTTGTTATATAGGTGTACAATTATTTAGTGATCCCCCGTTGGTACTATTAAGGGATGACTTCATTATAAGCTAGTCACGCACAAAAAAACAGTTAACATAAACATATTATTTATGCATTCATATTCAATTAAGTATACTATATAAAACATATACTGAATTCATAAGAGTAAATAGCTACAAATATTTATAATAATATGAATGATAAAGAAAAAATATCCCAATCAAAATAAAACATGTGCAAATATCATTAACTACAAAATAAATAAGAAAAAATAAATCATTATTATAAATTAAAAATAAGTACTTACCTCGATGATGATTTGTTTTTTATTTAATTTGTCTGGACATCTTCCCTTCTAAAGATTGAAAGCCTAACATGACATTCATGCTGTTAGAAATTTAACTTATTTATTTATATTATTTTATTTAGCTAATCAAGTATAAAATTTTCATTATGTTATCCCACTTAATTTTCTGTTATATATATATATATATATATAAATATAATTAACATAACTTATCCCGTTCGCACCCTGCACAAGATAGCTCCACTGGATTAGGCTGCCTACCCCGCGAGTTCCTCTTTTTTTCTCCTCTTCCTGTTGGAATGCTAAATGCGAGTCACTCGAGAACTACTTCCATAAAGTCGCGACGCCTTCTTCCTCGGTGGCTCGATACCGACACCGACTTCTTTCAGCTTGACACCGATGCCACTGTCGTTCTTCCCATCCCTCGGCTACAGGGAAACCCTAGCTTGTGCTCATCTCTCGCACTCGTCAATCTCCTCATAGGTAATTCTCACCTCTATTGTATCGTTTTGATAGGTGAACTCGTCGGGTAAGCTTCTGATCCCCTTGTTTCAACTTCCTGTTTTTTTCAATTCATCTCCAATTCTTTGGCTATCCGATCCTCTCGATTTGTCTCGCCTTTGCTCAACTACCCGCTTTCACTTCTTCAGTTTCTCATTTCCTCTCCCCTGGTTACATAAACGAGACATTACACCTATCTTAAAATAAAGAATAGGGATCTATTTATAATTTTTTAGAGGGACTTTATGTTAAATTTGACCAATCTCTCAAAATACTCAATCAGACGATCCATATTGAGTTTCTTGATTGTAAGTTATTCTTTCAATACTTTAGTGTCTTAATGATCTCATAATTGAATAATTTTGGGCTTATTAGATTCCTCTTGACAAGACACTCAATTTGAATATAAGCATGTCAAATTTTAATATTATTTGATCTTCTAATTGATGTCCTAAATCCTTCAACAACACTTCAAGTATTTGATATGGGCTTATTAGGAATCGAATTAGAACATGTTTAGCATCACCTGATTCTTGTTGACAAGACACTCAACTTGAAAATAAGATTGTTGAATCAGAGTCTCGATGATCTTGAAGTTAAATTTGGAATGCAAGTTACTCGAAAAACATCAAGACTCATGTCTGATTAGAAAAACATGTTGATGACACATCAATTGCCCCCTATTTTTGAATGTCAATGCTCATGTCATTTGAAAATAGGTCATTAGAAAAGTCTCCATAGTTTTAGATATTCCAAAAATTTATACGCTTATTGAAACATTAATATTTGACATTTCAAATTATTCAAATTTACTCATAGATGCTTCATGAAGTATTAAAAATGTCAAAATTAAGTCTGGAATGTCAAAAATAACGAAATAAATAATTCTGGAAAAAGAATTGATTATGTTTCGTCATCACTATTGATGGAGATTGTAGGCATATATGCCTGGGTGCACGTGTACGTGATGATGTGCCTGAGGATAAAGTAAGGTATATAAGTACATCTAAGTGCGAGCGAGGGCGTAGCAACATGCACGAAGACACACAAGTGTGACAATACGCCTGCGGACATGCGTGTATGCATAAGGAAGCTAGCACGAGCATGCGCTTGAGCGCCTAGAGGCAAGGGTGTGCTCGAGCGAGTGATAACAGTGGCAAAACTGCTTGGGCACAACTAACAAATTGCAAAATCATTACAACACACTAATGTGAGTGCATGCGTGCAAGAGCTAGTGATACTGAAACTAGTAGGAAAATATTGGAAACATAAAAAAATAAACTTTTATTGATGTAGAGAGGGTTACAACACAACATAACATAAAATAATAGCACAAAACATACACGACACTAGCAAACATCTCTAAGGTGTATTCCAAGGGCGGTGAAGGACAGCAAGGCGGATCTTGTGGCTTGGGACAGCATAAGTGACTGCACAAGAGCGGTCAACAGAGGTTGGAGGGTGAGTTGGAGGAGGGGGCAACAGGTTAGGGTTGCGAGAAGGTCTATTGGGTGGCAAAGAGGTAGGTTGGAAGGTGAAGTAGCAAACTGAGAAGGTGAGATAGCAGTTGGGAAAACTCGCCCACACTTTAGGTAGGTGGACAGCGAGCAGAAAATTACAGGCAGCAATAGGAGCTGGCAGCAAGCCGAAGGCTAGGATGAGTGGGGGAGAAGGGTTTGGGAAGATGAGAAGGGAAGATACATCACCACCTAGGAGTAGGATACAATTGGAGCACCACCACCTCCTTGAATACAACCCTACAAAATGGAAAACTCTCCACACAAGAAATCTGAAAGCAAACACAACAAAGACTGACTCCCACACACAGAGGATAGCAATTTATAGATTCTCACTGAACAAAGGAAACTTCTATACAAAAGGAAGGCATGGGGAGGCAAGAATAATCTAGAGAAATAGTCATTAATATTCCATATATAAAGAAAGGCACCAAGGAAGGGCGGCAGTCTTGCTAGATCGCGGTCCGCTTCACAATTATTCTCCTACTTATACGACACCCTTGCACAACTTCGCCTACTTACGCGATGGTTTGCGGTCCTCTAGCCCCACGAGTTCAGCTCCACGCTACAAGGGCGCCTTTTAGCACCCTGCGTCAGCTAGCACACTGGAGTGTAAGGGCCTAAGCATTGGAGCGTGTGTGTGAACCAATGAGTTCACTAACAGAGTGATCCGTTAAAGTTCAAGTTTTTATCATTTTTTTCAAAATTTCAGTTATAAATACCTTTCATAAGTGGGAGATAAGATGCAACCCCTCTAAAGGTCGTAGTTGTCTGCCCATATGCAATGATTGCCTATCCTATTCAGGTTGTTGTTTGAAAATCTCTGAGTTGTTGTAGCATAATTTTTTCGAGTTATTGTTTATTGATTGTTTCTGAATTGTTGTTGGCTGATCATTTCTAAGCTACTATTGTCTTTTCACTTTTGTGCTATTGTTATCTTATACTACTAGACTGGTTGTCGATCCATATTCATGTAGTTGTTACCTTCAGGTGTTTTCATATTTTGGTTGTTACATTCAGGTTGTCGTTACTTCTAGACCATTGTTTCCTAATTGCTTCCGAATTTTTGTTGGCTGACCATTTGTAAGCTACTATTGCCTTGTCACTTTTGCACTATTGTTATCTTGTACATCTAGACTAGTTGTCGATCATATCCATGTAATTGTTACCTTCAGGTATTGTCATATATTGGTTGTTACATTCAAGCTATCGTTACTTACTCATATTCAAGCTGTTGTTCTTAATAAATTGGATCGTTAAGATTCATAATGATAAGATTTTGATTTTCACTCAGAAAAATGTCGATCGTAGTGTCTTCTATAGATAGAGTTGTTCTGCAGCTTGATATAATATTCGTCATATCAATAAGTTTGAAAAAGAAGAACCTTCTTGCTAGAAGATATAGGTGTGGATTTTGATGCCATTAAAAAGAACTATAGTCAAAACATATATATGATTTTTATTATAATTTCATAGGAAAAGAGATGATTGGATGTAAATCGAGCACAGCTTTGAAGGCCATAGAAGATCCCAAAAAAATTTCCAGTGAAGTTGATGTAAAACAAGATGATCTCATGAAGATCCAATGATTTTGTACATTCTAAGATAAGACTTCTTTTAAATGTATGAGCTTGACTGAAATTCATGATGTTGATACTTGATAAACTCTTGATTTTCATATAAAAGTGTTGATTCCTTACAACTTGTCCTCGAGAGGAGATAAATTCATTATGAGTCATGTTAGGAATCTAATATATTACCCTTGAAATATCGTCTCCTAATGGAAGTATGCTGACATCCAACTCTTCTGAGATTTATGCCTTTTGAAAATTTTAAATTAATATTTAGCTTCTTGAATAAGTAAAAACTTGCAATTAAGGCTAACACATTTTTTTTTATAAATAATACTATATACCTTCTGAGGGTTGTATCTTTTAAAATTTTTAATATATTTATACCTTTTCAATTTTAAGCCTCGTAGATTTTGAGTGTATATGTGTTTTAAATCTTAAACCTATAAATTTTAGTGTGCATATACTTTCTGAGACGTACAACCTTATGAGATTATTTAAATATACATGTACCTTCTAAGACTAGTAACAATATGAGATTTTTTTTATGCTCATATATCTTTTGAGACTTAAAATCTTCTAAGATTTTTTTTGAATGTACAAGTACATTATGAGATTTATAGCACTCTCAATCATTCTCTCATAGAAACCTTTTATTGAAGATCCCTACCCATTCCAAACTTCCCATCAATGCTACCCCTTGAGCGTGTCTTTCAAGGGTATAAATAAGGACATTTTCTGCCACTTTCCCTTAAGTAATCGTAGATCATGTCCAATATCGACTTTCCATCAAGACTATCTTAAAAGCGTATCTTCCCTCAAGGGATCATTCTACTGAGGGTCATGTCCACTACCAGTTTCCCATCAAGACTATCTCACGATTGTTTCTTCTAGGAGTATAAATAGAGATTCACTTTATCACTTACCATCGATGGGTCTTTCAAGTCAGGATCATGTTCAAAACTAGCTTCCATTGAGAGTGTTAAATGCACAAGTGAAAATTGTGTGACACTTATCCTCAAGGGACCTTTCTAGTGAGGGTTATGCTTGCTACTAGATTCTCATCGAGACTATCTCATGAGTGTGCCTTCTAGGGATATAAGTGAAGACTGTGTCTGCCACTTACCCTCAAGGGATTTTTCTACTGATGATCATGTCCACCACTAGATTTTCATAGAGATTATCTCATGGGTATACATTCTAAAGGTACAAGTGGAAACTGTGTCTGTCACTTACCGTTAAAGAATTTTGTAATAAATAATATTATTTATAAAAAAATTCATTGATAATAAAAAACTTACTTGAATGATAGATTTGCTTAAAAAAATTTAAACATAAATCTCTCAAGAAATCAAATGAGAAACCTGTATAAATTAATTTTAATAATAAAATCATTCAGTATATGAGTGCAAATATATTTTTATAGAGATAAAATAGGTTATAGTTATACTTTTCATTCAATAATTACAATAATTTTATTATCATTCTCTTCTGATTTTTTTTTATTATCTTTATAATTAACGACTTAAGTGATCTTGGCATATCAAATGTTCAATTTCTTCATATAAGTGATCACATCTTTATGTTGAATGTTTTTTTAATAGTAAAAATGATAATATTAATATTGATCCAAACCATTTTGGATTTTTAGTCGTCGTTGTCACTTAAGATATTAAAAAAATTTGAATCTCCATTAAAATATTACTTATGTATATATCCAATTGAGTATAGTTAAATGTAACATATTAATTATGATGAAATAATATTTTCCAAAAGTTTGTGCAATTTATCCAATTGAGTATAATTAAATGTCTTCTTCTCTGAGTGGTTTGTGCAATTTTTCCAAGTGTGTATGTACTTTCCAGAAGAATCTTCAAATTATCTTTGATATGTATTAAAGCTTCATCAACAGTGACTTGAGGCTCAACAAGATGGATGAATGTAGCATAAGAGTGAACTACTCGCATTAATGAGATGAGCAGAAAGATCTAGGACATAACCTTCTTGGGAAGACACCGCTTAATAGCTCTAGATCCACTTTTGAAGTTTGACGAGCTTTGGAAAAAAAATTTTGGAAATATTTTTTAAGTGACTCTCGCTCGTTTTAATGAATTCTAGAATGATGAGAGGAATCTTTGATAATCCTTCGATTTTCTATAAACTATTCTACAAAGGAATTGACTCATTGAAGGTATCAATAGTCCCTCTTGAGAGAATAGAACCAATTACGAATTGATCCATAAGGATGATACAAAAAACTTGACAAAGAAGAGCATCAAAATCTCATTGCATGTGCATGGTTATATTATAGTGGTCAATGTGTTCATATAGGTCAGATATCTTATCAAATGAATCAATATTTGGGAACTTGAATCTTAGTGGAATAGGTTGTTAAACAACTATCTCGGCCACAGGTGTAGATCCTAGAAACTACGAATAAGATAATGACTTATGTCCCTTAGAGAGAACTCTTCTTGAACTAAACATTGTAGCTTAATGTGAATTATATGATGAGGTTGAGCCAAAATTTTTAAAATTATTTTAGGTTTGCAATTTGGTCCGGCTGCAGGAGATAGATATGTAAAACTAGCAGTGTCCGTGAGGTCAGCTTCCTAGACCAATTGAGGAGGAACTCCAACATTATGAATGAGCACTGAAAGAACGTTTTCTAGCTGGGCATCCCTAACTGGTGATTGAATTTGAGGTAGATGAACCCCACCGATTTGCACAAATACTTCTTATTGAGTTTCACGTAAAAACTAAAAAAACTCATTTTGAAATTCCTCTATTCTTCTCACACAATCTTCTAGAAGCAAATAAGAGACAACTTCACCAAAAGGGCAATATCTATTAGGGGAAAAAAAGGCTAGGTGTCCCTAGTTATAAAATTGTCTTATGAAATTGTGGGTATTTGAGCAAAAGGCTCCATTATTGTGAGTATTACAATTATTAGCTATTGAAAGAGTGCTCCAACTTCTATAAATGTAATATTATCATTCTCATAAACGAGGTCAAACTGTTGCATACTAAAAAATTCCCAACCATAGAGAAATCTCATGCATTAGCTCACTATAATTTTTCACACATACAAATAAAAATGTGAGATCCAATTTTTTCACATAGGAAAAACTAAAAAAGGGAAAAAACTATGGGTCCTAGCCCAATTAAAGTAATCGACTAGAAAATTAAAAATATAATGATCCATTCATTTCCTGAATTAAGGAGGAGGATATTACAAAAACTAAAAAGTAACAATTTTATATTAGTAATTTGTCTACAACAGTCATAATTGAGTTATAAGAATTTTAATTAGCCACAAAAGTCATTATTGTAGAAGGCTAAGTAGGGCTATCAAAGTCATAGATCATGATGGTTGACAGTGACGGGTGCTCGAGAAGGACCTCTGGTGGTCGACAACGAAACCCGGTGGACGGTGGCGATCTTGAGTGACAATTGACAACTGACAGGACTATAAGAGTTAAGCTTTAATAATCAATTCACTCTTCTCTTCTCCTCCACCCTTCAAGTAATAATGGGGGTTTATTTATAATTTTTTAGAGGAGCATTTTGATAATTTAGTCAATCTCCCAAAACACTCCATTGGATCATCAATATCAATTCCCTTAATTATAGGTCATTTTTTCAATATTTGAGTACCTTTATGCCCTTAGAACTGAATGGTTTTGGGCTCATCGGATTCCTCTCGACATGCAACTCAATTTGACTATAAGAAAATTTGAGATTATTTGGCCTTCCAATTGATTCATCAAAGCATTCAACAGCATTTCGAGTGTTTGATATAGGCTTATTAGGACTCGGATTGGATCAATTTTAGCGTCATTAGATTCGTCTTGTTGAGATGTTTAGTTTGAATATAAATTTGTTGAAATTGAGGTCTGGATGACCTTGAATTTGAATTTGGAATGTTTCTTGCTTAGAATGCATCGAGATTCATGTCTGATGAAAAATTTGTTGACGATACATCACATCTTATCTTCAATAATAAGTCTTATCTTCAATAATAAGGATGGCATTACTTACTTCCATCATAAAAACAGTGTTAGAATCCGGTTCAAGTGGTTCTTCTTCTCTTTCCCTCATTGCAGTCTGTGCAAAAACTCTCATTTGAAAAGAAAGATTCCTTAGAATGTAAAATGGGCATTGTCCCTTACATCAACGACCCTTGGATGATCCAGGAGACTTTGTAGGTATCTGGAGGAGAAAGGTGGCGATAATCCTGATCAATTTGTTGATATTCAAGGCACCATCTATGAGGCTGCTCAAGCTGATCTTGCTTCTATAGGCCATTATTTTATCAACTTCAAACTTAATTTTCCTATTAGAATCAAATTAAACAGGACTCTTGCTAAAGATGATTAATTGGATTCCTTTCCCATCTCTTGTGTTAGATTACTGCCTCGTTTTATCACCTAGCCCGTTTTATCACCTAGCCACTCGCCTCAGATTCATATTTAGGAGCTTTTGGATCAAGCACCTAACTTTAAGAATATGCTATGGTCTATGAGAAAGATGCCTATTAATGGAGAACCCATTTTCATTTCTCTATCAGAAGCTCCAGCTGCTTTAAAATGCTATTAAAAGTCAGAACTGGTTTGTTCCAAGATTTCTGAATCTCTTACCAGCTCAAGGCCCCGTTTGGGACAGCTTAAAAGTGTGGCGGCATTTTTGAAAATGCTCATCAGCTTTATGATAAAGAGATTTAAAATGCTATCTACCAATATCCAAATCAAGGAAAAAACTCCCTTACCGGTTAGAGTGGGTTTATTGTCAAGTACTTCATTAAATATTGTGAGGTTGTTGGCAGTCAGATAACTGCAGCTTTGAATTATTTTTCCACAATATAAGACTTCATAGAAAGTCAAAGCTACCGCTCATGCCAACGATGCTTTAAATTTTAGTTAAAGTTCTCTTTGAAAATTTATTTTATAAGTTTATTTCTAAGATATTGAACAATCCTCTCAAACCTTTTGTGCATGATATCATAAGCCCTACTCAATCTGATATCATTGACAACGAGATCATTTCTGATCACCTTCTCCAGGTGAGATCCTCGATAACTTAGCCTTGTTAATGTGAAAAGCTTGATAATAAAAGGCTTTCAATTATGTTAATGGAAACTTTCTCTACTAGAAGGCCATTGACTAAATGTTTCCTCCTCTTTTCATCTCAGAGATTCAGGCTTGCACTTCCAATATCCATTTGTATATAATTATTAATGGGATCTTGCAAAGTTTTTTCCACTACTAAAATGGCTTTATAAAGGATGATCTTTAAATCTTTACCTCTTTTGCATGGTTATGTGTACCATTTCTTCTTCTTTAAATAGCCTTACTAACAAATGTGCTTTCAGTCCTATATCTTCGAAAATTCTTGGGAATTCTATCTCCTTTATGATGATGACTCCAGTGTTCAGGAAAATGATTTAACGCAACTTTAACACCCTCAAAGCATTTTTGGAGAACTTCCACAATCTATATGAGCTGCACATAAATCTTAAAAAAAGTTTCATATACTTCTCCAAAAACACCCCCAACAATAATAACAAAAATTCTATCCTGGGCTACAACATTTTCAACCCCATTTTAAATGCTTGGGCTTTCTTATCATTGGTTCCAAATTTTTTATCCCCAACCTCCAATGCCTTGTTGATAGAATTCACTCAATGCTAGAATGTTAGAAAGCTAAAACCTCACCTTTGTTGGCAGCCTGCAATCAGTGAAATTCTCTATGTAGATATTAATCATTTAATGGGTTAAATCCTTCTTCCCTCCTAATTGAATTATGAAGAAAATTTATAAAACATCTGTTGAGAAATTAGAGCGAAGAAAAACTGAAATCGACACAAATCCAGAAGAACACATAGAGATTTAACGAGGTTCGGCAAATATTTCTACGTCCTCGGGAGCAGAGCGACAGCTTTCTCTCAAAATTCAGAAAAGAGTACAGACTACAGAATATGGGACAACACATAGGGTTACATACATGCCAATTTATAACCCTAGAAAACCCTAGAGTACAATATGTAATTCTCAAATTACTCATGTATCTCGCCCCCAACCCACATAAGGAAAATCCCCTAATTTGGACAGAATCTTTCGCTCCGCTGCAGCATCTGTCCCTTATATGGTATATGAGTCATAACTAACAAATCTTCACCTTGGCGAATATCCAGCCCCTTAAGAGAAATAAATCATTACAAACCAGAAGTGGGCAAGGGCCACCATGCTTGTCTAGCAACTGTAAAGATTCAACAAATTCAAGCAATGCAAGAACTTGTTGATAGTAACTGGCATGGTCAACATATCAGCTGCATTTTCATCAGTACGAACCATCTGCAACAGTATCTCACCAAAAATAATCAATTCTCTGATCTTGTGATACCTGACATCAATGTGCTTGGTTCTCGCATGGTACACCTGGTTCATAGTCAGATAAATAGCACTCTGACTGTCACAATGCAACTGAACTCCACCTTGCTCAACGCCCAGTTTATTTACTAGCCCAGCAAGTCATAAAGCTTCTTTTGCAGCTTCAACTACTGTCATGTACTCAGCTTCAGTTGTAGATAATGCCACAATAGACTGAATTGTTGATTTTCAACATATAGGCCCTCCATCAAAAGTAAACACATACCCAGTTGTAGACCTTTAGCCATCCAAATCACCAGCATAGTCAGAATCAACGTACGCCACAACTGAAGGATCATTCTGTTGACTGTCAAAAATAATTCTATGTCCAACAGTACACTTCAGATACTTAAAAATCCCTTTTGACTGTTTCTCAATGTCGCCTTCCAGGTTTAGACATGTATTTGCAGACTTGACTAACAACATGAGACAAATCAGGACGAGTACATACCATTGCATACATTAAACAGTCAACTGCACTAGCATATAGAACCTTTGTCATGTCTTGATTTTTGTATGTCTTAGGACACTGTTCTGAAGAAAGCTTAAAATGATTTGTCAAAGGAGTGCTTACAGGTTTTGTTTTGCTTATCTCAAACATGTTTAACACTTTGTCAACATAGTCTCGTTGAGATAAACATAATTGTCTTGAGTCTCTATCTCGATGAATCTCCATACCAAGAATTTTCTTCGTAGAACTCAAGTCTTTTATGTCAAATTCTTTCAAACCACGGACATCATTCATATTATTTGCAGCAATCAGTATATCATTAACGTACAATAACAGAAAAATAATAAAACGATCATCAATGCTCTTCACATAAACACAACAATCATACTCACATCTGTTGTAGCCAATCTGAATCATGTAAGAGTCGAATTGTTTGTACCATTGACTTGGAGACTGTTTCAACCCATACAACGATTTTTTTAACCTGCAAACCAGATGCTCTTATTCAGGTTGAGTGAACCCTTCTGGCTGCTCCATGTAAATCTGCTCCTCCAGGTCACCATGCAAGAAAACAATTTTAACATTCATCTGCTCCAAATGCAAATCCCAAATGGCTACTACTGCAACCACTGTCCTGATCCCAGTGTGTCTGACCACAGGAGAAAATATTTCATCATAATATATCCACTTCTGCTGTGAAAATTCATTTGCTACCAGTCGAGTCTTGAACTTTTCCCCTTCTATTTCTGATACTGCTGGTTTCCTTTTGTACACCCACCTACACCCAATAACATTCTTTCTCTCCAGAAGTTGAACTAACTCTCATGTGCGATTTTTCTGCAAAGACTCTATCTCCTCTACCATTGCACTCATCCATTTCTCTTTCTCCTAACTAGTGATAGCTCCTTGAAAATGGCTGGATCATCGTTGTTGACAAGAAGTGCATAAGATGTCAAGTCGTCATAACCCAATATGCTAGGAGGTCTTATATTGGTGCGTTTTTGTCTGTCTTTAGCTAGATTATTATTCTGCAAATCATCTGGAATGGAATCACCAGGTGTTGGATTTGAACCTTCAACTCTCTCAGTTGTTTCTAGATGTTGTTCTAAATTCATTTGCACTGCATCTGAACTGGAACTGTTGTCTTGCACCTTGTCTTGATTCTATTGTAACATGGATTGTTCATCAAAAACTGCATCTCTGCTGATCATCATCTTCTTTACAATCGGATCCCAAAACTTGTATCCTTTCACACCTTTCTTATAGCCCAGAAAGATGCACTTCTTGGATTTTGCATCAAGTTTTGATCGTTCATCTCCAGGTACATGCATATAAAACAGCCAAAAATCCGAAAATGATCGAAATTAACTGGATTATTTGTCCATACCTCTTCTACGACCTTGCCACCCAATGATGCCTGAGGTGATCTATTGATGAGATAACATGTCATATTCACAGCATCAGCTCAGAAACTCTTAGGAAGTTCTGCATTCAGTCTCAAGTATCTTTCCCCTTCATCCTTTATGTCACATCATTCTGT
This sequence comes from Phalaenopsis aphrodite, assembly GCA_003013225.1. Lineage (NCBI taxonomy): Eukaryota > Viridiplantae > Streptophyta > Magnoliopsida > Asparagales > Orchidaceae > Phalaenopsis > Phalaenopsis aphrodite. Next base: position 749,587 of record NEWO01000044.1, on the reverse strand, counting down.
TGTGGTGTCTTGCGTATTGAAAAATGACTTTGAATCCCATGTTTCTCATAGAACTTCTGAAACTGTGAATCTGTGCACTCTATGTCATTATCGAACCTCAAATACTTGATATTTCTGTCAGTTTGGTTCTCCACCTCAGCTTTCCACGGCTTGAATTTAGAGAAGACTTCAGATTTCTGCTTCAAGAAATACACCTAAACTTTCTTAGAGAAATTATCAATAAAGGTAACAAAATACAGATATCCTCCTAATGACAATTCCCTGGTAAGGCCTCATACATCAGAATGCACATAATTAAGAATATTTTTAGTTTTATGTTTTTCAGTCATAAAACTGACTCTAGTTTGTTTTCTAAGAATACAGAACTTACAAAAATCGAGTTTGCAGCTTTTAACACCATGCAATATGTTTTTTTATGCAATTTTTTCATCCCACATTCACTGAGATAACCTAGACGCATATGTCATAGCTTTGTACTATCATCATCTGACTCAACAGAATGAACTCCACCTACAATTGTACTCCCCAACAGTTTGTAGATATTGCCTACAATTAACTTTCATTTCATCACCGTCAGTGCACCCTTAATAATTCTGATAGTTTACTTATCCTCATCCACCTTATGAATGAAACAATTTCTATGTAAAGTGCCTTAGAAAATCAAATTCTTCTTTAGATCTGACATCACATAACGTTCTAACTGTGTCATCATACATTTTAATCATGACTTCTCCAATATTAACAATATTGCAGCATTTATCATCACCTAGATAAATTGAGTCAGAATTAGTTGTCATGTATGAAGTAAATCACTCTTTGTTAGGTGTTATGTAATAAGAGCATCATGAATCAAGAATTCATGCATCTTTGAACCGAGTTAATAAAACTGAAGCATATCGACATCACTGCAATTTGAATTGTCACTCTGCACCACATTTACAGATTTTGATGATGCATCACCTTTCTCCCCAGTCTGCTTCTTCAGCTTTGGACAATCTCTCTTCACATGACTTGGCTTCTTGCAATTGTAGCAATGAATTATCTTTTTATCTTTCGACTTGGATTTAGAATTTCGCCTTATAGAATTATCTTTCTCTTTCTTCCTTCCACGATTCTACTTACCCTTAACATATAAATTGTCGCCATGAGAGCTTTCCCCTGCATTCTGCTTCCGTTGGTTATGAGCCAACAATGCTGCAGTAATCTCATCAACTTTGATAGTTTCTTTCTCATATGTAAGAGTAGTCACCAAGTGTTCATAGGAAGAAAGCAATGAACACAATAAAATCATCGGTTGATCTTCATCTCAATAGTAACATCAAGCCGTGATAAATTTGTGATTATTTGATTGAAGTCATTAATATGTTACGCAAATCAAAACCTTCTTACATCTTCAGCCCATACAATTTTTGTTTCAGATAAAATTAATTAGTGAGAGATTCAACCATAAACTGAGTTTCCAATTTTTTTCATGTCTCCCCTGAAGATTTCAGATTCATCACGTGCTACACAACCTCAGATGTCAGACATAAATGTATAGTTGTTATCGCTCGTTTTTGCAATTCTTAATAATCTTCATCCTCCATGGCATCTAGTTTTGTTGTCCGCAAAGCTTTCAAGATTCTCTGTTGAGCCAACAAAACTTTTACTTTTGTTTGTAACAATCCGAAGTTACCAGTTCCATCAAACTTCACCACCTCGAATTTTGCACCAGTAATTGTCATTTGAAATTGATCCTGCAACAAATTATTCTGCAAATCCTTGCTTAAAATCTTTTCAAAAAGAAAAAGAAGGAAAGAAAAAGAAGGATTAAAAAGTTCCCTTAATTAAGTTTTCCAGAAAAACAACATATTTTTTTAAAAGAAAAGATTGAAATATTTCCTTAATTAAGTTTCCATTAATTAAAATATTTCCTTTAATTAATTGAATTTTGCACCAGTAATTGTCATTTGAAATTGATCCTGCAACAAATTATTCTGCAAATCCTTGCTTAAAATCTTTTCAAAAAGAAAAAGAATGATTAAAAAGTTCCCTTAATTAAGTTTTTCAGAAAAACAACATATTTTTTTTTAAAGAAAAGATTGAAATATTTCCTTAATTTAGCTTCCTTAATTAAGTCTACAATAATTAAAATATTTCCTTTAATAAATTGAATTTCAAAAACTCTCTTTTTTCCCGCAAAAAAATAAAATCAGAACTTCCAATTTCCTACTCCGCAGCCTCCAGTAAAAAAAACTTCATTAACTTTCCTTAATTAAATATTTTCTTTAATTAAACATTTCCTTTCTCTAGAGATTTCCTGCCTTCTTCACGCAGCTCTAGCAGGGGAAAGATTTTCGTTTCAAATTTCACCTCCGCAGATCCAGCGGTCCACCAAAGGAAACAATTGCTCCTCGTTGAACACCTTATGAAAGAAAATTCCTTTCCGCCTGCAGTTAAGGAAAAATCCAAGGGAATATTCCCCTAGTTTAAGTGAAAGATTCTCTTCTAATCCTCCGTGATCCCGCGAACCGTCTGCCCGGCAGCTGCCCGATCAACCTGCGAACAGCCTATAGTTTCCCGCGAACAGGAAACTAGCAGCACCTCTGAAACGCCGAACAGCTTCAATTCCTTGATTCCGTCCTGCGAACCGCCTTCGGCTTTGCCTTCGCAAACCCCTGCATTGGCGACAGCCTCCCGCAAACAATCCTTTGCGAACTACTCTCTGCCTGCACCAACAATCTGTCGCGAACCGCCAAATTTCTTCGTCGAATAGTCAAAGCCCCGAAATTCACCAAACTCCTCCGCCCTAGAACTTCGCTCTGATATCACTTGTTGAGAAATTAGAGCGAAGAAAAACTGAAATAGACACAAATCCAGAAGAACACAAAGAGATTTAACGAGGTTCGGCAAAGATGTCTACGTCATCGGGAGCAGAGCGGCGGCTTTCTTTCAATATTCAGAAAAGAGTACAGTATATAAAATATGGGATAACACTTAGGGTTACATACAGACCTATTTATAACCCTAGAAAACTCTGGAGTACAATATGTAATTACCAAATTACCCATGTACCTCACCCCCAATCCACATAAGAAAATTCCCCTGATTTGAACAGAATCTTCCGCTCCACTCCACTTCAGCATCTGTCATTTATATGGTATATGAGTCATACCTAACACATACTCTAAATTTCTTTATGATGAGGATCCTAACTTTAAGAAAATGTACCTTATTAGTTAGGATAATACTTGCGACTTAAAATTAAAAGGAGCTGAGGATTCCTTCTATTCATTCTCTTAACCCGGCCAGCAATAAAAGCTTACTTGAATTTTTTTTTTCAACTGTAATATCCTTTTAAACGCATGGTGGAATAACTCTCATTCCAGCATTTGGATATGCACATTACTCGCCATTTTGGAAAAGCATAACTAACACAGATTATAAAATCAGGCCGTTATCTTACTTTGTTGGTAATGGTTGTAGTTTCTCTCTTCTTCTTGATCAGTGGGTTCATGGAAATTAGCCTTTAGAAATATTTAGGCGTAATGTGATCCACTTCAGCAAGGCCCAACCAAACTCTCTTAGCTAAAATTATAATCAACATCTCTTGGAACCTTAACAGAAATCCCATCTACAACTTTATTTACAACACTATCATTAATGTTAAAAAGAACACTATCATTAATGCCGCTTTCATGGGTGTCTACACTATTTTATTGAATGGTAAGTCAAACCTTATTTTTCATGACATCAAAAATGTTATTTATTCTCTTTATCTTAACGTTAACTAGGTTAAGTGGGTTAGCCACAAGCATTATTCATTAAAATTGTGTTTATTTTGGTTAGCCATAAAAAGTAGCATAAAAACTACATACGCTTTAAAGTGAATGCTCTGGTTAACCCTGGCTGCACCCTATGCCTTACAAAAATGAAAGCATTAACCATTTATTTTTCAATTTTTCTTTCTCCCACTCCTATTTGCAAAAAGCCTACCTTCTGGTAATAAATTTATTGATAGACCCACTCATATTCAACTGCAAGAACATGCTTTGTCTTATGTGGAAGAGGATTTACATAAGAAAATAATTACAATTTCTAAATATTCACTAGCTAGTTTACAATATCTGGAGGGAGAGGAATGACAGAATATTCGGCTATGATATCTAATTTCATTAATATTCTTCATTGAATTAAATATCATTTAATAAGCAAAGGGAAACTTTTTGGAATGATTCAATAAGATGCATTTCTTAGCCTAGCCTATTAAGTATTTGTAGTCTGTTCAGATTTATGAGTTTCTGGTGGAGAATCTTTTATTAAGTTATGCTCCACCAGAATTTTATTGGTGTTTTCTTTTGTATCATGACATGTATTCCAGGTTACACTTAGCGCTCTGGGACTATCGCTGTAATAGGTTGGTATTGGTTGATGGAAGATGGCTCTTCAATATTTCTATGTTTTGTTAGTTACTTATATGGGTTGTGGAGGATAACTTTTTGAAATAGTGAGTTGTTGTTCCTGGCTCAATTTCTTGCTCTCTTCATGAAATGCAAGTTTAGAGATAGTTTTGGTGAAGGTTTTGTTGTTCTCTATCCCTGAATTAAGTTGGCCATGTATTGCATCTCTTTTTGTTCTGTTTTGTTTTGTTTTGTTTTGCTTTTATTTTTATTTTTATTTTTATTTTATTTTATTTTATTTTATTTTATTTTATTTTGCTTTGCTTTCAAATGAGGTTTTAGATAATTATGATTAGTTAGATATCTTGCGCCGTGGTTTCCTTGATGCACCAAGCAGCTCAAGCCTTATCCAATCATTCCTTTGTGCAACAGAGTCAATCCGTAAATTATTTAGATTTTGGGTCAATTTTGTTGACATTATATGAGCCTGAGCATATACCTTATGCCCAGTTCTCAGCCTTTTTTTTTTCTTTTCCCCATCGATGCATCTAAATAGGGAAATATTTCTTTTCTGATTTTGACACACGGCTTTGGGTGTTTATTCCATTAAGTCTTGTAATTTTATGCTTTTTCTAATTCGACCTACAACTCACAATTTCCCCATAATAACTTTATTGAAACAAATAAAATGAAATTATAACGCTTAATCATTCTGACAAGAGCATCCAAGACAAAATACTGCAATAAGGTATAACTGACGACAATATGCAGGCTTCAAGAAAACATAAGAATATTTTTATTCAACTGTTTTAACATTATTAATAGCTAAAAAAAAATATTTAAACATTATGCTCAACATTATTTCTAAAAATCAGTTTGGATTCATGCCGGGTGAGTCTACTTTGGAAGCTATACATTTATTGAAAGGTTTGGGGGAGAAGTACAGAGATAATAAGGAGGATCAACATATGATTTTTGTTAACTTAGTAAAAAAATTATGATGAGGTTCCAAGAGTACTTTGAAGAGTTCTAGAAAAGAAAAATGTTGTAATTACTTATCTTCAAGTCATTAAGAATATGTATGCTAGAGCTATTACTTTTGTTCAAACACAAGGAGGACAAACCAAGTATTTTCCTATTTCAGTTGGATTGCATCAGAGATTGACTTTAAGCCCATATCTTCTTGCTTTAGTTATGGATATTTTTTACTGGATATTTACCAGAGGATGTACCATGGTATATGCTTTTTGCCTATGATATTCTTCTTGTGGATAAGACTAGAGAAGGAGTTCAGCAAAAACTCGAGTTATAGAGGTTAACTTTAGAGTTTAAAGGTTCTCGTTTGAGTATATTTAAATGAATCCATGGAGTGCAATTTTAGTAATAATAGATTTAGTGGTGGGGTTGTAACAATAGGTGATCAACTCATGAAAAGAAGTGAATGTTTTACATATCTTGGGACTACTGTACAATGTGATGTTGACATAGATGGAGATGTTATTTGTAGAATTCAAGTTCGATGGTTGAAGTGGAGGAGTCCTTTGGGCCTACTGTGTGATAGAAAAATACAGCTTAAACTTCAAGTTAATTATAAGAAGATGGTGAGACTTGCAACGTTTTATAGCATAGAAAGTTGGACTATAAAAGAGAAGCATAAAATTAAGTATTGGTGAGATGAGAATGCTTGGGCGGATGGGTGACTTCACGCTTAGAGACATAATGTGAAACAAATATATTCTTGAAAGGGTTATAGTAGCTCCCGTGACATACAAGATTACAGGGAGTCTCCTTAGATGATTTGGTCATATTAAACGCCGACCATCCAATGACCCAGTTAGAAGAGTAGACACTTTTAGATTTGACTTGTGTTAAGAAAGATAAAGGTATACTTAAAAGGACTTGGGCAGGTTGTATAAAAAATGATCTCAATTTATTAGAATTAAATGCAAATATGACAATGGGACACAATAGAGAAAAGGAATTCATGTAGCCGACCCCACTTAGTGGGATAAAGGTTAGTTTGTTGTTTTTGTCGTAGTTGTATACATATAACGCTCAACGAAATCCATAAACCAATTTTGATAATGTAGCTAATTAAGATCTTACCAGTTTCTTCTGTTGATAATGGGCGGAACTGCATTTTGTTTACTTCTAGCATCCTTGGAACCTCTTCTCCAGACTCGGATGCCTTTAAAAATAGAATTTCGATCCCTTTTATACATGATAAGTAGTCCTCACTTGATTTACTTCCAGATCCATTCTCCATCTCCATTCCATTCATCAGAAGTGCAGCTGTGGTCGGTGAGGTCTTCTGGAATTTTATCATAGAGGTTTCTTCATGATGTAAACCATGGTTTGACCCAATATGTTCGCCCTTTTCCTCATCATTTCCAGAAGCAATGCCGTCTGCAGATGGGATAGCAAGAGATGTGTTCAACGGATCGTCTAATCCATCATTACGGTTTCTATAGATTTGAACAAAGGGTTCATCAGATATGTGATCAAAATCATCTCTTGAATCCACTGAATCGTCATCCTTGTCATGCAACGAAGCTGGTTCACCTTCATCTTCCAGTTCTGGAATGCCTTCCTCCTCCCTGAGATGTTTTAGATAATCTACATTATCAAACCCATGACCAAGCATCTTCCTTTCAATGGAGAATTGGTTGTCTAATGGATGGGAGGGCCCAAAAAAATCCCATGGTGGAATACCAGGAGGAGTAGGAGCCTCAGACGAAGAGTTCTCTTCTGAATTTTGTTGCAAACTTTTCGAAGGAGATGATGTTTCCACAATTGCTCTTACTGGAGTGGGAAGCCTCTCCTCAATTGTCGTTGAAGCAAACTTGGAAGTTTTCATATGATTAACATGAAACGAATTCTCTTTTGAATGTGATTCTGAGCAGCTTGAAGGAGATAAGGTTTGTAGAGTGGCTGCTAGTTGAACAGGCGGTCTCTCTTCAATTGTTACCGAAGGAATCCTGGCAGCTGCCATATGATTCACATGAAACCTTCGCGAGGGGGGAGAAGAATGAGCTGGAGAGGATGTGTTTGACAAGTGTGACTTGTGTTTTACAGGGGAACTATGTGGTTCACGAGCTTTAGAAGTTGAAGTAAGCAGGGAAGCCTCATCCAAGGCTTCAACAAATTTTGTGAGTGCAGTTCCAGTATTTCTAAGAGAGTTGACATAAGAAACATGCGCAGCAGCCAGCAAGCATCTTCCATCAAGAGCTTGCTTGACAAAGCGCTTCCTTTCCTGACAAAGTGTTAGTGCTTTGTCTTCCTCAATCTTTGAGTTAGAAGCTCCCATGCCTAAATGAAACAACAATATTTTGTTTTAGTTAATCGGAGATAAAAGTCTTGATATAAATGTTAACATTTAGATCTCTCGAGGTACCCTGTCTCATAAACACACGCCAAAGAAATCAATTAATCTAAGGACTTGTAGAGATAGTAATATTGAGGCACATTAGATCATACAAAAGATTTCATATAGCAAAATATAAAGGGGTTACGGTAATACCTCTATATTCTAATTTAATCATATACCAAACTCATAAATCTTTATATTCAAGTATATAAATTTACATATTTGATATGTAAAAACATAAGAATTCTATAGAGTGTAGATATATCCCCAAAAAATATATTGAAAAAAGAGCATGCTTCATTTGTACTAAACAGAAAAACCAGGTGAAAAAATCATCATCCTACAATTGCTCATTTCTCATTCAATTTTTAAGATTTTATGTTTTTTAAAATTTCATGTCACGAAACATCACAGAAAAGATGAAAATAAAAAAGGGAGAAGTTTGCTCTATTTTCTTTATGCTATGAAGGTAAAAAAAAATTAAGAGCATGTGATGCTCAAGACATTGGAACAGCCAATCGATAGATTTTTAATATTTTTTCTTGCTGAGTGATGGAAAAATTAAGTGTGGAATAAGAACTAGAGATGGAGAAAGAAGAGAAAAAATACTAGAAAACAAGAAGAAATCCTGTGGAAGAAAGAAAAAGAATGTTAAAGCAAAAGTCATTTATTGCTCCATTTTTAAAATTGTCACATGAAATCATTTTATCAGCAGATGAAAAGGAAAGGCAGTCTAAATGATCTAAGACATGATAGTTGAAATTAAGAGAGCATCTCTTTCTCAAATATTGCAAGTGAGGATGATTAGAGCAGAGAAGAAGCATTGAAAAGAGACAAAGAAATATAAGCGAAAAAACAGATGTAGAGGCAGAGAAATGCAAAAAGTTGTGTGATGCAAAAGACTCATGCAAATGGGCACAATGAAGCAATCAGGGATAAGTAGCATAGAGTAGCAGCTGAAGGATCCAACAATGAAAAACTTTATCATAGATGACAACATTTAAGAGTCTGAATTGAGGGACTTCATCTTTAATACCAAATTGATGACGAAGGACACAGCAGAAAGCAAAAAGAAAACTAGACAAATGAATGCCTCAAAGGATGGTACGAAGGAGATGAAAAGAAAAAAAAGCATAATGAAACCCTATAGTTAACAAATGAGAGGAGGGTCAACCACAGCAAATAAAACCAAAAAAAGTCATTTCTCATTTTATCTTCAATTAACAACATTACAAGACTTCATACCCTATTTCTAGAAAAACGACTTGTCTAAAATGAAAAATCACCAATAAATATTAAAAAATCATAAGTTATAAAAATAAATAAAAGATAAATTATTTTTAATGATAAGCGATGTTCAAGTTAATTATTGGCGGATTCTATAAATATGGTGAGCAAATATGCTCTTCAAGTTGACTTAAAAGAACCTTTAAGAACCAAGTTCGGGGATGTATGAATTTCATTGCCAACAAGAGAAAAAAAAATGGTATAATGATGGTTTAATGAACATTTAATTCTAGTAAGAAGTACTATGATAATATTATTGACAGACATAAAATGGGGGATAGCAAAAAGTACGAGAAACTATTTTGCACAAACTAATCTTGCAATAGTCAACATATAGTTTAAGAAATGCAAAAACAATAAGGTATGTTAGTTTTGAAGTAAGAGAATGCAAAAGAATATTACTTCAAATATTTGCATTTGATGTTTGGTTCCAATGTAATTAATGGGAAATTGAATTTACAATAGAAAAATAATTAAATGCATTTTTTTCCCTTGATGATTCTCTACCAAAGTCTGATGACGACAGGACAAAGTCTTATAATCAATCATCACTGTGATTATGTGTCCTCTCCTCGTAAGGAAACAAAAATTAACTTCTCTTAACAAAACATGAAATATCAAAAAATCCATTGTCGATGTGGTTAGCCTAGAAAGGTATTGGTGGCATTTAAGTTATTTTAGACTTTGTTTCTATTGATTGGTGGGTTCCTGTGAATGACTAATCATTACTGTTGTAGTTCATTCTTCAGCACATAGTTATTTTATAATCAATATTAAAATTTATTTTAAAATTTTATCATTATTGCTGCCACTATTATTATCAATAGCAACAAAAATAATAAATAAATATTGAGTTGTAATAATAATTAGTATTAGTAAGTTGTTTGGAATGTGTTTCTATTGATTGATGGGTTCCACCAAATGACTAGTCATCGTTGTTAAAGCCCAATCATCAGTCGAAACTTCTTTTTATAATCATCATCAAAATATATTTTGAAATTTATTACTATTACTGTTGGTATTAGTTCTTGAATTTTTTTACAATTAGCAGTGTTATTAGTGCCCAGCCAAAAAAAATGTTAAAGGTTAATTTTAGGTTGAGATCCAATTAAAAATTAATCCAAATACCATAAATGAGCCCAAATTTGAATTTTGTTAATGTTATGGAGTGCCCATAAGCCATGTGCCATAACTTAACCGTATTTTGATGAAATTAGGTAATTGTGGGCTAGGACACCACCATTAGGTGGCATACCATAACAAAACAAGTATGCTGAAAGTAAACGTGGCCTGGATGTCATCATTAAGTGATGCCGACACAATTTAAATTGACTGAGCTAAAAAATAAGCAACACTTTATTAGATGTTAATTTAAGATTAAATTTTCCATATATAGTTTGGAATTTCAAATGAAAAGCAAAGAGATTAGCAAACACTATGATGAGAATAATACATATTAATTTATAAAAGGGACTTTACATAAAGGGAAACAAATGAAAGATATTGAGAAAGGTTAAAACTTATTATACATTGAAAAATTAATGATAGGAATGTGATTAACCTAGCAAAAGATGAACATTTGAAAGATAAAATTATTGAGATTAATAAGTTTAATGAAAAGCAGATTGCCAATGAGATAATTAATGTGGCCAGTCTTTACTAATTAAGTTAGGTTAGAGAAATGTTAAGAAATCAACTTTGATAATAGAAAAATGAACCACCATAATATATACATGTTGAAGAAGAAAAGTCATAAATGTTACTTTAGATGGGCTATGAGAGGATTCAATGTAGTTATAAAAAAAAATGCAATGAGAGAAATTATAATAGATCTAATAGTAGCATATGATCTAGCAATAGTGATCACACACAATAAAAAACAAGAAAAATACTTGGTTACTTCAAATGAAGAATTGTCAAAGCACAAATAAATTTCTCCTAAGAAGAAAAGAAAAGTTTTATTGCAAAGATTATAAGGTGATTCTAAGAGAAATCTAGACCACAATACAATATGGTAATTATATATAAAATTATTTAAAAAGTATAAAAAACAAACAAAAGAAAAGATAACTCTAGAATAAGGTGACCAAATTTAAAAGGTGAAACATTATTAATCTTTCAAAATAGGTTGCAATTTCAGATAATTTGAATTATTGAGTTGAGCCAAACGTAATGTGGGATAACATGGTTGATTCCATAAGAAGATTGATATGAAAAACTTTTAAGAGAGTTTAACTTACATCATAACTTGATAAAGAGACTTGGTGATAGAGCGAGAAGGCATAATGAGTTATTAAAGAAAAAAATATTCTAATATTTATTATATAATAGATAGATTCTTGTAAAAAGGATAGTGATTAAAGCAAAAGCGATATTTTTTTATAATTTTCATTACAAGCTTGGTACTATGAAAGAAAACAATGAGAAATATAGAATATTGAAGGATGGAGATAAGAGTTAAAGTGAGATATTATTGATTCACGCTTAAGTGAATAAATTGTTTCCAAAGAACATAACAAAAAACGTTAATGAAGTGCATTATAGATAGATCAAAAAGCTAGAAGTAAAGTTAGGTTCGAAAAAGATTCATAAATATAATGCTTTAGATCCAAACAAAATATCTTGAGATTGGCAACAAATAAAATGATATTGTGATGATTTCGTTTGTAAGCACCAAACTCTTCTCCAATTTTTTCTCCTTCTTTTATCGCCGCGTTACCGACTTCCTGAATTGGTTTTAGCGAATCTTTCCTTTCATTCTTCCCGCCTCCTCGCCTTCCTAAATCGTTCAATCACACAGCCTTGAACTCTTATTTACTAGGACCATAGGCCTCCAATCCATAAAAACTCCCCCTCGCTCCCTTCTCTATTTTTTGAGCTTCATAGGAGATCTCCTCCTCCCTCTCTCCCAGTTTCACCCGAAACAATCGGCTTGGTGACCGAACCGTGTGATACACTCGCAATTGGAACTACCTGGAAAGGCAACACTGTGATCGCGACCTACAGAGACCCAAAACTCCCATCTTCCTCCACCTGTTCGCTCCTACCCAAACTCCTCAAGGAAGATAACCTTCCTCTTCCTGCCTTTTTCTCCTAGCCACACATCAACTCCTCTAAATCTCGTGAATCTATGTTACAACGGGTCATCCTAAACCGGGATTTAAGACAAAACAGAGGAGAACTGTAGGATTTGAAGTTCATTTTTTTATTATTAGTAATTAAGCTCTTCTTTTAAGGATGTTTTACATATATTAAATCCTTGTAGGTCTATTAGAATACAAGTAGTTTAAAGAATAGATAAGTTTAATTTAGTAATTATTTTATTTTAATTTTTTTCTTGGTGCAGGATCGCTAGTTAAACCGTCGAAATCATAGAGATATCGTGTTTTCCACCTTGAGGTAAGTAAACTACTTTTTATTAGGGGGTAACCATACCCTTCCTCGTTATGGGCATTAATTCTTGTTGTTTGTCGTATCTTCATAATTTTTTCATAGGATTGTTAGTCATACATTGGTTCTTCAACTATAGTTACTAAGCTACATTTTTTTTATTGCTCACAATGTGTATGATGCAAAATACCTGCATATTTGAATTAATCATGTAATTATGATATTTTATTTCTTTGCACTCTACTGTATAATATCGTATGTGAATTCCTGTCATATCGCAAACTTGTGTGAAATAGCATATTTCTCATACATTATACATGTGGAAAATGTTGGATATACTTATGGTCGGTGAAACTCTTGAATTTTGGCTAGCTTGGTCGATGAGTCAACAGAGTAACGACTCTGCAGGAAATCGTCGTGTTTCTTAAAGTTGATATTTAGCATTCCCGCTTTCAGAATGTCTATTAAAACTGACTATATAAATACAGATGAACAACATAATAATAAGAAATTTGATTGCATATTTTCTTATGATATATTTGGTCTACCACTCTCCAATGCTTTATGACGTTATATATGTACGAAGTTCTCATCCTTATTTATTGTTCATACTGCATGTCTCACTTTCCTTGTCATTTATACTTTAATAAATAGTTATTTTTTAGTTTCTTTGTCAAACTCATTCTTTGATATTTTTATATAACAAATTCTATTCAGCCATCAGTAGGACGATCTTCATCAGAGCAAACTTTTCAATTCTAGTGTTCTAGTTTTGATATTTTCTCTTAGTATTTGTTTTAGCTATTGTATTTTTATTTATTCGGTCTGGATAGTTGTACTGTGTTATAATTTTTTTTATTTAACTTGTTTTTTATTTTCAGTCTAGTTGTATCAGTGAAATTTTCAGCATTAATAATATTTATTTTTCTCTCCTTTAATTTTTATGCAAGTCGTTCTTTAAGAATACAAAATATGTTCATTTCATTACATCAAACCCTGCGTTGTCATGGTATATAGACTTCCGAACTCAGGGTGTGACATCATTAACAAACATTTTGATAAAAATTTGATTGCTAAAGGAATGCCAAATGATTTAATAGAAACATTTTTGTACTAATATTTATGAATTAAGATAAAGTTCAAGTTTATGGTGATTACAAAAGAACCAAACTATGGAACTGATTGCATAAAATTAAGCTATGGGACAACATGATGTAATGTAAGCATAGAAAAATTACATCAATTTTAGAGAAGCAATTTAGTTTAACTCTAGAAAGAGCTACTATAGAATTGATTGCATGCTACAATAACTGATTAAATATAAAAAATAAATAATAATGTTTATATACTTTTTATTGAACTTGAGAATGCACATGATCGAGTATAATAAGAATTGATTTGATGTATTTTAAGCCAGAATGATGTGTGCCAGTAGTATGTTGGAATTATTAAATATATGCATAATAAAACATTGAATATTATTATAAGTAGTTGTGGAGTAACCTAACAGCTTTCAATTATTGTAAATTTATAACAATGATCAAAATTGAGTCAATATCTATATTTGATAAAACATCCATAAAATTTAGTAAAACATTATAATAATAAGAAAATATTTAGAAAATAAAGACCTCAAACATAGTGTTATAAGTAGCAAGTACATGATAAATAATTTTAATGTAAATGATGTTAATAATTAATGGTCAACATTGAGTTGTTATTTTTTTTAATGGTTAATAAGATACTCATAAAGGATACTCAAAATGGGGTGTTATGATGTACTTTCTCTAAATGTTACAGTTCTAATTGGTGAGATAATCACTAAAATAACTGAAATATTATAATAATAAAAATATATTTAGAAGATAAAATCCTTAAACTTAGCATAATAAATATTAAATATATATGACAAATAATTTTATTAAGTTTGAAATTAATAATTATCATTCAATATTATTAGTAGATAAGATGATACTCTGGTGCGATAGATTACGCTACCTAGAATGAAAATGTAGATAAGGATAAATTTTCTAGAGTTAATGTTGAATGATTAAAAAGGATATATGCCTCAAAAAATTACATGATAAGAATATATCATGGAAAATTAATGATAAATTTTAAGAACTACAATTATACTTTTGATTTTGCATGGATTTAAATATTGGGTTATAAGAATCATGACAAAAATGAGAATATTAAGATAGGCATAAGATAAAATTATGAAGGATAAATTAAAAAACTAATTATACTAAAATAAATATGGAAGTGGCATTTATTTAGGATAAGTTAATTAAAATAAGCCTACTAAGGAAGTTAATAAAACTAGTATGTGGGTAAATAAAAATCAAAATAATTTGCAAAGAATAGGTTCAATTCTGATAATACTCAACGTGAATAAGTGAAAAATAAAAATTCATACACCAACCATAATTTTTCAAGATAAAACTAATGATCATTAAAAAAGAATTATATGAATAAGAAAATCTCACAATGAAGTAAGAAAATGGAAAAAAGTATTTTAAGTCAAATAACATTGTTTTAAATGAAAAACTAGATATAAATACTATTGGATGTAAAATGCTAACTAGAGCAACAAAAAACTTTTGTAAAGAGGCTACTCATTAAAGCCAAAACAACATCTTCATGATTTCAATATTAAATTTGATACTAATAAATATAAAAATAAGAAATAAAATAAATAATTATTTAGGTAGACATTGAAAACAAGTTAAATTTACTAAAAGAAAAAAATCATATCATCAAAGACTTTTGAGAAATTGACACAAAAGATTATGTAGAAAATGATCTAAGAGAATAGAAAAAACAAAATCCTGATTAAAACAATTGATTGATTCTCAAATGGAGAATTGATTTATTTTTTAAAGAAGGGGCTTGCCAACAATCTTGTACATTCCATAAAATATGGTCTGAATTTGAAGATAATTATAGGGCATTTTAATGGAATATTTATTAATAAGTTATTTTTTTAATGCCTTAAAAGATGGGATGTCAAGTGAATAGGGAAGAGGTATTTTAGTACCAATATTTCTAGCTGGAAATTATATTTGGGGCTCATATCTAGTTTATTTTGCTGCCCCTTGATAAAACACATGCTGGAAACTATTTCATGAGTTGGAAAAGATGTATTTGGGGCTCATATCTAGTTTATCTTGCTGCCCCTTGATAGAATACATGCTGGAAACTATTTTATGAGCTGTAAAAATATGTTTGGGGCTCATTTCTTGCTTCTCTTGTTGTCCCTTGATAAAATACATGCTGGAAACTATGTTTATGAGCTAAAAAAATGTGTTTGGGGTTCATATCTTGTTTATCTTGCTACCCTTTGTTCAAATGCATCATTGAAATGAAATTATCAAAGTTTCTATCGTTGATATTCATGTTTACAATAAATGCTGGAAAGATGTGCTCTGTTTGCCCCCTTTGGTAGGCTCGGTTTACCCATGTATTGGGCTTGATTTAGCTTAAATTATGATATATTTTTTAGCTCTTATATTTGGCTCGGATTTAGCTTTCTTTTCATTTCCCCTGGATGTGGGTCTTCCCTTTTAGTTCTTTTATGATTGAAGATGTTTGGTTTGGGATTGATTTTTATTCCTCATTGTCCTGGCCACAAATCTTAATGTGGTGAATTTTCACCTTTGCTGTGAAGGTCGGTTCATTGATTGGGTGAGTCGTACTTTGAGCAATTTCTAGTGATGTGTTTAGGATACATTTTTAAAGTTTTATTTGTCACATTCCAAAGCTTTATTCATGAAAGTTTAAATTATATTTTTGAAGCTTTTAAACTACTTTTTGAGATTGATTCTGTTATCTTTCATTTTTTTAACTAGTTTTAAACGTCTTTAGGTCGATATATTTACGATTTCATTTTAAGCTTTACCGATTTGGCTTTGTTTTAAAAGTGGATTGGCCTCTTTTTGTTTGTTTTGTTTTCCTTTTTTTTTAACGGTCAAGTTAAAAATGAGAATTTTTTATTTAATTATCTTCAGAAATGATTCATGGTCTTAAAAAAAATATGAGGAAAAGAGAAAATGAGAGAAAATTAAAAATGAAATTTGCTTCTTTGAGATGATAAAACCTAAGAAGAAGGTATGATAGTAAACCATTCACTATTTCTTTTGTATAGAAAAGATGACATTGTAATTGGCAGAATAGTTTAGAGTTGGAAGAAAGTAAGAGTTTAGATAACGATTAAGAATATGGATTGAAAGATCAATAGACTTGCATTTAGGTTCCTTAAGCTTTGAATAAACTTAAATCTAATTGTTCTAACTATGATTGAAGCACGTTTCACAACCCTTTTGCCAAAATTATAGGTTTACCCCTAGGTTTTAGGAGTCTGATAGTGAGTTAAGCTTGATTTAAAGATGTTCGAGGATTAGTTGAAAAACACTTAATTGAAGTTAGACACTTTAGAACACTTCAGGCTCAAATTAAAGTGTAGACTTCTTACGTCTTAGGAGCACACCCTGAGAGAGAGTTCATCATCCTAATTTTCAAATGAACCTAAGAAACCAGACATCTGACCCTAGTTCATGAGATAATTATGACACTAGCACGAGGGTGCACTTGATTGTGATTCACAACTGATTTAATTAAATCAAATAATGAAATTCTTGTCTTAACTTGACCAAAACTGAAACCTAATGCTTCGGGATTTAAGCTTGAATCTTACACTCGGATCCTCTTAGCAATTGGGGACATTCCCAATATCACATATAAATCTTTTATTTTTGGTCATTTATATGTGATATTGTATTTTGTTTCATTTTTTTGTCTTTTTCCTACGAATTGCTTGTTTTCTCAAGTTTTTCAGGTCATGTTTTCTCCTTTTGCACAACGCATACTAGCTGAACTTAAGGGAGCAGCAAGACTCCCAAATATACATGTTTTATTTACAATACAACATTTTATTTCTTAGCACGTTATATTTTTCCTCTTATCATGTATATTGTTTTGCATAGTCTACTGTACCATTTTCTAGCATGTTATACTGTAGTTTGTTATGTTATTTTTCTAGCATGTATATTGTTTTGCATAGCCTGTTATACTGTTTATTTAGTTGGTTATAGTATTATCCTGACATGTAATATTATTTTTTTCTTCTTTTATATATCACATGTTTCATTTGTTTTAATACACACTATGTCTTAGTATAGGACAACCTAGTGATTAGATGCATTTTCAAAATTAAAACTAAACCCGGAGACGTCGCGACGTGGAGCTTGGAGCTTGGAGCGAGCACCGTGGGTAGCACGACGAGGAGAACAACTTCAAGATGGATCTGCAACAGCAAAACAATTTCACATCACTGAATACTTTCCTTAGTTTAAATAACAACCCATTGGACTTTGAGATAGTTTGCCTAGCGCAACGTAAACCCTCACATATCCTTTAGGTTTTTTGTACAACCCCGTTGTGCAATTATAAATCCTAGCACTTTAGGATTCCGAGGTTACTGTACGGTACAGTGTAAATCCTCCTATATTTTTAGACTATTTGTACAATCTTATATTGTGCAATTATAAGTCTTAAATTTTAAATAAATTGCAGGATTCAACATCAAATAACCTCATTTCAAAGATGTAAAGTCGAACGATAGGATAGTTTGGGAGGTCACTTAGGTTTTCTCAGATCCGTGATTTCTCATACTTTTCTTCCATTTGAATTCCTTAAATAAATGTTCCTATTTGAGTCACTCCCGTTTGATTTTCTCATATCCTATCTTAGAAACCCTAAAGCTTAAAAATCTTGAAAGCAAAACCACGGATCTTATTCGAGGGTTTTCTTAAGTGATTTCGGTCATTTAAGATGTAATTAACTATAGGAGCTTGCTTCTGTAGGGAACCTGGAACCCAGATAAAATAAATTCTATCTATTTTTTTATGTTATGTAGGGGAACTTGTTGGCATTTTTATAAAATATTTCGCAGACCCAAATGGATGTCACAAATTCTTTAATTTAGGTAATTGAATTCTTATTACAAGTGATATATTTATTCTTCAGGATAAGTGTATTAATTATAGTATTGTATTCAATCATCTAAACTATATAAAATGTGAGACTTGTTTGGTCTCACCTATTTTAAAATTAAAATGTTACTTTTAAAAATAAAAAAGATTATGTTCATATTTAAATTATTTTCAAAATCACAAAATTATCACTTTTTCAAATTACGAAGTTAAAACGGCCTACACCATTGTAAATTATATACAAGTATAATAAGTTTAAGTACCTTGGATATATTATATATAAGATTGGGATATGCATGAAAACATAACTTCTTGAGTGAAACTTAACTGGTTTAATTAGAATAAATATTATAGAGTAATATGTGATAAAAATAGAATCTTATGTGCATGGTTCAAATAACTACAATAAGATTGGTTATATTGAATGGAACCAAATGAAAGAACAATAAAAGTCATAACAAAATTGAGTTGGAAAAATAAAAATCTTATCATAAGGCATGACAAAACTACGAAATGTAAAATAATAAATGATTTATAGAAGAGAGATAGTCGAGCAACACCTATTGAATATAAGAGGCTGAAATTTTAACTTTGACGGTTTCAAAAAAAGCAAAAAAAAAGGTAAAAATTTCACCTAAAAAGAGATTCAAAATAATAATGATTTGACCAAAGGTAAAACAAATTTGAAGTTGGACAAAAAAATTGCAAACATTAGAGTAACCATCTAACTTTGTGCTCAGAATGAATTATGGAAGAGGATTCATAATACCAAATAAAAAATCTAGCAAAATCTAATGATGATGCTGCTCTTTGAGTTGCTGTACTATTTTGACAATGAAAAAGCTATTGTCAATTATTTTTTGGTGGCATGCCATGAGTAAATCTGTGGAGTTTGACTGTGATAAAAAACTAAATTTAATGCCAACCTCAAAACCAAAAAAATCCTAATGAAATGTCACTAGCTTCTACGTATAAATCTATAGAGTCAGATCTGAAAAGCAGTGAGAAATGAAACAATCAGATAGGACACAAACCATGTAATCACCGAGTAATTTTCAGAAACTACTCAGAAAAAAAGGCTGAAAATATGGCCTCCACAAGCATACAAAAATCATACCTCTACGGAAGAGGCAAACAGCATGCTGATAAAGACCATCCAATATCCAAACTAAATACTCCTTAAAAAAAATCCACTTTGTATAAAACTAATAATGTTTCTACAGTTTCATGGCCTTGGACGCAATAATTTGTATTACTCGATGTTTTAACCAAACTATTCTAATCAAAGGAAGAAGAACAGGGGAAAGGATTCAACGAACAAATTCTGACAAAAGCATCCAAATTTTGGGTCCATACAGGCCCCATTAGGCAGGAACCTACGTAAAAATTTCATATGAATTAAACAACTTGGCCTCCAAATTAAAAACCAAAGTCAAGCAAAGTGCCGAAAGCTCAGAGCAACCAAGCCACACTTCACCTATACCCAAAGGTGCATACTTGGTTACTAATACAACGAAGAAGGGGAACATGTTTAGAAATCTAATAAAACCTCGGCAAAACATGGTAGCCCCAGACTCATCCTATAAACAACCCACCAAAATGGGAATTTAAAAACTAGATCAACAGCAATCGAAACGGGAACTATAAGGTCGAACGAAACCCATCATCTACAACAGCGACTTCAAACTCCAAATTCCAGAGGCCAATTCCATAAATCAAAGACAACAACAAGGGTATAAAGTAAAAAACTGTACAACATAGAAAAACAAAAGAGTGCGCAGAGATCGGATTACCTGAGAGCGCCGTACAGATTAATGGATAAGCAAGTGCTGGAAAGGAGTGAGAAAAGGTTGCAGCTTAGGGTGAGAAGAAGAGAGAGAATGAAAGACTGCGATGGTTGCGTTCCACCGAATTGTTGCATGCAAAAGCGTTCCCTTTCCCACCGCTTAGAATAAAACCAGAGAGTGGATCGCAGAAAGACGATCGAAAGAAGCGTTCGTACTTCACAGAGCGGAATCGAGTTGGTTGCTTCATCATGCCCCTTAAATTTATTTAAATTTATTTGATATATGTACCACATCGGTGTTTTAGTCAACCTGCTCAACTGATTCACTTTTTGCACCGCATATTCATCATTCGGCAAACATTTATTTTTGCGGTGGAGAGAGGGATTTTGTTTATTGAAACTTTTAGGGAGCGTTGATACGATATTTCTAGCTGTTTTTAAGTTAGATTTAAGTTAAAAGCAATTTACTTAATATACTAATTTGCTCGTCTCACATCCACCAAACACATAAAAAGATGCATGACTATGACACAAAACAGCAAGGAACAACATAAAAAAAACTACCCAAGCACCCGTCCTGGCCTAGTATAGCATCTATCGCATTACATGTTTGTCACAACATCTAAGTACGTACAAAATGCAGGGGTAATGTCTATGTGTATGACTTTGAAGGGGTCATCAACCTATCCCGTCCTAAAGATTCAAGAGATCTAAAATACGTCACTGGAATGACATTTTAAATAAGAGGTCTCACATATGATCTAACTTATATAATTTTAAATTATGGCGGATAATACATAATAGAAAAATATCAATTTTTATACTTTAAAAATATGACCATTAAATGCGGGTTTGTAACATGCAAGTGACGTATTTTAGAGTTCATGGAGCCTTAGCAAAGTCATAAACAAGTTGGTCATAATACAAAAAACTAAGCATTGTTTGTTGAGCTATCCTCACAAGCAATGCTCGTTTATGTATTATTACTAACAAACGGGTTACTCATTTAACGAATCAGCTTGTCATCTAAATTGACTGGGTGATGCGCATGCAAGATGTAAATATGAGGCAGTATGCCACGGTAGCTCAAGCGAACTAAATGATTGGATACAACATGGATGTTGCAACAGGTGTGAATATCCACATTGTGCTCCAAATGGTGGTTTAGCACGCTACGGGCACTGAAGAGAACATATGTAGCATACTAAACAATTAAGTACAATATGAGTGTTCAAATAGATGTGAATATTCGTATTATAACCCAAAGTTGATTTAGCACGCTACTTTCGTCTGATCGAACATATGTAGTGTACTAAACAATACCCAAGTTCATTATCATGACATAAAGCTTGCAAGCTCTGTATTATCACACCAAATGTGGTAATCATATGCAGAAGACAAGCAAGATGTGTTATATATGCACTTAACATATCAAATGCAACATGCAAAGCACTCAATACGGGCCAACCAAATGTTATACAGTCGGGCCAACTGATATTGGTTGACCACTCGAGGCATCCAACGAGAAAGAACCGATTGGACTGAACAATACCGAGCTGGCAGTCAAGCCAGCCGGGACCGGTATCAATCAATCAATCAAGGCATCTGACGAGGGACATCCAATCGAACCAGACAACACTGGGCGGGCGGTCTAGGCATCCCAAAGTCGAAGGTCAATCCACTAATCGGTTAATCGACCAAGGAAACTAATGAAGGACAGCAAACTAATGAAGGACAGCTGATCAGACTGAATGATACCAAGCGACCAGTTAAGTCAGCCTAAACCAGGTGGTCAAGCCGACCAATATCGGTTGATCAATCAAGGTGTTCGATGAGGGGTAGCTAATCAGACCGGACGATACCGCACAGTCGGTCAAGCAGGCCTAAAACGAGCAATCGAGCCGACCAATATTGGTTAATCGATTATGACGTCTGACGAGGGACAATTGATCAGACCAGTCAATAATGAGCATTTGATCAAGTTGGCCTAAAGCGGGGGCTAAGCCGACCGATATCAATCGACCGATCAAGGAGTCCAACAAGCGATAACAGATCAGACCAAATAATAACGAGCAGTCAGTCAAGCCGGCTTAGCTCGGACAGCAAAGCTGAAAAGCAAGAAAAAATAATTATTTTAAAATGAAAAATTTTAAAAAATGATTACACACAACATGCAAATGCACCCAAACGTATTCTGGTGGCGAGACAAAATGTTCCTAGCAATCTCACATGAGATATTGGGTGGCAGTGAAGTCATAGATACCATCAATTACTGATCCCAACACAATTTTGTGTGTACTTAGTGTGTAATTACTTCAATTTCAATCTCAGCCAATGATGTTGAAATCCTACTAAGTGCTATTTAACAAATAATTCAAGTTTTTTTTCCCACAATTCAATTTTACGCACCAGGGATACTACACAAGTACATGTATTGTTTTAAGTAATATATGAATTTCTTTTAATCCCCAAGTATTGATCCCACAGGGATGGAAAAACTATTTTTTATCGACTTAGTAAAACTTTTATTAAATTGGAGATAAATTATCTAGAAATTAAGGTTGAAATTGTATGTGTAAAAATAATTAACTAATACCTACAAATTCTATTTCTAAACTTAAAGAAAATGTTATATTTTTCTAAACTAGTTTTGTAAAAAAGTTCAAATTGTATGAAAAATCCTTCTCATTGCAATGAAATTATAATCAGTGTAGGAATCAAATATTTATAAATTTAAATGTAGTTTTGTGACAAATACGAGTATACATATTATTTACCCTCTTCCAATTGCATACAGAACATTGGCTAATCTAGAGTTAAGTTTCTAAATCCTTGGTTATGTTGGGTAGATTCTAGTCGGTCACTCTAGAATACCTACGTAAGTTTGGCTAACCAAGCTTTAGGTTCCAAACACTAGATTAAATTGGTTATGATTATAGCCTATCATCCTAAAATCACCTATTTATACCCATCAAAGCTTTCTCCCGATTTATTTTGCACTGCCCTATGGACTACTTTTCCTTCACCCCTAAACAGTGCAATGTGATTCTTACTAGTTGAGGAATTAATAGCCCTCCTGGGTCATTATGATTCACAACAAGTTTTAACTTATCAATTGATTAGACTAAATAAGTAAATTAAGTTCGAAGTAATGAATCATCACAATTATGAAGTAAAAGAAATGTTAAAAAATTCTAATCTTATACATGATTATTCATCATCACAATGAGAAAGATTAAGGATAACTACTCAAATTTTATGTGGACAAAACAACAACACATGATATATATATATATATATATATATATATATATATATATATATATAAGCAGGTTTACACAATAAAATTTTAAAAAACTCAAACAAAAATACAAAACACTTATCTCAAACTTCTCCCCAAGCACATCTTCTGAAGTTTCTTTGAAAAATTCTTCTTACAATTACTCTCAAATATCACTCAGAAATGCAAAAAATGAAAGCAATCTCTCACTTTTCCTCTTCTTTTGCACTCTGAAGTGTTGGAAATATTAACCCCTTTACACTTCTCTCTCTCTCTCCCCCCCCTTTTCTTCTACTCTTTTTAGGCACCAAGGACTAGCCTTTTTATAACCTTTGAAATCCCTAAGAATCACCTCAGATGCCCTTTCAAAATTTGTCCAAACACATTGAATTTACAAAAAAAAATGATTTTGACGCCTAGGCGCCTAACTATAGCGCCTAGGCGCCTGACTATAGCGCCTAGGCGCCAACTTTATAAAAGCTTGAAATAACAGTCTGGCGCCATGCCGCAGACACTCTATTTCCACTTACGGGGTCTAGCACATAGGCGACAAAAGTTAGTGCCTATGCACCAATTCACTTTTTTGCTCATTTGCTCCATTTGACCCCATTTTGCTCCTTTTTCCAAAATTCTTTCTCTTGTATCTGAAACCAAAGATAAGCAAAATACTTTCAATTAAAGTGAATTATAATTAAAAATAAACATAAAATGTATATAAAAAAGTAGGACATTTTTAGTCATGTCAATTCCCCCCAAACTTTACCGTTACTTGTGTTCAAGTAACTCTCTTACTTTATAAAACAAAAACTTTAACTTATGGCAGTGGGTTTCTTTAAAGATTCCTGTTATTTTGTCCCATAAATGTGATAGTGTAACTTTAGAAAAATTTTCAATAATTCAAGTGAGAAATATGGTATAAGAATATCTAGTAATTAAGTTAAGAATTCTGATTTTTTATTCATTTCAAAAATAATTGTAATTTGTCAAACTTGGAATCCTAAAAGAATTAAAAAGTAGAATTATATGAGAACTCTATTAGTAAGATTTGACTAATACATTTAGTATTGATAATAAGCTCAGAATTGTAACTAAGTTGTTTCCTTTAATATGATTCAATTGAAGCCAGTTTTTAATTAGACATCTCCTCAAGCTTCTCCGCAATTTTTTTTAAACATTTCTTTTCTTTTTCTTTTCTTTCTCTTTTCTTTCATGATCTTTTTAATCCTTTATTCTTTTTTTTATGTGAGGATTACTATATCTGGATAATCTTTCATAATTTTAAACTTCACTATCCTCCTCCTAAAAATAAAAAACTTGTCACTATTATTTACTTAATAATGTGTATATTAAAATGATTTTTCATAAAGTCTCAATTCTTTTTTAAGTGTAAATCTAAGATTCTCAGTGTTTCAAAAATGCATTTTTTCCACTATGAATAGTAAAAGCATATCCCTATTCTCTTATACTAAATATCTTAACTCTAAAACTACCCTTATCATCCAAAATTTTAACTTAAGTCAACTATAAAATTCATAGAATCAAAAATATGGTTTTCTAAGGATAACACCACATACCATATGTTATTTTTAAATAATTTTAAAATTTAGTTTATTAAAGACAAATAAAGCTTGGTTTTTTGTTTAAAAGTTTTCTCCCTCCCCAAATTTAGATTTTTTTAAAAATAGTTTAAAAAATTTAATGCAAAAATATAAGCAGGAAGAAAATTTTTCTAAATTATTTTCTATGAAAATTTCTAAGCATGAACAAGTAACAAGTATAAACAGGAAAGAAAAGTGTGTAGCAAAAAATAATTCTCAATTAAATATGAAGATTTGCTAACTAAATGATTACTCTACCAAACAAGCAGGCATATATATGAACTTAAACATAAGGTAAATAATAATATAACAAAAAGTATAGAATCCAAAAAGATGTAATACTAAACAATACTAGGTCAGTACAACGAAATACAACAATGTAAAATAACAAAGTCATTAATAGCTAGAAAAATAAGTACACCTTGACTAATAATCAAGCTACTACTCATCATGTAGGTCTCATTAACACTTAATACTTATCAATATAACAACACAACTATAAAACTTATCATAATAAACAACATAAATCAATCCATACAGATAAACATAGGTTGTCTTTCACGAAGTGTTTGGTTTAACGTCGTCGGCCCGACGTACCCTATGTTTACTTTAGTTAGCCCAACATTAGGACTTCATCAAATATAGGTTTTTTTCCACCAAAGTAAGGTTTCAATTTGTGTTTGTTTACAGCAAATATTCTTTTAGTTTTATGCTCTTTAACATCCACAACACCATATGAATAGATTTTTATTACAGTAAATGACCCTGACCACCTAGACTTTAAAATGAGAGGAAAAAGATGACAGTTCAGGCCTTAAAGTGGCATTGTTCTGGTTTATTTCACCATTTAGAGGGTATTTGGCTGGTTCAACCAGTCTGGTGCCTAGGTGCTCGTGTTGGCGCTTAGGCGCGAGCTTGCGAACTTGTCTGGTACTTAGGCGACTTACCCAGATTTTGCAAATTTCATTTTTTTTTTAGGATCTTCAGATGAAGTTCCCCCAAACTGGTTATTTTGTACCATCTGAATGATATCAGATTTAATTCAAATCAGTTGGCTTCTATGGCAGGAGTTTGTATATTACGATGAATTTCATCTACCGTAGGGTTAGCATAATCTCTTAATGGTTTTTGTACATTCTCGTCAATGTGATCTTCTAAATTATTATGTAAAATATTTGTCATTTCTTGGAACTTGTGGAATTCTTTTTATTTTCTAATTTTCCTAATAGTTTGCTCTAACTCAAAATTGTAAGGCACTAATCCTTCAGATCTTGTACTACTCATACACTATTAAAGATAAATAACAAAAAAAAAAAAAACAAAACACACAAATTAAAATAGCATGAAATAGTGGAAGACGGTTTTCATGCATAAAGTAAGAGGTTTGAGGTATTTGAGTTATTAAAAAGAGATTGTTAGCGGCTTACTTGGTCATTTCTTTTATGAGAAGGGAGATTAATGGCTAAAAAAGCAAGCATCAAACTTGGTAGGCAATGAGCATCAATGTTAGTGTTGATAGTAATCAATGACTTACAAATATACACCGGCATCATAGTTGAAGTTAAAGATTGGCATCAGCATTCATGTCGACAATGGAGGCTGGCGTTATAGATGATGATAAGTGACAACTATGGATGAAGTTTGTCGAAGTACGTAGCATTGTAGTTGTAAATATGAATCAAAAAAAATAAATTAATTAATGCTAATTACATTCAAATTGTCCCCTCTTTCTACAAACACCCTCTTATCTCCCAATGTATATTTCTTTTCTCTTCTATTTTTTAGAGGTAGCAAAATAAAGTGAAGATCATCTCCCACTAGAAGGTATGGAAGGCCGACAGTTTGCTTAAGAAGTAAGCATTGCCATCCCCCTCAAAAAGGTTAAAGAAATTAGAAAGATTTATATACCTGCCACTCACTTCTCATGCATTTACATATTTAATAGCTAAAACTTCTATATATATATATGAAATTTGGTACGCTTGAAACCAACTTCAATACAAATTATTTTTATTTATGCAGCTCATTTTAGCCTATTAATTTAAGCCTTCTAATCAAGAGGTGTCATTTCAAAATTTTACATGTGTTATTGTATCTGAATTCGTGATTAATTTCCTTAAAAAATAGTTTCATTTTGGATATTGTTGGCAAATTATATAAAAGAATGGTTGCAATCTACGGGTCATTACATAAAAACAAGTTTGGCATATTAATATCAATTTATAATTTTGAATAGCTTTTGAGTCTCAATCAAATGGCAATTAGGGTGGTCAACCAATGAATTAATATTAGGAAAGCTTATTTGATAGAATTGGCTACCAACTTTTATAGTCTGATTAACTTGCATCCATAATTAATGAATTTATTTGCAGGTTTGTTTGAAAGATGGAATTATTGAAGACAAGGAGAAGACTTCAAGGGGATTGCAATTTAATGATTTAGTTGACCCCTCCACTTTCAGATGAACAACAAAGGACACTGAAGACTTTGGATTTATAGTATAGTCCAGAATCATAAAGTTTGCTGCTCCTCCATTAGGAATCTTTGATGACTAAGCCTCACATGGGTTGGTACTTAATTCAGGCCACCAAAATTTGTATTTTATCAGACTGAGTGAACTTTTCAGTAAAGTTAAAATTTTATATGGATAAAAACATTTTGGAAGATGTACAACATACCTGTACTCAATTCCTATGAGTTTGCATTTCTGATAGCTAAACTTCAATGTTTACATGTATGCGTGACATCTAACCTATACATGAAAAATAAAAATGTCACTTTTAAGAAATCAAAATAGTGGTATTTTTTTATATGATATGAAATATTTTAGTGGTATAACATTAAAAAAAAAAAGTTAAGGGGTTACTTATGTAAATGCATGGGAATTGGGTAGGTTGAGGTGTGGAGCCTGGAAGCACTCACACAGTCGTATCAAAACACACAATAATGCACCTGTGCACAGGTCTGGCGTAGCCATGCTTGTTTCGATCATAGTTACGTGGGATGGCATGCCTATGCTGAACAACGACGTAACCACGAAGCAAGTTTGATTTTTTTAGATTTTCTTCTCGAGGGAGTAAAATATTTATGACTATTTTGGGTGAATCTACGCCGATTATGATTTTCTCATGATTTGAGAGTAAAAGCCCTTGTTTCAGAGTAATGAGGTTTATCTCTTTTTTGTGTGGTATTCTTGATAGGGCTTTTGTGAAGCGGAAAAGAGTCGAGTAGGAATGCAACATGTGATTTCTCTTGTGCCATCAAAAAAGAATTTAAAACAATGTTCTGTGAGCTCTAGTTATTGCAGGGCGAGACTTTTCTCCAATTCATATTGAAATTAGGATATGGTGTGACTCCGTAGTTTTTTTTCGATTCTCGAGTCTTTCCAAATAAATCTTGGTGTGTTTTCTGCGGTCACTTTGTTGTATATTTTTGTTCATTATTTTGTTCCAGATTTCTCGAATTGGTCTGATCCTATTTTCCACAATGTGGTTTTCTTTGTGAACTAATCAAAGCCCTAAGTCTCGCAAGACGTATTAGAGCTAGTGTTTGATTTGAGTGGATCAATAACTAGCAAAGCGAGGTACAGTGTAGAGAAGTTTAATGGATCCAACTTTGCGTTCTGAAAGTCGTAAGTGGAGGATTTGATGTAATAGAAAAAATTATATTTGACACTATAAGATATCACCAATAAGCTTGAAATGATGATTATGGGGGAATGAGAAGTGCTGGATCAAACGAGCCTAAGTTTTATTCGTCTTTCACTTTTCTTGTCTGTTGTGTTTAACATAGTGAATTAACAAACCAAGGCATATTAACTAAGATGATTGACTTAACATAAATGTTTAAAAGTCATTTCTAAGGATATTCAACAAAATAAAATGTAATAATAAAAAAATATGTATATTATTGTAATATATATATATATATATATATATATATATATATATATATATATATATATATATATATATATATATAT
>NEWO01000044.1:710330-720485 GCA_003013225.1 Phalaenopsis aphrodite | reverse complement strand
TATATATATGTATGTATGTATGTATGGGATAATTAGTTACATACCACCCAAAATATTGATATTTAGAAATTAAGCACCTAGGTTATTTTTTTAAACTACCGAACCGATATATTTACCCATGCCACAATAAAACTATTGAGAGTTTGATAAAATTGAACAATATAGGTTAGGGTTTTATCATGAATTTTGATATATGTGCGAGGATTTGAAAAATGGATAAAATAGGGTAGTTGATTTGTAAATAGCAAGTTCCCTTTTTTTGTAAATTGTGTTGAGTGGGATTAATTTTTGGGGAAAGTTCAGCTCAATCCGCGGCCTTTCAGTGAGAACTGCGATATTACGAGTGTGCGTTGGATTAATTTCTTTGTCTAGTAAAAGTGGAGGTGTTCA
Organism: Phalaenopsis aphrodite; assembly: GCA_003013225.1. NCBI lineage: Eukaryota > Viridiplantae > Streptophyta > Magnoliopsida > Asparagales > Orchidaceae > Phalaenopsis > Phalaenopsis aphrodite. The sequence continues at coordinate 720,095 of NEWO01000044.1, read as the reverse complement.
ATTTTTGGTCAAAACAAAAAAAAATTGAACCGAATCATATTACATTGTTTCTTTGAATATTTATATTTTGATTTTTATATCTGTAGCAAAGACATATATACCCGGTCACCAACAAAATATTTTAAGAGGAGAAATCAAGCATCTGTTCATTTGTATGACAGGCTGATGACATGGCCACATGTACATGTTGGACAACAAATGTGACCACAAACAGAGAACTTACGTGAAAGTGAAGATTATATGCTAGTACCCTTGTTGTTTTGTCATTTGGTTGTGTGATATGTATTTAAATCTCTTAAAATTTTGATATTGGTTCATGTCTTTCTATTATGCATTCAAAGTTTATAATTTTTAGCACCGAAACTTCAATTTTTACATGCATGCCACCTTACCTGAAATGTCAAAATGTTGCACCTGCATTGTATTTTGCATTGTTGGTTTATCTGTAACTTGAAAAACTGCAGCTCAATAGTTTGAGGTTTACCTGCATTGTATCTTCTGCATTCCTCACCTAAAAATTGTGCTGCGTTGTTCTGTGTATGACGAGGTGATTTATGTGTGTAACGCATAATTAGTGCAGATGTAGCTGCATTCATGTAGCTAATCTCAAAGTGGTATGCGTTGTAGTTTGTAAATGAGCAGCAAAAGAGAACTGTTTCATGAGATTCATTGATGTGAATTAGCTCTCGGAAATCGGAATATAGGGATCTTAGCTTCTTTTTTTTTTTTTGGTAAAGGAGATGGTTGCGGTGAGAGTAAATTGCAGGTGTTATTTCATTTGCATATTTGTGCGTGGTATGTCATTAGATCTCTTAATAGTTTGATATTGGTGTAGGTTTTTGAAATGTTTTTAAATCTCTTCATGTTATATGTTCAGATTTGAAAATCAAGTATTGTGGTAGTGGGCATCCCACTTCAACTCAAGTAAGAAAAGGTGATTCACTGGTTTGGAAAGACATGCTCATAATATGCATATCAAGTAATTAAATCTTTTTTTATTGCAGCCACGATATAGGGATCTGGAGTAAGTTGGGACAACAACTCAACATCTCTTGCTCAATTAATGGTGTCACTCCACTGTAGCAATGTGTTAATTATGACTCATATGTCAGGAATTTGAAGTCTCTTGAAATTGAAGAGGTGTGTCGCTTGGAATGAAGAGGTGTGTCGCTTGGAATGAAGAGTTGTGTCTCTTCGTGTGAAGAGATATATCTTGGATTAGTGGGTTGGGGGAACGATAGTGCGTTGGTCTATATATGTAACCCTTGGTTATGTGAAACTCACCTCTAAAATAGTGAAACTTACCACTTTTGCTCCAGATGATGTAGACATATTTGCTAAAATTCATTAGATCTCTGCGTTCTTCTCTTGGATTTGTGTTCATTCCTGCTTTTCTTCGCCTTAATTTCAATTGGTACGAGAGGTAAGTCCTAAAGTGGAGGAGATTAGCACACGAAGAATTGAAGAAGAAGAAGGATTCGTGACAGGATCTGCGAGTCCGCGTGCAGAGGAGTTTGGTGATTTCGCGGTTTGTGGCAGATGAGATTTCCTGCGGCATTCCAAGGCGATTGGCGACATTTGTCATAGGCGGCAGACGAGGATAGTTGCGAAGGGGCGATTTGCGGCAGTTACTCGAAAGGTTCGCGAAGGTTTGCGAAAAGAGAGCTTCGCAGAGGAGATTCGGGAGTTCGCAAGGGAGTTCCGCGGGAGTTCGGCGAAGGTTCGGCGCACGACGCAGAGGAGGCGTCAGTCCAGCGAGGAAGACTTCTCCTCCGATCGGTTCCGCACGAAGACAGAAAGGCTTCGTCTTCGGTCACTGGTTGCGACAACCAGGGAGTTCGCGCTAAATCGCGGAGGCAAAGGCACGCGCGGAAGAAGATCCGCGGCAGATGAGCGCGGGGGAAGTTCGCTGGCGGTTACGGCAGCAGTTCGCGGCACCGGTTAGTTCCAGACTAGTTCCAAATGGCAGCAGTTCGCGGGAGGAAAGGCAGTTACCGGAACAGCAGGCGGAGGAAGTTATTCAGGAATTTCCTTGAGGGTTAATTCCTGGAAGTTAGCCTGAGCAAAAGGTACACTTTCTGTGGCTGGAGGCAGAGACAAGGAAGAAAAGGAATTTTTCATTCATGTCTTGTGCTGAGCTAAATTATTTTGCTGAAGTGATCTGCAAGAAGGAGCATTGCAGTTTCACAATAGAGAGGAGTCCAGTGGGAAACATGAGCAGTACGCAAATTTTGTGGATTGTTCGCAAGCGAGGCGGGCTCGCGGGAACAAATAGGTGCGAAGCAATTCAGATCACAAACATTCGCGGTGTTCAGCGAGTTTTGCTTCGCGGAGTTCGCGGTAGAGGCGGTGTCGAGGCTTCTAGGCGCGACAGTTCACAAACATTCGCGGTGTTCAGCGAGGTGGAGTTCGTGAAAAGGAGTTCGCATGTAGTTACTGCAAACAAGAGTATTTGCGAACATAGGTGCTCGGCCAGAGGTGTTCCCAAGTTTTTCGCACGAGGAGTTCCGACAGGGACAGTTGCGGCAGGAGTTCGCAAATGTGTACAGGAGTTACGGTAGGTGTAGTTGCGACAGGTGCTCAGCCAGCAGAGTTAGCAGGTTTGTCGCAGGAGTTGCGACATGTGGTGCTCGATGAGCGAAGTTCGCAAGTTTGTCGCAGGATTTGCAGTAGGTGCAGTTGCAACAAATAGTGCTTGGCAAGCGGTGTTCGCAAGTTTGTCGCAGGAGTTGCGACAGGTACTCGACCAGCGGAGTTCACAAGTTTGTCGCAGGAGTTGCGGCAGGTGTTCGCAAGTTTGTCGTAGGAGTTGCGGTAGGTGCAGTTGCGACAGGTGGTGCTTGACCAGCTGAGTTCACAAGTTTGTTGCTGGTGATTTTACAATAAAAGGAGTTTGGTTGCGGTGAATAGGAACCATGGTTTGTGAACAGAGGAGTTCGGCCAGCGAAGTTTGCAGGTTTGTCGCAGGAGTTGTGACAGGTGGAGTTCGCAGGTTTGTCGCAAGAGAAATTGTGACATGTGGAGTTCGGCTGGTGACCGTAGTATTTCAGCCAAATTTTTTATGCGAACAGGAAATGTGTTTCGTGTGAATTATTTGATTCACGAATCACTGGAAACTGCGAGAAATTGCTGCAAATTGAAAGAGAAAATTTCATGTTTATTTGAATTTATTTGTAGTGTGTGTTTTGTTTCATACAATGCAGGTAAAATTCGCTGCAGGATTAAATTTGAATGACAATGTCTGGTGCAAAATTCAAGATAGTGAAGTTTGGAGGAACGGGAACTTCAGATTATTGCTAACAAAGGTGAAATATTTGTTGGCACAAGGAATTTTTTGAAGGTATTGCGGGCTACGAAACCTAATGATAATATTTATCAACTGTTGGGGAGTACAGTTGTAGGTGGAGTGCACTCTGTCGGATCATATGATGAAAATGCAGCAGATATGTTGACCAATCCAGATATTTTCAACAAGTTCTTGGGTGACTTGAACTTGTTGAATGTTAGCAGTTCCTAGTTTGCATTGTTTCCCAACCTACTACGGTGTAAGAAATTCCATGATATATTTTCTTCTAAGGGACTGAATATTCGCTAAGGTGGAGAATTGTTCGGTATGGCTCATATGTTAGGAATTTAGAGTCTCTTGAAATTGGAGAGGTGTGCCTCTTGAAATGAAGAGGTATGTCTCTTCGTGTGAAGAGGTGTCTATTGAATTAGTCGGTTGGGGGGAGCGAGGGCGTGTTGGTAATTTATCTATAGGGTTTTTTATATGTCTATATATATGTGTAACCCTTGGATATGTAACTGAACTCCCCCTCTGAAATAGTAAAACTTGCCGCTCCCTCCCGAGGATGTAGGCATCTTTGCTGAACCTCGTTAAATCTCTGCGTTCTTCTTCTGGATTTGTGTCTATTTTTGTTTTTCTTCGCCCTGATTTCACAACACAATGCACTTGGTTGGCAATTTCAGATGAGTTATGTTACATGTTACATTTCCAACACCAATACTTCATTTTTTTTACATACATACCTTACCTATCATGTGAGAAATGTTCTGCTGTTGTATCTTGCAAGGGCAGTCATATCCTCCAAAAGATGAGGTTTACGGGTACCATGACTATCACTTTGATGCTAATATACCTCTCAGCTTGTTTCCACCTGACATTTTAACCATCTCTGGTGCTTTGATTTGCATCTTTTATATTGCTAATGGTAAATCTGTAACTACGAATATTGCATTCGAAAAAATAAAATAAAATTGTCGCTATGTAGTTGCTGATCTGAACCAGCTTTCCTTCATGCAGAGCAGTGAGTTGTGTTTTGAAGATAAGTTGCTTAGCAAGTTTGTGGTTTTTAGTGGAATTTGAGGCAAAACCAAGTCTGAGGATCCGACCGTTGCTCTTATGTGCATAAATTTGGAAGGCTATGAAAATTTGATTGTAGTAATTTGTTGTTCTTAAGTGCATAAATTTGGAAGAGTTTGAAGATTTGACTGTAGTAATTTGTATGATGCTTGCTAATCAAATTAGTGGTTGAGTAGTTCTTAAATAATGTTTAATGATGTCATTTGTGTAAAACTTGAACTATATGTGTTTAATATATCAATCCTCACGAAATTGATGTTTATATTCAAAGACGATTCTAAATTGAGTACTTTTATCATGACAGCCGGTTATGTCGATTTCTATGTAAATTTCTAATTTGCTTTGTATTATAGCTACTCTGTATTATGAACTGGAAATCTTGTCAGCCATGGTCTGGAGGCTCATATCCAGTGAAGTTGTTATATAAATTATTCATCCAACTTGCTAATGGAGCCTTATATCACCTCTAATACATAGTCAGCCAGAGGAAGAGATGCGATCTTTGGACAGAAAAAGATCTCTACTTTTTCAAGGGGAATAGAATTTGAAATGCTGCAAAAACTGTTAGTGCCTCGTTACCAATTAAAAGCTAGCCACCAAATGTTATCTATCTCCAAATCATTGAGCCTAGGAGGACATAAATGACAACTCCTGTAATTTTTTTGTAAATTTTGTTTTGTTTTAGCAAGAAAAAAAATGAATGAATTATCATAACTGTGTTGGATATGTAAATAATTGCATAAAATTATTATTTTAACACTTAAGAAAATTTTGGTTTATGAAACCAAAGAGGAAGAACACAAAAAATGTGTGGTATATAAAAAAAAGCAAGGTACCAACAGATTAGATAAATGCAAAAAAATTTAGCACTCCACAACTAATGGTATGAATACAAAAAGTTAAGACAACATCCACAAAAAAAGTACATCGCCCATTTTCCTCGTGGAAGAAACAACAAAAATAGAGTAATGTTTATAACACCATAGATATATTATGACAAAGATGAAATCTTTTGATATTTAGCATCCACAGACATTGATGCCTACCCGCACAAAATGACTCCCCTTCAAATACATCATAAATTAACCATACGCCAGATAAATGAAGCCTGCAACAATGATTCCAATCAAAATCTTCAAATGAAATGTGATAGCATTAGGCTTCTTTCTGTCTGTTTCGTTAGAGCTCGGAATTCATACAAAATATCATCCATTTGTAGTTCATTGTCTATTACCTATTTGAAGAACTTACAATAATTAATTTTTTTTTTATTTCAGGGGCATCGATAAAACTGTCTGCCATCATTCTCCTGTATGTCCATTATATTTAATGCATGACAATCTGCAACTGCAGTACACACATTACTGTTTCAAGTGGTGCCTATAGTTGTTGATGACTAGCTTGAACTCATCCTTGTTTTATACATAAAATGAAACAATGAATCAATAACTTTTAACTCACAATAGCAACAATAAGTTAACATTTCTTTTGAATCTTGACGAAACACAAATTCACAATGAAACACAATTTCTACGAAATCATAACGAACCACAAAAATATGAATAATGGAGATGGACAATAGGAGAGAGAATATAATAGCATGTGAATCTACCATTTTGCAGGTTCTTACACAAATGCAGTGTGACAAATATAGTGGTGGATTTGCATACATACCACTTCCACATTAGAGTTGGAGTAAGAACCCCAAAAAAAAGGGGGTTTAACTTGGCTACCACCTAAGACTTTCAGTTTTACAAAATCACCATAAAATTTTAACATTATAGTATAAATTATTCCAAACAGTGAAGGAGATCTGTAAAAGCTTAGATCTCATTTCTCTTTAAAATGTTAACAAATATAAATCCACATAAACATTTAAAATGAAAAATACAAATCCTAAAACATCTTAAATCCCGTTTATCTTCCGTCTTGCTTTAAATCTCGGATTTTAATAGATCCTTTGGAAGGCACATGGGATCGGAAGCCAACGGAGAAGGGTTGGGAGAAAAGGGGGAGAAAGATGGGTGTTTCAGAGTTCATTGTAGGCTACAAGCAAGACAAGCTTTAGGCGCGAATGTATTGTTAGGATTTTGACAAATGGAGGGACAAGGGAGACAAATGGAGGGACAAGGGAAAGAAGAAGGTAGGTGAGGCTTTATGGATGGAAAGAGAGGGTCGGAAGGGGGTGATAGTGTTTCGTGATTTTAGTGACCCTTGATCACAAGAAATTATTGCAACAAAATGTCCAATTAAAATTGGCAACATCAAAATATGAACACTACTGAAATACACTGGTCGGCTGCTTTTTAAAAGTGTTAAATACATCCTAATACATGACCAATTTTAATTGAACACCTGACATAAATTTGCGTTAGATGTCATGATGCAATATTTTTTTCTTAATCACAGCTTGTCGCGGTTGTGTGGTGCGAAGAGGAGATGTGGGGATAAGCAGGGGACGACAGAAGACATTCCGTATAAGAGGGTGACGGATGTAGCTACAAAGGGAGACGGGCGATAGACACAATGTGATAACGGGAAACGGGCATGAGCGGGGCAAGGGTGGGGTGGCCGAAATGAGTGGATTAAAGGTTTCAGGCGATCAGATTGAAATATCAAGGGTTTGAGTGATTGTTTTGTAATATTTTATACTTTAAGTGGTGACCATGTAAAAACCTCTATATTCTATCATATTTATTTTTATTATGAATTATCATTTTAAGAGACAATTTTTTTCCCTTAAATGAAAAAAATTAATAGAAACATGAATAAAACTTAATTGATTTTTGTTAAAAAGTTGAAGCCTTACAATCTATGCCAAATTATTAATTATTTAATATCAATAAAGCTTTAAACAGTTAATATTTATAGATAATAAATTATTTTATTACTTTATTTTGATTATAGGTAAAGTTTTTATTCAAGTTTAGCATCAAATTTAAAAATCACTCATAAATTAAATTGAGTCAATCTCAACCATTTGTTGCTCAACTCTAGAAAGATCAAACGGCTTAGGATTAACTAAGATGATTGACTTGCATGAATATTTAAAAGTTATGTCTAAAGATATTCAACAATATATATATATAGATATATATATATATATATATATATATATATATATATATATATATATATATATATATATATATATATATATATATATATATATATATATATATATATATTTGAAATAATTACTGATATATTTGCGCGTGCCACAATGAAACCATAAAAAATTTGATAAAATTGAATAATATAGGATAGGGTTTTACCATAAATTTTGATATTTGTGAGAGAATTTGAAAAATGGATAAAAGAGGGTAGTTGATATGTAAAAAACAAGTTTCTGATGGTCTATATGTAATTGACTGTTTTTTTTTTCTTGGTAAATTGTGTTGTGAGGGATTAATTTTCGGGGAATTTTCAGCCCAATCATTGAAAAAAATTTGCGTACATAAGACGTACATAGTGTTGCGTACGTCAGAGAGGTTATTCAGATGATATTGAGGGGTTATATCCGCGTTATACCCCATGTAACCTCCCTGCAACCTAGATGTCACAAGCAAGCTTTGAATTAATTTTTTTGTTTTTTTGTTTGCTAAAAGTGGTGTGTAATTTTTGGTCAAAGCAAAAACATTGAACCGAATCAAGTAAATTTTATTGTTTCAGTTCAATTTTAAAAATGTATTTCAAATTTTAATATTTAAAACCCCAAAATTATCTTTTCGGTACTTGGTTAGCTTTGAATTTTAATTTGACCGAAGATTAATTCAAATTTCTTATCATATTTTATTGTCATTTACATACATTATACATACCACCCGTATTTATATATCTAATGCTTTATTTTCTTAAACTTATACGACTCAAATCTTTCAAAATATTAAAATTTTAATGTTTAAGAGATGAATATATATTTTCATACTGATACGCCACTAACAAATGTTCATCATTTAGCACGAATCTTGAGGCATGCACGGATCTCGAGGCAACCTTTTGAACAAAAAACATTTAAACTTCAATCAAAAGTCATCCGGAATTCAGATTTCAACAAAATTATAGTTAAATTGATCGGCTCGATGAGACGGACCTAATGATATAAAAGTTAGTCCAATCCGAGTCAAATCAGCGTCGGATCAAGTCATTAAACCACTACTACAGGATTTTTGAAGGCATTTGAAAAGTCGAACGGATGTCGAATCTAACGAGTTTATAGTCGAATTGAGCGTCTCAAAAAGACGAATCCAACGAGCCCAAGATTGCTCAATTCCGACATGGTTAAGGCACTCAAATGTCCATCGAACGTTATCTGATCAAGGGAAGCTCTCCGGACCGTCCGATCAAAATGGTTCATATTCCTGCATTAATTGCACTCAAAACACTATAAATACATCACAACCCCTCACATGGGGAGGAGGGCTTAAGAGAGAACTTGAGGCTTTGAGAAGGAGTTCAAGTCCAAGATCATCATCGTCATCGTCGATCGCCGTCGACCACCAGTGACTGTCGACCCCGACCGCCGACCTCTGTCGATCAACGCCGACCACCATTGAACGCCGCCGATCACCGTTGACCTATGTCAACTACCACCGACCGTCATCAACTGTTGTTAGCTACCACTGACCTCCGTCAACCACTGCTTATTAGACGTCATCAGTCGACGTTGTAACGTGGAAAGCTAGTAACCCTTTCCCACCTGCGGGACAAAGGGACATTTGTAATCAACTTATAGTGGATTTTTACAACTGGGCCAGGCCGCGTGGTTTTTCCCTTTTTACGGGTTTTCCACGTAAATACTTCTGGTGTGATCACAGCTTGATTCATCTTTATCTGAGTGTGTGCTGAATTCTCGTGCAACGCTAAGACGATAATCCATTACTCTACCATCGCGAATTTTCTAGCACGCATCAGTTTGGCGCCGTCTGTGGGAAAGTTTCAATCCCACAACTAAAGTACTTACACGATCTACTACATGGCAACCAGACACAATTTTCGTGATAATGGAGCATCCCGCTCCAATACCCATCGTTCCAGGGAGCAATCACGAAGCCAAGGGCAGCATGCTTCTTCGTCTTCCCGCCCTGGAAGACGCTATCCTGCCAATGAAGGTGTTTCGGGTCCTTCAATAGAAGATCAAATGCGTAGAATGGAGGAGTCTCAACTAGAGATTCTACAGCTCCTTCGCGGGGCTCAACAGCCGCTGCCTACACCATTGGATGAAATTCGTTTACCATTAGCTCCGCGACATACGAGAAACATACCGCTCGGAGGAACTCATGTCGACCCGCCTCCTCAGGAAGGAACACATCCCCTGTCAGGTCGTGATGTTGAACTCCTAGATACAGCAAGCTCCACTCATCCATCTCGTGCAGCTCACCCGACATCGCCACATCTTCCCG
>NEWO01000044.1:688811-704124 GCA_003013225.1 Phalaenopsis aphrodite | reverse complement strand
GCAACACCCCATCCCGACGCTTCGCCGCAACGTGTCGCCACAACCTGTTGCCTCGCCACGATACATCGCCGCAACGCCTCGCCACAACGCATCACATTGCCCCGACGCCTCGCCGCCACACAATGCTGCAACGCGTCGCAGTGGTACATCGCCGCAATGCATCGCGTCGCCACGACTCCTCTCCGAGACGCACTGCCGCAACGCGTCACCTCAACCCATCACCGCAACGCTTCGCCGCGACACAACACCACAACGGATCACGTCGTCACAACGCTCTGCCGCGACGCCGCAATGCGTAGCCGCGACACATCACGCCGCAACTCGCTGCGCAGCCGCCGCGTGCCGCCGCGATGCACCGCCGCAATGCGTCGCGAGTATGCACCGCAGCAACTCTACCCCTCCTTTAGCCCTATTTATAGGCTGAAAAAGTAATGTGTCATTAAATACTCATTAATTAAAAAATAAAAAATAATAATAATAAAACTTTCGTTTCTCACATTTTCCACTCCAAGTCTTGCCTTTCAACGTTGCTTCCGCTTTTCCTTCAGCTTCTCTGCTGTTTCCGCTTCAGTTTCCGCTCATTTCACATTCCCAGATTCGTTTGTGCAAAAAGTAATATTAATTATGCTCATTTCACATTTCCATATTCGTTTGTGCAAAAGTAATATTAATTATGCTTGTACTTAAAAGGATTATCAAATCCAATCCAAAGATTAGCAAAAGGTCTAAAGGCACTGCGTGTGTATATATATATATATATATATATATATATATATATATATATATATATATATATATATATATATATATATATATATATATATGCAATAAATAAATAAATAAATAAATAAGAGTTTCAAATCTTGATATTTTTGGACGATAAAATTGATCTCGCCCAAAAATAGGGGGGCAACTGATACGCCATTAACAAATGTTCATCATTTAGCACGAATCTTGGGGCTTGCACGGATCTCGAGGCAACCTTTTGAACAAAAAACATTTAAACTCAATCAAAAGTCATCCGGAATTCAGATTTCAGCAAAATTATAGTTAAATTGATCGGCTCGATGAGACAGACCTAATGATATAAAAGTTAGTCCAATCCGAGTCAAATCAGCGTCGGATCAAGTCATTAAACCACTATTACAGGATTTTCGAAGGCATTTGAAAAGTCGAACGGATGTCGAATCTAACGAGTTTATAGTCGAATCGAGCGTCTCGAAAAGACGAATCCAACGAGCCCAAGATTGCTCAATTCCGACATGATTAAGGCACTCAAATATCCATCGAACGTTATCTGATCAAGGGAATCTCTCCGGACCGTCCGATCAAAATGGTTCATATTCTTGCATTAATTGCACTCAAAACACTATAAATAGATCTCAACCCCTCACATGGGGAGGAGGGCTTAAGAGAGAACTTGAGGCTTTGAGAAGGAGTTCAAGTCCAAGATTATCATCGTCATCGTCGATCGCCGTCGACCACCACTGACTGTCGACCCCGACCGCCGACCTCTGTCAATCAACGCCGACCACCGTTGAACGCCGCCGATCACCGTTGACCTCTGTCAACTACCACCGACCGTCATCAACTGTTGTTAGCTACCACTGACCTCCGTCAACCACTGCTTATTAGACGTCATCAGTCGACGTTGTAACGTGGAAAGCTAGTAACGCTTTCCCACCTGCGGGACAAAGGGGCATTTGTAATCATCAACTTATAGTGGATTTTTACAACTGGGCCAGACCCCGTGGTTTTTCCCTTTTTATGGGTTTTCCACGTAAAAACTTCTGGTGTGATCACAGTTTGATTCATCTTTATCTGAGTGTGTGCTGAATTCTCGTGCAACGCTAAGACGATAATCCATTACTCTACCGCCGCGAATTTTCTAGCACGCATCACATACATTGATAATTTCACGTTAATGTAAAAATTAAAACTTAGGTGTTAGAAATTAAGGGGTATGCATGTAAATTTTTCTATATTTTAATATCATGTAAAAATTATAAGTAAGAAGATGATTCATGAAAGTAAATATATAATTCATAATATTTGTTCATAAATAAATATTAATTTATTCATAATTGAGCTATTTAAATCAAATCAAATTTCGGTCCCAAGCTCTTTGACCAATTATCAGTGGATCCATCGGAAGTTTGAACCCACGCGAATCCTCACTAGGGCTGTCAAAACGGCTCGTTGTTCACGAACAACTCGTGTTCGACTCGTTAATTTCATTCGATAAGTTAACGAGCCGAACACGAACTAAGATGTGTTCGTTCGTGTTCGGCTCGATCGTAACTCGAAATACTACTCATCAAGTTTATATATAAAGTAGCATTTAAAAAAAAAAACTCTAATTGATTAACCAATTAAAATATTAATTAAAAAAATAGAATTAAAATTATTATATTAGATTCAAATAATGTTTTAATATAAATAATAATTTGTAAATATTGCTCAAATACTTATTATTTTATGACTACATGATTAGAGTTGTTAAAAATATTCTTTGTTTGTGAACAGCTCGTGTTCAGCTCATTAAGCAAACGAGCCGAACACAAACACACTTTTTGAACTCGAAATATAAACGAGCCGATCACAAGCTTCGTGTTGAACTCGTTTACAGCCCTAACGCTCACCTCTACTGAAAGAGGCCAATCCCGACAATTTCCGCAGAGCGCAACGCGACGTTATCTATGAAAAAATGTTCCTGCGGAACAACTGATTCACCAGTCCTGCGTTTGGGTTTTTGGAGGCCTATATGACTCATCTTCCCATATATCTCATTTGCTGCCTCATGAAACCAAGACTGGTCCGATCTACGTTGAGAGTCTCTTCGTAAGCTAATTTATATTTTGTGAAGTTCTAATTTTTTCACCTTTTTTTTTGTCTGATTTAGTGGGTATTTTTTCTGCTCAATCGCTATGAACCGTACAATAGTATTTTCTTAGAATTATGGACAATAATGTTTTCTTAAAATTAGGATTTTTCTTACTTCTATAGGTTTCATGGTGTTTTTTTTTTCTTTTTTTCTTTTGTTTTTGAAGTGCAGAAAATGAAGTTTTTACAGTTTTCTGTTGCATTAGATGAGTGAAATGTCTGGATCTGATGCTGTGTGTTTTCGTAGATTCACTCCTGGTCATTTGATTTACTTGAATTCTTTATGTTTTTAGTTCTTTCTTTTTGTGATTTGTGAAAAATTAGTGTAAAAAGCTTCTTAAGTTGGAAAATTTAGTTATGAACATTGGAATTTATTTGCCCTTTCCATGGCAATCTCCCTTTTTCCCTGTTTTTTGAGAAGGAAATAGGCTTGTTGACCTACATTTCAATGCTGCTGAGAGGGTTTTGTTCTGTCTAGTGGTCAAAAAATTATTGATTAATTTCATTTTTCTGTTTTAAATACTTTCAATCAATAAAAATATATTTGAACTTTGATGAATCAATACATGTTTTTCTTTCAGCAAAATGGCTGGGCCAGACAGTTATGTTCCGCCTCCATATATTCCGTTACGTCCATCGGAATCTGAAGCTGATGGTTTTTCTGAGACAGAAGAAACCAGTCCTCCTCAATCTGCTGCTCCTGATTCCTATCCATGGTCTTCTGGCATCTGTGCTTGTTGTGACGATATGCAGAGCTGTATGCTACTTTATGCCCTTTGATCCCTTGATTTTGAGAAGAAAAAAAACATTAGAAGGTGCAATTTGTTTATGTCATAATCCATAGGCATTTATTCTTGTTCACATTTCTAATGTTTTCAGTCATTGTGACTGAAAGCAGCACCCATTCACCACCTAAATTTTCATTTATATAATTATATATTACTAGACTAATAGCCTAATTAATGATTGAAATCCACAATATAAAAATCCAGTAAAATCTGGTGTCAAAACCCCTCATCAAAACAGGAGCAGTAAGAAATGAAAGAAGAATGAAGCAACAATTATTAATGCATTTGGATGTAGTTCATAAATTTATTATACCTTCTTTTGGTTTATTTTTGCGTGATTTTTTTTTTTTTGCTTCAATTGTAACATTTCTAAACAATCATTTGATTATTTTCCTTACATCTTAAGGACTAAGATCACAATGACCTACATGCAGATGTGAAGATTGATGTTTGACAATTCTGTGAGGGGATATTAAATTAAATAGTTTCATTTGAGGTAGTATGTTAGTAGCACTTATTGAATATAAGTTTATGAAAAAAATGATTTTGAAGTGTTTTGAGCATGTATATTTGAGAGGAGTTGATGCAGCGAGAAAGATACATAAAAGCAGTGCAAGGAGGAACATGAAAGAGGCAGTCCGATTGAAAGTTGTGAAAAATTGTATACAGTGGTTAGTGTCTACACCACATGCAATAATTTTAAGGAAAGAATGCAAAAGAACAAATCATGAAGCGAGTTTCATGTGGATCGGAAAGTGCTGATTTTGATTATGATTATATTGTGTGATTTCAATTCTGAACACTATTTTGTCATGAATATACTTCTTTAGTTTTCTTCATTACCCATTCGCAAGTACAATTCTTCCATTCACAGTTTTAAGGTGCTTTCTATTTTGCTCTTTTAGTGGGAAATTGAATGTTTTAAGTTGCATATAAGTACAGCTTAAGTTCAATAGATGCTCATTCACCTTCTTGCATCCACACGCTTATTTTTTTTTGTATAATCCCTTGCTATTTTTTAATAGGTGTTATTGGCATGGTCTGCCCATGTTTCCTATTTGGAAAAAATGCAGAATTTCTAGGGTCTGGAACATTGGCTGGTTCTTGTATGACACATTTCATTTTATGGGGCCTGGTCAATAGCCTTTGTTGTTTGTTCAGTGGAGGCATTCTAGCATTTTTTCCAGGAGCTATGGTTGCTTGTGGACATCGCAAAGCATTGAGGAGAAAGTATAAGTTGCAGGTATGCTCATGCCTGATGGTAAAACTCAGGGTGAATGCCCTTTTCTAAACGTTTTGTAATTTATAAAATATCATTATTTTTTCTGCTAGATTCTTTCATTTTAATGTGGGCTAAAAAAATTCGACGCCACGGCCTCCCTTGAAATGAAATGATTAAATGAGAGAGTTTACCATGAGGTTTCGGGTCAAAATTTCAGAAAGAAGATGGAATAGTAGATAAGACACTATGTAGAGATTTTGTTCTCATTTTGCGAGAACTTCAAGATATTGAGTTTGGGGTTTCTCATAGATGCAGACCCTTTTGGTTAATGATCCCTCTCGGTAATTGGAGCACTTTTGATTCATATAGTCATTAGGCGTTAAGCATTCAAATTTAATATATTGTAGCAACAAATTTATAATTTAAAATTTACAAAATTATCACTCTTAGCTTAGAGAGGATGGTGGGGGAAATGATGACAAACCCGATTAAGATCCCATTGTTCCGTTATTCCGGGTTGTTGTGATTCCTAGTCAATTTAGTCAGAGGAGGTAGTCGACCAAACTTGACAGAAGGATCTTTGCACAGAAGGATCCTTGTCGGCATCTATGAGTTGTTTCGTCCAAGAGAACCTTGTAGACCTAGGATGAATGTTTGTCCAAAGGAATTAATCTAAGTTGACTTTAGCTAGCAGTTTTTTATGTCTTATCAGATATATCCTATACTTCAAAATTCAAATTAAGGTTTTTGTATTTATTTGGTGGCAAGATTTGTGTTTATATTTATCAAGGCTTTTATGTTTATTTTTGCGGCAAAATTCATATACACATGATTGCCTTTTTTAATTCAGATGGGCCCCCATGTGGCATCATTTTTATTCTATAAAGAGATGCTAAATGACTTTAATTCATTGGATATCATGAAGCTTTTCAGTGTAGAGAGTCTTTTTTTTGTTCTTTGAAGTTGTAGTTTTAAGTTTTCAAGTAAGTTTATCTTTAAATTTTTTTTATTTCTTAAAATTGTATTTCATTCTTTTATTTAGTTAATTTTTCATTTCTTCAAATTTATGGAATTTTCAAAGGTTTTGTTTAAGCTCACTTACGTTTTATTTTAAGTTCAGTCTAAATTTTATTTAAGTCCGTGTCAGTCAAAAATTTTGGCAGCCTCCTAACATTAAGAGAGCTGGGCTTATCTAGCGCACAATAAAAAATGCATGCGGGTGGTGTAAACATGGCAGTCGAGTCTTCATACCCTATCATGCTGCGAACATCGTTTATAGGCTATCTATATAAAATTTGCATATTTCCCCACCGTGCTTCAAATAGAGCGTATAAGTACTTAATTTTGATTTTACAACTGCGTCGTGAGTATCGCGTAAGAATTTTACCCCACCACGTTATGAAAAACACATATAGGTTTCTATTCATTACACTAACACATCTCAATTGGTATTTCATGAGTGTAAGTGTAATAAATGTTTATATTTAATGTGGGGCAGTGAGGATACGTTCAGCACGGTGAACACAAAATGCAAACATACAGCTTAAGTAAAATTATAATCTAACCCCACTAACCACAGTGACAACACCAAACTCTACCGAATTGTAAATCTGATTTATCATTTGTAAAACATAAACAGGTTTAACTTTGAACCAAAATATAACCTACACAGAATATTATATTTTGTCAGCTCATTTTTCCTCCAATCCTGTAGCGATATGCAAAAGGGTTTGTGGTTTAGAGGTGAAAGTGGTTATTGGAAGGGGATGGGGTTGAGACGAAAAGAGTCTAGTTATTGGGGAGATCAAGCCAGAGAAATTGTGGCGTGATCATGGAGATGGAGAAGGGGGTAAAGGTGGTTTCAGTGGAAGCTGATGTGTATGAATCAGGGCTGGTTGATTTGAAGGCGACAAAGGAGGTGATTGTGAGCTGTGGGGGAAATGGACGCGTGAAACGGAGTCCGGGAGAGCAGTGAGGCAGAGACATTTGGTGAGATCAAGCGGCTTAGGCGTCTGCTGTAGCTGTGAGGGATACAAATCTTGGGTTATGGCTTGACGCGTGGGAATAATAGAGAAAATTGGAGTTTGTACGCACGTGTAGAGTAACAAAAATGGGCTTTGTGTCTGTTTGTCTGTGTGTCTGTGCACACAGGGAGAAATGGGGGGGAGCTGATGTAGGTGGTTGTCGGAGGAGAACGACGCGAGCTGTGGCAGCGAAGAAGTGAGAGAGGCTGGTTACGACAATGTAGTGCTTTGGGCTTCGCGTGATGTAGAAGATGGAGATGGAGAGAGGAGGAAGACAAGTAAGAACATAAGGGTTTCTCAATTTGGAGAGTATATGGGGGATATCATGAGCCGAGGGAGAAGTGTTGAGAAATTAGGGCGAAAAAATCAAGAATCGACACAAATCCAGAAGAACACACAGAGATTTACAAGGTTCGGCAAAGATGTCTATGTCCTTGGGAGCATAGCGATGACTTCATTTTCAATATTCAGAAAAGAGTGCAGAATACAATATTCAGAATCTTTCATAGGGTTACAAACATATATATAACTCTATAGTACGATATGTAATTACTTAAATTACTCTTGTAACAAACCGCGGGGTGTTGCCCCCGCACTCCCAACCCACATAATGAAACTCCCCCGATTGGATAGATTTTTCCGCTGAACTCCGCTCGTGGGCTCTGTTTCGCTCCAGCATCTGTCCCATTTATGGTTTATGAGCAATACGTAAGAAATCTTCACCTTGGCGAATATTTAGCCCTTTAGGAGAAATATATCATGGAGTTTCTTATGCACCAATGTGGGTTGGTTCATCATGCCGTCTAACAATTGCAAACATTCAACCAGTTCAAGCGATGCAAGAACTTATTAATTGTACATGGCTTGATCGACATATTTGTTGTATTTTCATCGTATGATCTAACAGAGTGAACTCCATCTATAACTGTACTTTTCAACAGCTTATAGATATTATCTGCAGTTAACTTTCTTTTTATCACAATCAGTGCACCTTTAACAATTCTGATGGTTTCCCTGTCCCCACCTGCCTTAGGAATAATACCATTCTATGTAAAGTACCCAAGGAAATTAAATTATTCTTTAAATCTGAAATATGTCTGACCTCACATAATGTTCTAACAGTGTCATTAGACATCTTAATTCCTATTTCCTCAATACCAACAATATTGCAGCATCTATCATCACCTAAATAAACTGAGCCAGAATTAGTTAACATGTATGAAGTAAATCATTCACTATTAGGTGTTATGTAATAAGAACATCCTGAATCAAGAATTTATGCATCTATGAACTGAATTGTGAAATTGAAAGCATATCACTATCACTACAATCTGAATTATTACTCTGCATCACATTTACAGATTTGGGAGCTGGCATAACTTCTACCAAGGAAGAACGCATTGCACAACAAGTGGTGTACCGTGTGAAGACTGCGTTTGATGACAGTAAGAGGTACAGAGATGGACTTGTTGAAAAGGGATTTTAGCAGGGGCAGGATATTGCTCATGCAGTGAGAGCTGTAAGCAGATACATGAGTAACCTAGGAAAGAGCTTGGTGGTACAAGGCTACCTTGACGGTGATATGTCAACTGAGGTGTGTTACTTGTGAGAAACTGAAGTTGTGTTCGACTTTAGTTGGTTTTCTAGCGTGAAGACAGAAGTTTTGAGTTGTACAGGTGAAGGATATCATGTTTGAGAAAAGGTTGATACAACTAGTAGATGATGCAGCCAGTTGGTAATGCAGTCAGTGTCACAGTCTCAAAGTGTGAGAATTGTTGGGTAATGTGAAGACCCGATCCACCGCAATTTAATTAGCTTCCTAATTAGGAATCTTACATGCAGTTCACCTACCACACCCACCTACTGCTCACCTATAACACCCACCTACTGCTCACCTACAACACCCACCTACCGCTCATCTACCTCACATCTACCACTATTCTAGTTTCTATAAATAGCCTCTTATGACTTGTCATAAGTCAAGCCAAGCCAGACCAAGTCAAGTCCTCTAAGAGAGAGAGAGAGAGGAAAAGAGAGAGGAATGGAGAGAAGAAAATAGCGATTTTTTTGTAAACGTAGAGGAGCTCGACGGTGTAATTCCTCGAAAAAATAAAATACTCTGCAGCTCCGTGAAAGTTGACAAATTTGACGAACCACGTAAATTTATGTGTCGCTTTGGTGTTTTTTTTATGCGTGCAATTTTTCTCCTTCCATTTTCCGTTTTATTGTCGTCGTTTTTCACAACACATCAAAGTTATTTGAATGACAGTCGTTTTATGTTAGAATCCAAAAGTGAGCTTTCACGATCAAGTTGGTTAGAAACGGTGATATTGACAGGAATTGTGCTCGACGCTCACTAATTGAACTCAGAATGTCTCAGTTGTTGTCAATATTGCTTGAATGTTTTTCATACCCATCTAGATTATGCTCTTGGTAAGTCCTACCTAGGCGGCTTCTGTCTTGGTGGTCCTTGTCTTCACGATTCTCGTCTATGAACCATTGACCCTGATGATCCCATATGCATCCTAAGTTGAGCCATGAAACACGATTTGGAGACTTCTTGTCTTGAATCTTGTATAAATTTTTAAAACTTATTTCCTCAGCTCATTGATTTGATGTGTCATAAACTCATTGGTGCAATTCATCATTTTTCTTTATTCTTCTGTATACTGGATCATTTTGCAGAGTTTTGGTATAACTTAACGCTCACTATATTTTTTAGGATAGTGAATCCTTTTAGAACATAAGGTCTCTTATTGTTCGTGAGTTCATATAATCTGATAAAGTCCCTATTTTCTGAAGAATGTATGAAAGAAGGTGATGGATGTATTATTAAAGCTTATGTTTCTCACTCTATATTTTATCAGGATTCTGAGTGGCTGAGAATAGTTTAAAGAAAGGGTCTCTTCTTCTCAGTAACTAGAGGGGGAGTGAGAGAGAGTCTAGTTTTAGAGAGAGAGAGAGAGAATCAGGGCCCAGAGGTCATGAGTTACTTTTTCAGATCCTGTAGCAAGATCTACTGAGAGCCCCTTTGACCTCCCTTTTATACACGAAAGAAAGAAACATAAAATTACATTTTGTACAATACTATGCCTTTTTGTGCCTTGGTGAAAAGATTGTGATTCAGGTGTTAGGTAGTGTCATAAATAAGGATTGACGCATGTACTCTGAAGATGGATTAGGTTTCATTTGCTGATTTAGGCTTTCAGAACCCATAATGCCTGTTGATCTTTATGTCGTGCCCCTGAAAAAGTCTTGTTAAAATACATGACAGCATTTGAGTATCATTTTCTTTAACATAATATAAGTTTTATGAAGCAGTTGATGCAGAGGATTTCATTTTTCAGGAAGTCCCCTGTGGAGATTTAACAACTCACCTGTTCTGCCACCTCTGTGCCATTTGCCAAGAGTACAGGGAAATCCGAGAGAGGTCTAATGGCTCGGCTCCTCTCGTATGGACGGATACGACCGCTCCGACGATCCAAACAATGCATCCTACAGGAAAATGAACAAAGGTGCATCTGGTAAAAAAAATTCTATTTCATTGATGTAATGTTGCGGTCATTTGTCTGTAAAAGCTCAGTTTTCTTTTAGCTCTACCGAGAGTTAACTTCAGAAAGTGGGAAGCTGGAAGTTGAGTGATATGTGAAAATACTTTCTGTGAATATTTTGTTACGGTTTCTGCTTGTTCTTTATTGAGAATTCATTTTTTATGGAAGATTATTTTTTTCTTTATTATGTGGATCCAACTGCGTTAAACTGGGGAAGCATGAGGAGCTAGCGTTCATTTGCTGTTGGGTTTGCTTATGAAATTGTTTGAAGTGTATTCTGTGTAATCTTTTGCTAGTAAAGTTGATTTTTTTTTTTCTTGAGATAATTACATCCACCACTAGAAATATTGTTATTTAAAAAATTAGCAGCAACTTGCTTTATGTGAAATACCTAATGGAAGCATTTATGCATGTCATGATCAAATCATTGAGAACTTGAGTGAGAATTTGAGAAATAGATGATTTGTAAATAGCAATGATTTGAATGCTATGTATGTACTTGCTGAGTTTCTCGTTTGCTGTAGTTAATTTATTCTTCTAATATGTTAATAGACGATATTTTTGTAATTTGAAAATTTTAGTGAGATTCATGAAGTTGGAGTAGAGTATTGATCAATAAATTATTTAGAATTGTGCTGAAATTTTTTTTTAGACAATTTTTGTTGGGATTACGTGATTTTATGATTATGAATTTTTCTGGAAGATTGAAAGATCGATTGTAAATTGTTTTTTTTTTTTTTTTTTTCAAATCAAGTCCAGCTTAAATTGAGCTTTAATGCGCTAGTATTAAATCGATTGAAGCTGGTACAACTGAACGTTGAAATGCCATATGCCTGTGAGGAAGAATGCTTTTAAGCATTTGTTTATATATTTCTTTGTAGGAAGATTTAAATTCATAGCCCTCATTTCCTACATGTTTACGTATCTAATTCCTATGCTTTAATGTATACAACACGAGCATGCCTTTATCTCACTTAGTGGGATCAGCTACATGAATCCTTTTTCTCCATTGCATTTTATTGAGTATCATATTTTCATTTCATTCTAATAAATTATGATCAATTTTTATACCATATGCCCAGTCTTTCTAGGTCTGTCTCTATCTTTCTTTACATAAGTCGAATCTAAAACATCTATTCTCCTTATCGGATTATTAGATAGTTGACGTTTAATGTTGGCCAAACCATTAATATGACACTCTTTAATTTTGTCTGTCACTAGAGCTATTCCCCCTATCACATATATATTCTTTTCACATTGTCTCTGTATAAAGCCACTCATCCACCTAAGCATATTCTCATATCAGCAACACTTAAGTTAGGCTTCTCTTTTAAAGGCCAATGTTTTACGCCATAGAGCATTGCAAGTCTCACTACCGTTTTATAAAGTTTTCCTTTCAGTTTATGTGGTACTTTTCTAATACACAATATGGTAGAAGCATTCCTCCACTTCAACCAACCAACTTGAATTCTACTATTAACATCCTCTATCTGTATCACTATCACTTTGAATAATATACCCGAGATGTATAAAACGTTCACGCCTTTTAATAATTTGATCACCTATGGTTACAAATCTGTCGTTGGAGCTACTACTACTAAAATTACATTCCATGTATTCAATTTTAGTTCTACTCAAGCAAAGGCCTTAAAACTCCAAAGTAGACCTCCATAATTCAATTTCTCTTTCTTTAATCTTATCTACAATGATATCATTAGCGAAAAGCATAAATCAATGTGTATCCTCTTGTAAATGTCTAGTAAGAACATCCATAACTAAAACAAAAAGATATGGGCTTAAAGCCGATCCCTAAAGTAATCCAAATGAAATAGAAAAGTATGTTAACACATTATCTATGAGCGACTTTCTAAAAGTTTAAATAATAATATTTATTTATATGACATGAGAGATTTGGATGGTATAAATATAAAGACAAAGATTAGATGTTAGATATGTAAATGCATAAGAAATGGGTGTTATTTATATAATTGCCCATTCTTTGTATTTTTGTGCATAACGTGGACGCTTGCATTTACATGTTTTAACAGTACCTTGATTATGCTTGATTGTTGTTTAAAGTCACTATTTCGTTTTAACTTAAACGTAATGCACCAAATTTGATTTAAGTAGAAGTTAAACCTAAACAATTTTTTTATAAAGCATGAATGGATGCATTTTTTTATGAAGGATTTTCAAAATTCAAATTTAAGATTATCGCGGCTCTAATTTTAGGAAGTTTATAGTCAAACTGACCATCATGGCAAGATGATTCCAATAATATCAAAATTAATTCAATCTGCGTTGCCAAATTAAGCCATTATAGAGAACATTTTAAGGCTTTGTACCATCAATTAAATGGTTAAATAAATTTCATGTTGCATCAATTGAACACCCTTTTGAAAATTTTGGGAGCATATAACGTCCGCACGTAGCTTCCCGTAGCTGAACAGATCCGTAAAACCCTCCCACACGTGTTTTTGAAAAGATCAGGGTTTAGAGCGATGCACCTGCGCAATGTTTTAGGGTGTCTGTTGACATTAAAGTCTCAGATATAATCATTATAAACATGTTCATATTTTGGAGTTATGGGACCACATTTTAGTCATACATACTCTCCTATACATTACGAATCGAGAAAACCCTTCACCCGAGTTTACCTGGCCAGACTGACACTTATGGATAAGTGCCAGGCACGTAGGCCTAGGCACCCAAAACCGCTCCCATGGGGCTCAAAATCGAGAGCCTCGAAAGTCGGCACCCAGTCCAGGCTCCTAAGCATCAGGCCCTGATTCTCCAACGCACTCGGGTGCTAAGCACACAAAATAGCCCTCAGGGACCCCGAAATCAAAAACCTGGAAAACCAATGCCCAGTCCATGCGCCTAAGCGTCAGGCCTGGCACTTAGATGCTAATTCAGGCTCTTAGGCACCCGTAATAGCCTCTAGGAAGTTCAAAACCGAGAAACCTCAAAGTCAACGACCAATCGAAACGCTTAGGCACCTGAAACAGCTCCAAATTAGTCTAAAATTCGAGAGGATAGAAAGTCGGCACTCAGTCCTGGCGTCGAGGCGCCCGCTTTCACAACCCTTTTTTCTCATTATTTTTGTTGAATCTAACCGGAACCACCCCCAAGCAGCTTAAAAGCACATATTCTCTTGGGTAATAAGAGGATATGCATGGGGGGAGGCAAAAGTAGCAATGTGGCCAACTTTTGGACACTTCAAGGGCTTTGGAGAAGAAGAGAGAATGCCATTTAAAAAAAAAAGGTGAGGAGAAATGTTGTTTTCCATGGACCTCTTTGGACTATTAGGTAGTGGAGAGCTTCTGACAAGGCAAGAAGATAGCTTTCTTCCTCTTCTTCTTCAGCCCAAACTCCACCTCCTTTCTGTAATAATTCTCTTATGTATTTTCTGTCCTCATTTCTACACCATTTATTCAAGTGTGTGAGGGAGTTTCATGGAGGAGGTGCATTGGAGAAGGAGACCATCTCTTTTAAGGAAGAAGGGGAGCTTTGTCCTATCAAACTAAGAGCAAGGAGCAAGCAAAGAGAACGCTTCTTCAACCTTCGTGCTGTGAGAAACTCCTCTAAACCTTTGATCTTTCCTTCAAGCAAGCCCCTAGGTTCTGTATTAGATAGAATAAGGCTATTTTATGTGTTTGAGGAGGCCCCATAGGTTACGTTGCTTGTTTTCTTGTGATCCCTAATGAATCCAAGAGCGAAACCTCCATAACATTAGCTCTAAAACCCTATGCAGCCGAGATTGTAACAATCTCACAATTTTCTTGGCGACTCCTCTCTTTTGATGGAAGAAGCAAAGTCATTAAGTTCATTCCCTAGGTTTTGAAGAACATCACATGAAAAGGCTTTAATGTCAATTATGTGAGCAAGCAAAGAGAGCTAGTCCGAGTGTCATTGCGTGAGACTACAAAAAGAACTACAAAATGGGCATACAAGAAATTGAGACAAAGACACTTGAAAAAAGAAAAAAAAAATCGTTGTTATCAAGTGGAAGCCGCAATGAGGGCATTACGAGCTTAAGTGGGGGAGAATGTCACGCTCCTTGACAACGACTTTTTATATACCTAAAAACACAAGAATTTGACACCACTACTAGAAGATTTAAACCCTTTGCAATGACGCCAAAAACTTGATACAACTTTTGACATGCAAGAATTTATGAACTCAGATTTATATATTTATAATGATTTTGTAAAGTCACAATTTCAAACGCAAGTATACGTATCACTCAAGTAATACAGGGCTCTAGTGGAGTCCTGTTTATTGATCTCACAGGGAAGCGAGGTAAGAGGTCTTTAGTCAAATCCTAGTCTACTACAATTAGTCCTTGTCCTTAGTTTGAAATGTTGATTAAAATAATGTTTTATCTAGCAACTACTCCTAAATGCAAGTGTTAAATGTAAAGATAGTAACTATAACTAAATGCAAATATTAATTCTAAAGATATTAAAAACTACTATTCTTATGTAATGAATTGGATAATGTAAATGAATGAGATGCATTAAATATTGTATGTGCCAAATAGGACCAATCCTATTCTTTACCCTTTGGTCCATGCATAAAGAACATTGACTAATCTTATGCTTGTTTATTGAATCCGTGGCTAGGTTGGGAGGATACAGGCTCTCACTTCGGAGCTCCCACGTTCCCCTCGCTTGAGGGCTAACATTTCTGCTTCAGTACTCAAACAATAGGACCAAATTGGGGATTTTAGTCGGTCACCCTAAAATCTCCATTTCTATGCCCATCAAAGTATATTTCCCTATTTATTTGCATTCAACTCCCATGAACTTAACCATCTATGGAATCTGAATGTGGTTCTACTTT
>NEWO01000044.1:658527-688805 GCA_003013225.1 Phalaenopsis aphrodite | reverse complement strand
AAGCAAGCCCCTAGGTTCTGTATTAGATAGAATAAGGCTATTTTATGTGTTTGAGGAGGCCCCATAGGTTACGTTGCTTGTTTTCTTGTGATCCCCAACGAATTCAAGAGCGAAACCTCCAAAAAATTAGCTCTAAAACCCTATGCAGCCGAGATTGTAACAATCTCACAATTTTCTTGGCGACTCCTCTCTTTTGATGGAAGAAGCAAAATCATTTAGTTCAGTCCCTAGGTTTTGAAGACCATCACATGAAAAAGCTTTAATGTCAATTCTGTGAGCAAGCAAAGAGAGCTGGTCCGAGTGTCATTGCGCGAGACTACAAAAAGAACTACAAAATGTGCATGCAAGAAATTGAGACATAAAGACACTTGAAAAAAGAAAAAAAATCACTGGTATCAAGTGGAAGCCGCAATGAGGGCATTACGAGCTTAAGTGGGGGAGAGTGTCACGCCCCTTGACAACGACTTTTTATATGCCTAAAAATACAAAAATTTGACACCACTACTAGAAAATTTAAACCCTCGGTAATGATGCAACTTTTAATATGCAAGAATTTATGAACCCAAATTTATATATTTATAATGATTTTGTAAAGTCACAATTTCAAACGCAAGTATACATATCGCTCAAGTAATACAGGGCACTAGTGGAGCCCCGTTTATCGATCCCACAGGGAAGCGAGGTAAGAGGTCTTTAGTTAAATCCTAGTCTACTACAATTAGTCCTTAGTTTGGAATGTTGATTAAAATGATGTTTTATCTAGTAACTACTCCTAAATGCAAGTGTTAAATGTAAAGATAGTAACTAAAAGATAACCCTTTTTGGATGAATTGGTTTGGAGAATTTTAAGATATTAAAAACTACTATTCTTATGTAATGAATTGGATAATGTAAAGGAATGAGATGCATTAAATATTGTATGTGACAAATATGAGCAATTCTATTATTTACTCTTTGGTCTAGGCATAAAGAACATTGACTAATTCTATGCTTGTTTACTAAATCTGTGGCTAGGATAGTATGATATCGGCTCTCACTTCGGAGCAACCACGTTCCCCTCGCCTGAGGGCTAACCTCTTCGCTTCAGTACTCAAATAATAGGACCGAATTGAGGATTTTAGTTTGTCACCCTAAAATCTTCAATTCTATGCCCATCAAAGTATTTTTCCTTATTTATTTGCATTCAACTCACATGAACTTAACCATCCATGGAATCTGAATGTTGTTCTACTTTGTTGGGAATTACACGGCCCTCTCGGGTTTTAATGCAATTACAACAAATTTTAACACTACAAGAGGCCTTTTTTGTAATGTAAATAAAGTGCAAGTAAAAATCATCACATTTATAATTAAATCTGCTTCTAACATGTATCACAAAATCCTAAACATGAATTCTACTCATTACAAAAGAAAAGTAAAATGAAAACAACGACATAATCTTCTCATGCCATCATTTCCAAACAAGAAGATAGAGTAAGAAAAGCCCATCACAAAGCACGAAGAAAACACAACATAAACTTTATTTAACCAAAACAAATCCACTAGACAAGTGTTTACAAAAATCAAAAGATAATGAAAAACACAATACTTAGCTTTTTCTCTTTGAAAGAAAGACGAATATCTCTCCCACAAAGTCTCCCACCGATCCGTGCAATGCTAAAACATCTCCTTACAAATTCTCTCAAAATCTCCTCTCCAATCTCTCCAAAATGGTAGAAATCTACATTTCTACTCATATTCTAAAAATCATCTACATTTCTACTCCTATTCTAAAAACTCTAAACTTTCTCCACACTTTTCCTAACATTCCTCTCACACAAACTCTCTCTTTTTCTAACCTAAATTTGTTCTTTTAAAGTGTAGGGACGAAGTTTGAAGAGTTGTCACAAGAATCCTTTCAAAAAGCATCCAAATACGTTGAATTTCAGCCCATAACCGTCTCGGGTGCTGTCGGTGAGCTTTTCTGTCTTTTTTTGGTCTTCTCGGGTAAATCTCGCCGCCGTCGGCGAGCAGACTGCACAACTCAACCGCTTCGCTCCGTTTGGCTCCGTTTTAGCTTTGTTTCGTCCCATTTCAGTTATGTTGTGTTCCAAACAGATAGCCCTACAAAATAAGCATGGAAACAATATTTCTTTAAAATGTTATCTCATTCAAAAATATGCAAGAAATGTAAAAGAGATTAAGCATCGAAAGACTTATCGAAATGTGACAGTGCAAAATTTCATTTCTTGTTCTTTTTTGTTCTAAATTGCATCGTTTTTGTTTCTTTTTCTACAAAAGTCCATAATTCATCATACATGTAACAAAACATAAAAAATACCCTTCTTTAAAGTGTAATATCATCAAAATCAATGTAAAATAGGTATGAAAATCTCAACATATTTTTCTTTGGTTACTCATCTATCCTCAAGAATAATTGACAAGCTAACCATGAGAATGAAGATTCTAGAGAAAATTATAATGAAGAGAGCAATCAAATGGACTCTAGAAAATTCCACGACATTCTAGAAAAATTAGAAAGAAGAAGAATATTCTAAAGAATTATAGAATGTTTCACATAATTCAAAAAATATGTTGAAAGAAGCAAGTTTCAAGAGAACTCTAGAATATTATGAAAAGTTTTAGAAACATGTATATGTAAAGAACAATGTAGAACTGTTTAGAAGATAGTATATTCTAATAATCTAGAAAGTTTATTTAAGCTTGGGAAGGACTTTAAATAGAAATCCCTCCCTCTCATTTGGATTCATCCAAGAAACATCCAAGGTTTTCAAGCATTCAAATTTTGTAATCACATTTTCTTAGTGAAATGTTTCTTTCTCCACCACTTCTCCATACTTTTCTTCATAGAGTGTTTTGTGCTTACAAACAGAAGTGTTGTGAGGATTAGACTGATTTAGTCCGCTAAAATCGCACGGGTGACTTGAGATAAGTTAGTCCGCGACATTACGCTCTATTCCTTGGGCATGCCTACATGAAATATTCAGATTCAACAGACTCTCATAATTATTTTCTTCTTTTAAGAGGTTAAGTACCATTCTAACCAGAGAATATAAGCTCACATGTTCTTTTAAGAAATATCAGAGATGAACAAATATTTTTATAATATATATAATAATATTAAATTATAAAATAATATTTCTGCTTCAAGAACATGTGAGCTTGCTCCCATAGTCCCCTGTTAACTACATAGCAATCAGACAATCCCAACGTCCTTTTTATATTATACATGCATGTGCTGGCGATCACAACTGGATTCATAGCGTTCTTTCCTATGAAGCTGGACCTGACATTTATTTATCCCTCAAACTAGTTGTTGGTATGTGTGAACCATCATCGAAATGGACCATGCCATTAAAAAATTTAGAAGCGGCGCATTTGAATCTTAACAGTTACCCGCATATACGAACAATCGTACGTAAAGCTTTTCTAATAAATTAATTCTCGTGATTATATTTTACTGGAGATCATAATTAGGAAGATTTACATGCAATCCGATTAATTCATATAGATTTACATGTCTAACACCTACATTCAATTTATTCATATATGTTATCTTAGTGTCTGTTTGGGACAACTGCAGCTTATTTAATGATCTGTTGAAAAGTCAGGTGCAGTGTTTATTACAAATTTTTATTTTTTTGGAAAAGTCATACGCTGCCAGAAAGCTGTCACCGCACTAAGGGTCTGTTGGGGGCAGCTGTAGCTTATCCAGCTTCTGCTGATAAGCAGCTTATCCTGATAATCTGCTGATGAGCAGCTTATCCGGATAAGTTGTATGGTTGTTTGGTTGACGCTTATGGAAAACAGCTGATTCTGAAAAATTGAACATTCTGCCCATGTTCTGAATAAATTGTTTAGCTGTTTGGTTAGTGTGTTTTGTAAATAGCTTATTTGCAAATTTTTTTTAATTAAATGAATAATCTGTGCAGCAGAATTTGTTATTTTCTCAACAAAATTAAATATCACTGTTCAGATAAGAAAATACCAAAAAGTTGATTTATATTTATATAACTAAAACATATCTGATCACATCCTTAAAAAAATACCAAAGGAAACTATGTCATTTTAGTATGAACACCCTTAAAAAATTAAATAATCAACTTTAGTAATAGAGATACCTAAACTAGAATTTATAGATGCTCAAAAATGTTATATTTGTTATCATGTAAATCATGTTATATCATTCTTCCATTCTACTAATAATTTAATCACAATTAACCCCTTATTTATTTTATGTATGGGCCCATTTAGATCACTAAACACCATTAGCTTAGAAAAAAAATTCTTATAGACTTCTAAATGTAGATGAATTAGCATGATTTTTATGGGTGAAACTACTAAGATATAAATGTAAATCATATGCTATTTTTAAACTATTTGTTGTATGGGCAAAAAATAGGTTATAATATTACAACTATTCATTGTGATCAATATGGAAAATTTAAAAATGAGAAGTTTGAAATATTTTGTAAAGAGATTAGCATATTTCAAATTTTTTTAACCCTCAGGACACCACAATAGCATCGGGAAGCTAAGAAAAAAATAGAATTCTTATAAAAGCTACTAGTTCAATGTTAAATGGATACAAGCTTTTTAAATATTTTTAGGTTGAAGCAACAATCTTTGTTAAGTGTTGAATAGACTAGCAAAATAGTTAATTTCATATGACTCCAGACTCCCGTCTCATATTTCCTTGTGCAAAATTAAATTAAAATTTCATATGACTCTAGACTTGTTTAATGTCCTAAAATAGTTCCAGTCTAAAGGCCTCTCTTGCCTTAACCAAATTAACTAGCCTTACATTTTACCCTTACTCATCAAGTCTGAAGGCAGCCATCGTTCATTCAAAAACTCATACGTCATTTGAATTTAATGGTTCCTTCGCCATTGCACAGACAACCAAATAAAATGGCCTGCATAATAACACTTATGCAGGGAGAAAAAAAAACAAACAAGGGGAAGAAGAAACCAAAAAAAATTGAGTCACAAACGGTGTAAGGATGTTTAGTCCCAAAAAAAAAAAAAATAATAATAACGATCAATGACTCACAAAATTATTGAAGGGAAGAAGAAGCCAATTTTTACTTCGAAGAAAAATCAATACAGATCGTTCTTCGCTCCTCTGATATATGTATCCACCTTACCAGGCCGGTCCTGGATCGTCTTCGCGGGTACCTGGGAAGGGAACGACGGGATCGTGGCTTACCAGGGAAGGGAACGACGGGATCGCAGCTATGTGGGAAGGGAACGACGGGATCGCGAAGGGAACGACGGGATCGCAGCTACCTGGGAAGGGAACGATGGGATCGCGACTTACCTGGGAAGAGAACGATGGGATCGCAGCTAGCTGAGAAGGGAACGACGGGATCGCGGCTAACATAGACCACCGAAACTCCCATCCTTATCCTTGCGCTCCGCTCCTATGAGAAACACCTGTTCGCGCGTTCTTTCGAGGTGAAGGGCAGCGAAGTAAAGAATCCCGAGCGAACGCGGGACGCGGGGTCGACCCCGCGTCCCGCGTTTATTAAGAAATTTAATACACTGTTTTTAAAAAGCTGAGGGAATGCGCGAACCAAACACAAAGGCGGCGTTTTCAAAAACGCCGCCGCACTTTTAAGCTGCCCCAAACGGAGCCTTATTGGTGTGAAAATGCTGCTTTCAGCATTTTCAAAACACATAATCTGTCAAAATGCAGGGTATGTTTGGGGCAGCTTGTGCGTTTCAGGATAAACAGCTTATCATGAAACGCAGACATTATTTTCAAAAAACACGCAAGCCAAACGGTTAGGCGGTGTTTAAAAAACGCCACCACACTTATAAGTTGCACCAAACGGGCCCACAGTTTACCAAAACAATCCATGTGAGTTTTCAAAACGTCACCGCACCAAATAAGCTGTCACAAACGAAACCTGTGACAAAGATATATTTCATTTTTTTTTAGTTAACATAATGTATGTAAAATTTAAATTTTGGATGTCATATATTGAAATATATGAATTAAGTGGTCGCATGCCTAAATTTTAAAATCATATATAAAAAAATTTCAATAATTATTTTTTATTATCATATAATATATAATATATGAAAATTTTGGCCCCTTCAAATTAAATGTTTAATAAGAGTTTAATACTTATTATATGGGGGCAATTACATCCATAGCAATTGAAACATTGCAATTTAGGGGTCCGTTTGGGACAGCTTGTGTGTTTTAGGATAAACTGCTTATTCTGAAACGCGGCTTGCAGGACGACCGCAGGGGCGTCCCGCGGCCGACATTTAGTGGAAAAACCTAAACGTATTTTCAGATAAGCTGGCAAAACGCAGAAACCAAACGGTACGGCGGTGTTTTGAAAATGCCGCCCGCACTTATAAGCTGCCCCAACATACCCTAAAATCTTACACGGCCTTTCATTCATTTATCAATTTCTCGCTCAAATATCTAAGTTCAAGATAAAATTTTAACCCATATTTTTCATTTTTATGAAATTCTCAATAATTTAATCACGATATGCTTAATTACATGCATTAGTTCGGTAATTAAAAAAAATCACCTAGGTGCTAGTTTTGTGAATGCTAATACTTCAAGTGCTATGTATGTAATTATCCTTTATTATATTTGTAATTTAATAAATATTTTAAATAAATTATCACAAATATTATAATTCTCTCGTTAAATTGTTAAATTTAATAGTATGACCATAACAAAAACTTACCAAAATACTTTATATATATCTTATTCAAAAAAATATTTTATCTCTATTCTAAGCAAAATTTAGAAATGAAAGATTTACAAACATACCACTCAAATCTTATGTATTTAAATGTCTAACACAGAATTCAATTTTTACATATCTATACATCCTTATCTATGTATGCAAATATGTATTGCACCTTTAAAAAATAAAATAAAATAATGATATTATCGATGTACATAATTTAAAAGATTTGGGCGGTGTATCTTAAACAGTAAAGTTTAGGTCTTAGATATGTAAATGCATAGAATTTTGGTGCTATGGATGTAAATGGACCTTTAAAAATTTATATAAGTTGAAATTTGTAATATAAAATATTATATTATAGTTATTGAAGTTCAATGATATGATGGTGAAAATAATATGTTGGGTGCAAAAAATATGTTACAAATTTAATTTATCAAAGATAACATGTTACATATTACATAAAATTCTTACAGATAGTTGCAGATAACATGTTTACATATTATATAAATTTTACAGATAGTTTTCTTACAGAGCTTGTCTTTGGTGGGGGTAAATGCCATTATTAGGGGGTAGGACTATCGTTGACGCACTCTCTCACGGAGCTTGTCGCTGTCGGGTGCTAACATTTAAAGTCGGGTGCAGGGCAACTGTTCACACATCCCTCATGGAGCTTATCGTTGTCAGGTGTCAATACTTCACAATGCTCACAAGCGATAGTTTAGACATCCCTCGTGGAGCTTGTCACCATCAGATGTTAACGTTTGATGTAAGGCGCATGATCATTGTTCTCACACCATTCGTGAAGCTTGTCATCGTCGGGTGCTAACAATTAAAGTAGGGCATAGGAAGATTGTTCATACACTTCTCACAGAGCTTGTCGCTGCAGGGTGTCGATACGTTCCATAGGCTACTTGAAAATCTTTGCATAGGTTGATAAGTTCTTAGCTACTAGCGAAGCCTATTTTTTTTAGCGTAGCTGCGTTAGTTCCTTGAGTGTAAAAAATAATCAGAGAATGTACTATTAGCGATATTGAATATGTGAAATCTTGAACTTTTAGATGCTATGAATGTAAAAAAATCTCTTTATTATATTGTTCTTTTAAAAGGTTAGAATGGTTGTACAAAATATTTATGACAGCGTTCCTTCTACCAATAGAGATATCTCTAAGGGAATTTTTTTTAGACATTACCACTCCAGGTTTGTGGAACATCGTTCCTTGAGAATGTTTCAGTTTGTATGCTCTAGGTCTATCTCTCTCATGGATGATATAGAGGTCATTCGAGGTTAGATCTAGCTTATTGATAGCCTTCCCTCTCACGTCAGGGTCAACCTTCTTTAGCACCTGGTCCCTTGGGATGAACGTCTCTTCACATATGTGCTTGTGAAATTTATGGTTGTCCTCCTCTTAACCTCTTCTTGTTGTAGGGCTACATTGGCTCTATTCTCCTCGGCCAGATTTGATGTGACATTGACTCCTTTGTTGTTTGACTCAAGCCACCCTCCAAGATCTTCCTCATCAAAAGCTAAGGTGGAGAGTACCCTTTGGTTGTGTTTGTTGTATTTGACCGATAAAATAGCTTCTATTTTGTGGGACAACATAAATGGGTTCTATTTGGTGGACATGGACGGTGTTTTTCGGATAGCCCAGAGTACCGAAGGGATAATGTATGCCCATTTGCCCATTGCTCTTTCTAACTTTTTCCTTAGGAAATTTAGGATGATTCTGTTTGCAGCCTCTACCTACATGTTAGTTTGAAGGTAATGCACGGAAGCAAACATGAGGTTGATCTCTTGACACTTATATAAAATTTGAACTCCTTTGTTAGTGAATTGGGTCTGATTATTTATAACAATGATGATAGGTAATGCATATCGAAAAATCAGGTTAGTCTAAATGAAGTTATTGACTACTTCCATCATTATGTGCGTCAGGGGCTTTGCTTCTACCCACTTGGAGAAATAGTCGACCGCCATTAGTAGAAACTTTCATTTCTCCTTTGATGGAGGGAAGGTCCCAAAATGTCAAGGCCCCACATGGTGAAGGGCTAAGGACCGACGATTGGGTGAAGTTCTTAGGACAATTGATGATGCAATAGTTTGTAATTCTGACATTGTGTGCACCTTCAGGAATATTCTTTGGCGTCTTTGAGGAAGCTCAACCAGAAGTAACATTGTCATTAAATTCGACGAGCTAGTGTCTTTCCTTCATAATGGCTCCCACATTCCCCATCAATCATGAACTTCTCGGAGTGGGACTTCAACCTCGTTCTCCTCAATGCATTTTAGGTTTAAGGACATGGTCGACTTCTTGAAGAGTTTTCCTTCGATTAGTAAGTATAGGGTAGCCTTATATTTGAACCTCCTACTATCGATGACTTCTTCACTGATCTCCCCCGTAATCAGTTACTGGATGTATGAGCTTGTCTAGTTTTTCTTCTCCACCTGATTTATCTCTATTGTTAGTGGTTCTTCAATTGAGGGTCTATCGGGTCTTTTTGGCAGCCCCTCTTAGACGGAGGATTCGAAATAGGAGGTCGACGACAAGATTTTGCTCCCTTTGGACGTCAATTCTGAAGCTAGTAAGATTGATCTCCATCTTCACCTTACCTAGGTACTTTGGCATAGTTTCATTTCTAGTTTCACATTCCCCGTTGATCTGACTCACTATGAGTTATAAATCGTCCTTTACCATTATGTGAAGGAGTCCTATCTCCGAGGCTCGGAAAAATCCTGCAATCAAAACCTCATATTCCAGTTTGTTGTTATTCAATGGAAAATTTATCTTGATTGAGTGATAAAAATTTTCCTCAGTGGGGCTACACAACAAAATTTCAAGTCTAGCACATGATTGGTCGGATGCCCTATCGGTAAAAAGGGTCTGGTTAAATCCATTGATCGCTAGATTCTTTTTGCCCCTTCAGGTTCAGATAAATCTGCAACAACTTGTGCTTTTGTTGTCATTCGAGGGATATAGGAAATATCAAATTCGCTGAGTTCCGCGACCAATTTTAATAGTCGGCTGGAATGCTTTGGCCTGGTAAGAACATATTTTAGTAGGTGATCCTTGGTAACTTGTATGGGGAGTACCTAAAAATATGGTTAGAGACTATGTGCTGAAGTGACCAAGCCAAAAGTTATTTTCTTTATTATGAGATATCGAAGTTTAATGCCTTTGAGAACTCGACTGTTATAGTACACTGGGTGCTGCTTTCCAAGTTCATCTCTGACCAAGGCTGAACTAAAGGCTTCAGGAACGACTCCAAGGTAAAGATAGTTGACTTCAAGCTCTGAAAGAAGGGAGGAGAGGTGAGGATCTATTTGAGGTTTTCTAAAGGTCTCTTCGCATTTTGGTGTCTATTCGAAGCATTTGGCTCTCCTGAGTACTTTAAAGAAAAGGGGGCACTTATCACCTGACTTGAAGATGAACCTGCTCGAACTTGCTATATGACGGTTAGCTTCTGGATTTCCTTGGTGTTTTTAGTGGATCATATCAAGGAGTTCTTGGATATTTTATTGGTTAGATTTTATGCTTTTATGGGTTAGAAAATACCCCAGGAATTTTCCTGTTGCGGCTCTAAAGGTGCACTTCAGTGGGTTTAGTTTCATGTTGAACTTTTTAAGTGTTAGGAAGGCTTCTTTTAAATTCTCAATGTGTTGTTTGGCCGATTGACTATTAACTAGTATATCATCAACATAAGCCTCAATGTTTCTTCCTTTTTTAATTAGCAAAGATTACATCCACGAGGTGATGGTAAGCCACCTTGACATTTTTATGCCCAAAGAACATTACATTATATCAAAAAACTTCCTCGTAGTAATAAAATTAGTTTTCTTCGTTGTAGTTGGGTGCATCTTGATCTGATAGTACTTGGAAAATACATCAAGGAAACTTAAGACTAAGTGACCGACCCTCGAATCCTCTAGAGCATTGATTCTCAGCAGGGGATAAAAGTTTTTTGGATAAGAAAAGTTTAGGTTGGTGAAATTCACACACATTCTCTACTTTTTATTGGCCATCTGAACCATATTGACGTTGGAGACCTAGGTGGGGAATTATACTTCCCGAATGTAACTAGCCTCCTCAAACTTTCGTACTTCCTTTCGGATTGATCCCTTCAAAATCATGGTTGAACTCCTGATCTTCTGCTTCATGGGTCGAGTTGACGGATAAATGTTAAACTTGTGGCATGCAACATCGATTGACACACTTGACATCTCAGCGGACATCCACACAAAAACATCTTGGTTTTCTCGCAGGGTTTGGATCAGCAACTCTTTGTGGCCCGCATCAAATACTTCGCTTATTAGAAAACATCTATCTGGTTCTCCTTCAACCATAGAACCTTGCGAGTGGCCCCACTGGTCTCGAGGCCACCTTCCCTTACATTTTGAATGTCCAGGGGATCTTGCTCTACGTTACTTATAGCCCGCAAGTAGCAGACCCGTGACTGATATATGTCAATCCTAATTATGATAATTTCTCAATCTTCAGAAAACTTGACAGTGACGTGGTATGTAGACTACCACTCTGAAATTGTTCAGCAGCGGTCGGTCGAACAAATCATTATAATTTGGGGCTGAATCCACCACTAGAAAATCTTCGGTGAGGAAAATTGTTTTTTCATTTTTCCCTAACTTACCGGGAGCCCGATAACTCCCAATGCTTCTTTCCTTTTGCCTGAGAATCCATACAGCGGATAGGCCGGTGCGGTTATTCGATTAGTAGTGAGGCTGAGCTAGGCAAATGCCCATTTGAATAGTACATTCATAGAACTCCTAGTATCAGTGAGAATACTCCCTTCTCGATAATTGTTTTTTATCAGAGTTATTATAATAGTGTCATTATACATGTTTCCCTTTTGGGGAAGATCCTCGTAAGTGAAATAGATAGACAAATGACTCTTTGGTTTTGGGGCAAAGGTGAAGACACAGAGTTCCCTTATTTGTTGTCTCTTCTAGCTTGTCCTCCTAGGTGGCTCTCTTCCTCTAAATATTGTAGGCATGTACCCTGTAATGTGAATGATGTTTGTGCATATGGGCCTGTCGGTCGCTCCTCTCGTGGGAGTCTTGCCTTGCATTTAGTTTGTTGCTCCAGAGGCGATAAATTCTTTCAACTTCTCCTCCTTTATCAGCTCCTTGATCAATCTTCGCAGGTGCTTTCACTCTTTTGTGTCATGTCTGTGATCTCTGTTGTACTTACAATATTTTCTACTATCGTGAAGAAAAGCCCTGACCCTCATTAGGGTTTCTTTCTTGAATAACTCCTTATCTTGGATGTCGTCCACTATATCTGCAATGGATACTCTGAGTGGGGTTTT
Source organism: Phalaenopsis aphrodite (assembly GCA_003013225.1). Lineage (NCBI taxonomy): Eukaryota > Viridiplantae > Streptophyta > Magnoliopsida > Asparagales > Orchidaceae > Phalaenopsis > Phalaenopsis aphrodite. Next base: position 676,764 of record NEWO01000044.1, on the reverse strand, counting down.
TTGAGGGACCCGATGATTATACCTGGGGTGTTCACACTGATATGGGTGGTTTTGAGCATTGGTCTGTCGCCTCTGGTCCTTTCGATCTTAGATGAAGTGATTGTCTAAGTGATCCTCATAGCGAGGTGGGTTTAATGGTTATGCGCTTTGCTTGGGTTGTCTTTTGCTATCTTGTAGTGGATGTATTTGGTATATCTATTTGATGGGATCAGAGGTTTTCTCATAGGTGACGATGTATTTGTTGGCTATTTCCAAGGGCTTGGTCAAACATTGTGGCTCTGTGGGATTGAGGTCGAAACAAAACCTCTCCGACCTCACTCCTTACGGTAGCTCGGCCTGTGTCATGTCGGGCTTCAAGTCCTTGACATCTACCACTTTGCTATGGAAGCACACAATAAATGATCGTAGTTCTCGTTAGCCCTCTTCTTTAGCTGCCACAGGGATATGGTGCTCTTCTTGGGCTTTAGAACACTAGCGAACTGTGATAGGAAAAGTCTTATGAACTCTGCAAAACAAGTGATTACCTTCACTAGCAATCCGTTGAATCATCTTAATGTAGTCAATCTCAGTGTCATGAAGATGAGCTTACATTCTAGGACATCATAAATTTTCAACAGACATATGAACGATTCGAACTACGTGAGGTGGTCGTTAGGACCCGACCATTCTTTATATGTCTTTAAGACCAATATCTTGAGCTTCTCTGGGTGTTCAACTCCAAAGACCTGCAGGGCAAAAGTGTTCTTCGATTGCCTCTGTTCCTTGATTCGCACCAGCCAGTTCCTTTCCTCCACAGGGTATTTGGCGTTTCTTGGTTTAGATCGTCATCGGGTTTTTCTTGCAGGTGGACTCCCCTCCTTTCATTGTTGGTTGGAGGTTCCCCATGAGAGGGGTTTAGTGTTCCTTGTCGCGCTGACTCTTCTCCTGGAACTTGTGCTATTTCTTGGGCAACGACCGCTCTAAAGACTTATGTGAACTATCCTGACATCTGATTGGTCATCTAAGTTCTCAAATCTTGTAGGTCTTGATAAACGAATTCTTCCATGAACTCTCAGGTGTTGCTTCTCCTTCGTTTCCTGACTAGACTCTCCCTGTCATTGTTGCTGGGCTCATCTTCTTGTTGACGTCTTGTTTCCATGCTCACCGCGCCTTAAAAAATGTTAGATCCTAAACTGTCCTGGAAACACACCCAATGAAACTTGCTATTAGAAAATGATTAGGAGAGAGAGAACAATAGTAGATAGATAAAAAAATATTTTTTACCTCTATTTATAGGCTTCGGTCTAAATATTATAAAAGTACATATTAGCCCTCTTATTATTAGCTTTTCAGGAGAACTTTTTGATAATTATATAGTTGTTTGCATATAATAAAATCAGGGATTAATTCGATTGGTGATTGTTAATGATCGCCTGACAAACCTTGATTCAGTCCATATATAGTTTGAAAGAGTACTCCCCATCGATCGTCCTGAAAGTTGATTACCACTCTATGAATTTTTTTTTTGACGTATTCTGCCAATCCTTTTGATAACTAAGTTTCTTTGCCAATATTCACCTGGAAACGATCGTCTTCCGCGTCTACGCTTAATCGTCCGCATCTTATTCTGAGCCGCCCATTAGCTTTAAGATTCGTATTGATACATTTTTGTGTGTACATATAGTTAAGATGATATGTATGTAAAAATTAAATTTAAGATATTAGATACATAAATACCATAATTCAGGAGCACGCATGCAAATCTTTCTTCCATTTATAATATTTGAAGGCTTTTACAATCAAATCACTGATCTATTCTTATGTATTACGTACATATTTCACTTTTGACATACATCACATCATATTTATTTATGAAAAAATATATATTATTTTCTTAAGTTAGAATTGTGATATTTTTAATATATTATAAAAGATTTGGATGGTCTAAATATAAAAAAAAATACTATTAAATATTCAAAAACATAAATATTGGATGGTATGTATGTAAATACTTCAGAGTTATAAATCTACACGATTGAGAAGTTATATATATATATTTTAAAATATTATTAATAGTAATATATTTTATATAATATTAAATATTAAAACTTTATATATATAAAATAAAATTAGGAGTGTTAAATATGTAAATACTGTTGTCTATTTAAGGCTCCGAAGCTTAATAAGGTGACGACCGCAGAATTAACCCAATGAGCATCGATCGGATTTACGCCAAATCCCTTGCAAAGATGCCTCCTTTATGGCGCAATGTTCCAATTCGTCACGTGATCTCTAGCTGGGAGACTCCGCCAAACCTCCCTAAATTTCAGCTGAAAATCTTAGCGACCCAATTCATCCAATGCATTGTTCTCCTTTCTTCTTCGATAATTGCGCTCAATTCTATTTTTACCTTTTTGTGTTTTCGTTTTAATGCTATTTTTCCTTCAAAAAAATTCCCCTCTGTGTTCATTCCGGCCTGAAAAACCCTAGAAAGGTCCTTTGAATCTGTTCGTCGATGCTTGCTTGTATTAACGTGCTCATTGATAAACGCATTTAAAGGTAAATTTTAGTTCGTCGTTTTCAAATTTATACATGGGGCCTATTTCAAAGGACTGTTATTTTCATTAAATTATTTGACTCTTTGTCGTGGAATTTTGTTGGTTGTTTGGCCGACAGGTCAAAGTTTTACCTCCCTCTAGATTTGTGCCCGCATATTCCCCCAGTTTCTGTGATGTCTTGCTCTCTAGGTTTTGGGTGCTTGATAAAGAAGTTTTGTTAGGTTTGCCAGTTCAAGTAGCATTAGCACAAATCTTGCCAAGTTTCTTTACCTTCTTCACCCGAAATAAATTATGAATTTAGCAGTTTTTGATATAGTTTGGCTTAAGTATAGGATTTTTCAAATCCTGATACTATTCGGATTCAAGAGATTCATTATTGTTCAGTCTGTCACCGGAAGGGTTAAAATCTACCTTGGGCATAGGTGCAATCTTTAAATATTTTTAAATTTAGCAGTTTTTTGGATTACTTCAATTTGTAAAATTGCTCAAACCATGAAGTGCAGGGCGTTCTCATTTATTCTGATTTTTTTTCCCCATGTGGGCCATAATGCATTTTCGCGGCAGAAGAGATGTTTTTGATCTTTAGTTTAAAAAAAGAATTTCAAAGTCGGCTTTGCAAGTTGCTATATATATAGTTGGTTGGTAAGAATTTCTGTTCTTGTCGCCTAGCAATGCATTTACAAACATACCACTCAATTCCTATATATTTAAATTTCTGACACGAAAACTTCAATTTTTTACATACATGTCACCTTGTATAAGCATGAAAGCTTGTATTCACGTTTTAAAAGTTAGAATGGTGGTATTTTTGAGGTTATATATGAATAATTTTGCGTGATATAAATGTAAAAAATAAAGTTTAGGTGTTAGATATGTGAATACATAGGGAATAAGTGGTATTTTTGTAATTTTATCCTAAAATAAAAAGGAGAATTTCATGAAAAATAACACATTTGGAAACTGGTGCATGCCTGGTAATTTAAGAAAGGAGCATTAACAGTTTGTATTTCCAGAAAATTTTTATCAGGTTCTCTAGCTGTTTCATTTTATATTATATTATACCTCATCAGAACTTAGCTTTTGCTTCGAACAGTGGAGTTTGCGTGCTTGTCAATGGACACTCCCTTTAGGTGATGGCTTATTATTCTCTGATCTGTTTTAGGGTGGAATTTTTCTGTCTGTGATGGACCCTACCCATGGGAGTTTCTCTTCTTTCATAAACCAATATGGATCCATGTTGGTGAATACGCAATTGATACGTTATTTATGTAGCCCCAGAGAGAGTGTTGCTGTTATTCTTGGAGTGATTAGTGTGATTAGTTGGGGAATTGCTGAAGTACCTCAGATTATCACAACTTATAGAGAGAAATCAACCGAGGGCTTTTCTGTTGGCTTCTTAATGGCATGGATTGTTGGGTAATTATCATTTTTTTCTATGTTCTTTTATTTTTGATAAATAACTTTTTTCTTTATTCCCTTTTTGTTGTGCTATGTTATCATGGAAGAAAGCTCAAATTTTTACAACAATGTTGGAAATTGTAGTTAGTAATGCCATTACGATGTTTGTCAAGTCATTGCACTCTTATGCTCATTTAGATTCTATTTTAGGATGTCCAGATCTTTAGATGCCTTGGGTGCTTCTTTTTATGTCTATTTGATTTTAGGCTTCTGCATTTCATGTCCAAGCTTTCTAATGCTTGTGTTTTCATCTTCTTCAGGGATATTTTCAACATTGTCGGCTGTCTCCTGGAGCCCGCAACTGTAAGTTTCAAAAATAATTGTCAAAATTAGTTATTCTTTGTGTTATCATGTGGTTATAGTTTATGTTGTTTAGTTGGCGGCAATGTGAAAATATGCATGTGGTATATTTTAAATGTATTACTGTTTAAGAAGGCTGAGCCCTTTGTGTTTCTCATCTATATGTATATGTGTGCGCTTTATGTTTGTCATATATATGTGTATGTGTATGCATGCATGCGGTTGCTAAGATTTTCATACATATTTAGGTGAATTTGTTGCTGAGTTATAAAAGTGATTTGGTTATTAGGGCAGTTATTATCCTATCATGTTACTTAAGGTCCCATTTTTTAGCTCTAGAATTTTGTAATATTAATGTTTTTAGGAGTTCAAGCGTATTGTTACACTTTCTATGGTGGTGTGGCCTTTGAATACTAAAATTGCCTTGCATGTTGGTTTGAATTCTTTTCTCATACATCACCTTGTAACTTTTTTTTTTTTGTTTTCATTTTTCCATTGTTTTATAGATCCAGTTGCAACTCAAAAGTCTTCTGCCAGCTCTTTTTCGTTAAATTTGCTATATTTTCATGCATGCATTGCTGTTTCCTTAGGTTTTTAAATTTGGTTGAAATTGGAGAAGTTTATCATATATAAGTTGTTTGGTCAAACGTTTTTATTAGGGGGGTTGAGTTCCCCAACCTTTACTCTCGATGACGTGGCTTCTTCTGAGTATGAGTTTCTCGATGACATGGCTTCTTCTGAGTATGAGTTTCTCGATGACATGGCTTCTTCTGAGTATGAGTTTGCTTGTGATTACATTTTTACTGCATCTGAGTTCCCCAACCATTACTCTGGCCTCATCTATTCTTGAGTTTATTATTACTTCTTTTATGTATTCTTACGAAATTATTGCCATGAAGGGCCTTTACTCTCCATGGTATAAATTACTTGATTAGGTATGCGATTTAATTATATAAATTATTTCATATACTTTGTGTACCTGAATTCTACTTTGGTTATTGCAGTTGCCAACCCAATTTTATATGGCATTGGTATGTCAACTTTTGTTTCCTTTGCTTGTTTCTTCTGATGCTATTTTCCATTATTCTTTAAAAAAAATATTCTATGTGAATTTGCAGTTGTACACAGCAACAACAGCAATCTTGACAGCACAGACAGTATATTACAGTCGTCCTGACCATCGGCTGAAAGCAGGCAAAGTTTGTCGGCCCGAGAAGGTTAGGATATAAAGAACTTTATAAAGAGCCAACTTGATAAGTTTAGTTCTTTAAGAGTCGAGGTTGCTCTTTTACGTCAATTTCAACAATCCATATCAACTTGACATTTTCTAGTTTCTTCATAAAACTTGAGAAAATATTAAATTTTCAATGTATAACCCATAAAAAGATATGATCCTTAATACCTTCCTATGTCTGTTGACTCTTTTTAGCATATGGACCGCTGAAACTTGTTAATTATCTGATGTGTATCTCAAAAACTGCCATCATGTAAAGCACTAAATACATATGTTAAAATAAATAGCCTGAAAGTTTCTGAATTTTGATTTTTTTTTTTTTGAACTTGTGTATGTTTATTTCATTTTTCTAGAAGTTGGTAATGTATGTTAGAGTTCGTATGCACGTGCCTATGATATTGTTCTATCAAGAGAATTTTATCCCAACTGTGATCCTTATTCTCTATGGCTTTATTGAGTTTACCGTGTCTATCTTTATTCTTGCGACCTTTATGCACTTTCTATTTGTAGACTTTTGGTTTTGTTTTTTATACTGGTGGTTTTATGAAAATAAATCTCAATTAATTGGTTATAAATATGAATAACATTTTTGAATGAAATATGATGTCTGCTGATTTGCTGAGTTAAAATTAATTGGATATGCTAAGACATGTTTTTTATGTGTATAAAAACAACGGGAAAGTCTTGCTAGGGAACTTATAGGAACTTTGCTCCAAATTAAAATTGAATATATGGAAAATTATATCTGCCATTCTCATGCAGCGATTCTTTGCTTGATTATTCTAATTTTTTAAAAGAATGAATAACTTTATACTGAATGCATAAATAAATTTAAACGTTGGATGCGTTTTGAAATAGTGAAAGATCATAGGTAATACTTTCTAGGTTTAGATATAGTTTAAGGCTTAATTAAAAAGAAGGCATAACATCTCATACGGTTGCATCAATTGAACATGTTTTTCAACTTGTTTTATGTTTTTTTTTTAGTTTTTGAGTAAATATTGAAATTCGTTGCTGCTAAGAGAGCTCATACATATTTTGCAAAACTGTCCTGTCATAAAAAAGCTAAAACTTAAATAGTACATCCAAGGGGCATATCCATCTATAACAAGGATAATGAAGACGCTCCTTGTTCTAATTTTACTGTAAGCATGTTCTAATTGTCATATATAAGTAACTAAATATTCAAGTAGGGATTAAATATTGATTTAAAAGGTAATATTCATGAATTTAATTAATAAACAAGTAATTTGAAGTTGTATTATTGTAATCTCTTAGAATCTCGTGAGATGTATTATTATTAATATTAAATTGAAATCTAATAAAAAATAACGAGTTTTCATATTTATTTTAAGGGGTTGTTTGGCTGCAAGTAGGATTTAGCGTCAGTAAGATTTTGTCCATAAATTGTATATCCGTTTAAATCCACCCTACCCCTAAATTTAGTGACTCCGAATTTAAGCCAAATCGAAGGCAAAATTAGGGTCCCCAAATCTGAAAGCACATAAATCTATGGAACTCCTGCTTTATAGCGTTTGATTGGATTTAGTAATTCCGATGATAGATGTTGTGAGATATATACTTCCTGGCATATAAATGAGACGAAAAAAAACACAAGCAAACACAGATCGTTTACGTGGTTCAATCCAACTGGATCTACGTCCACGGGAAGTAATCAATCAAATAGTTCACTAAGACAAAAGAAATGGAGAATACATAGCTTATACATAGAGATGAGCCCTCATCTTCCTTCTGTTGCCTCCCTCTCAAGCGACACCTTGATACAAGGCCTCAAGATGCTCTCCTCCTCTCTAGCTTTCTAGCTATTCTCTCCTCCTTTATGGTAGCTTAAGATTTCTTCTCTTGCTCTCCTAAACCTCACACCCTCTCTAATTATAGAAGCAAGAGAGTGATAGGTGGGCGGTAGGTGAGCGGTAGGTGAGATGTGGTAGGTGAGCGGTACCACATTACAAAAATGTCCTTTTACCTTAGTTCAATAATTGAGGGTCAAAATAACAATTCTCCACCTTGACCCTCAATTGAGAAGCTTCGAAGTAAAAATTCCCTCCACCTGACTCCTGAGGGGCCCTCAGCCCTTGGTGAAGTTTACTAAGTCTAGACAGTGTCTGAACTTAGCTGTCGGTAGCACCTTAGCGAGCATATCAGCAGGATTTTCTTCAGTAGGTATCTTCTCCACTACTATTGAACCCTTGACAATGACATCCCTCACAAAATGAAGCTTTATATCTATATGCTTGGATCTTTCATGAAATACATGATTTCTGGTTAGGTGAATGGTGCTTTGGTTGACGCAAAACACAGTTATCACCTTCTGATGTATCCCAAGCTCCTCAGCCATGCCCTTTAGCCACATAGCTTCCTTGATTGCTTCAGTCACAACGATGTATTCAACCTCTGTTGTTGAGAGGGTCACAACTGATTGGAGGTTAGACTTCCAACTGACTGCGGTACCGAAGACGGTGAAAATGAATCCGGTCAGTGATTTTCTGGTGTCAATGCTTCCTGCATAATCGGAGTCCACGTAACCAACTACCTTTTCTTCCTTGTCTTCCTGCCTTTTAAAGATTAGACCCAGATCTGTTTGTGCCTCTCAGGTACCTCAGGATCCATTTTAGTGCTTCCCTGTGAGCCCGTCCTTGGTTTGCCATGAACCTGCTTACAATGCTGACGGCGTAGGCCAAATCTGGTCTGCTGCAGATCATCCCATACATGATGCTACCAACCCCGCTAGCATAAGTGACACCCTCCATGTATATTTTCTCGCCTTCAGTCTCTGGTGCTTGAGAGTTTGACAATCTGAAGTGTTGGTCAATAGATGTTGCAACCTGCTTAGCCTCATGCATGCTGAACCTTCTGAATATATGACTTTTGAGACAAGAATAAGGTATCATTTTTTCTTTCTCTAATAATCTCCATTTCTAGGATCTTTGTAGCAGGTCGTAAGTCCTTCATGTTAAATTCAAAATTGAGCATATCTTTGATCTTTTGGATTTCCTCCTTGCTTCTGCTGGCTACTAACATATCATCCACATAAAGAAGCAAGTAGGTACTTATTTCAGCGTCTTGCCATTTCATGTACACGCAACTGTCGTAGCTGCATCTGACAAATTCGATCTTTAGCATGAACCCATCAAATCATTTGTATCATTGCCTGGGGCTTTGTTTCAGTCCATACAAAGATTTCTTCAGCAAGCAAACTGTCCTTAGTCTCAGGTGTGCAGTACCCATCTGGCTGATCTATGTAGATGGTTTTTTCAAACTCTCCATGCAGGAACGTAGTCTTAACATCTAGCTGCTCTAATTCCAAATTGAATTGAATCGCTAGTGCTAAGACTATCCTAATCGAGCAGTGCTTCACGACGAGCGAGAAGATTTCGTTGAAGTCGATTCCTTCTACCTGAGTGAATCCCTTTGCAACGTGTCTGGCTTTGTACCTGATCCTCTCAATACCTGGCGTGCCTTCCTTCTTCTTAAAGATCCACTTGCAACCAACCATTCGTTTGTTCTTTGGTCGATCCACAAGTTTTCAGGTTTTGTTCTTCATCAGAGAAGCCATTTCCTCATCCATTGCCTCTTCCCACCTGAGTCTTTCCCTGCTCTTTAGGGCTTCCTTGTAGTTGCTCGGTTTTGCTTCTTCTATCTCTTCGGCAACACTTAAAGCATATGAGATCATATATGCATGGCCGTATTTCTCTGGTGGTCTGATAGTTCTTCTTTGTCTGTCCCTTACCAAGCTGTAGTCATCAGATATTCTTTCTGGCTCAATCGCTTGCTGCTCCTCTGCCACTTCATCCTGATTGTTCACAACAGTCATTTAATCTGTTAAAGTTCGTTGTTGTTGCAGCTCCACCTCAATTGAAGAATCCTCCTTAGTGATGTTGTTTTTGGCAGCATGGCTATACAAATTCATCATTTTGGACTCATCGAATGTCACATCTCTACTGATGATGCATTTCTGTTGATCTAGACACCAGAGTTTGTAGCCCTTAGTTCCAGGTGGGTATCTAATGAAAATGCACTTCAAGGCCATTGCTTCCAGCATATCCTGTCTAGCATGAGCATATGCAATACATCCAAAAACATTGAGAATATCATAGTTACCTGGTTTCCCGTACCACAACTCCGAAGTTGCCTTCATATCGATAGCAGTTGATGGGCATCTGTTGATAAGCTAGCAGACCGTTGACACAGCTTCACCCCAGAAACTTTTGGGTAGACCTGCATTTAGCAACATGCACCTCACTCTCTATAGGAGAGTCCTGTTCATCCTCTCAGCTAGGCCATTCTGTTGAGGAGTGTTTTGGACTGTCTTGTGCCTTGTGATGTCATTCCTCCTGCACAGCTTCTCAAACTGCTCTGAACAGTACTCTAAGCTATTGTCAGTTCTCAGGTGCTTCAGTTTGGTTTCCATATTATTTTCTGTGACAGTTAACCAGTCCCTAAACCTCTTAAAGACTTCATCTTTTGATTTAAGGATGAAAACCCATACCTTCCTGGTGTAGTCATCTATGATAGACATGAAGTATCTCCCTCCTCCATGAGTCTGAGTTCTGGCTGGTCTCCATAGATTGCTGTGAACATAGTCAAGGGGTTTCTTTGATGAGTGAGTTCCGGTAGTGAACTTCACCCTGGTGGCCTTCCCCAAAACACATTGTTCATAGAATTCCAGTTTGCTTACTCGATCTCCACATAACACACTCTGTTTGGACAGTTCTTGTAAGTCTCTTTCACTTACATGCCCCAGTCTCATGTGCCATAGTATGGTCCTGTCAGGTTCTGATTGAACTGCATTTGAGAAGTTACCGATCACGGTTCTTCCAACTAGTGAGTATAGTCCATTCTTTCTGACTTCTTTCATGACTATGAGAGAACCTTTGGATACTCTGATTCAACCATTCTCTACCTTGAATGAGTATCCACTTGATTACAGCGTACCTAGAGAGATCAAATTTCTTTTGAGTTCCGTGACATACCTGACGTGCTGCAATATCCTTTCAGCTCCATCGAACATCTTGATTCTGATTGTCCTGGCGCCGACTACCCTGCAAGCTTTATTATCACCAAGTAGAACAGATCCACCGTTCTCCAACTGCAGTGACTCGAACCAATATTTGTGAGGACACATGTGGAAGGAGCACTCTGAGTCAAGGATCCACTCTTTGCTAGATTCAGATTCTGTGATCGCCAGAGCTTCAGTTGAATCATAGCCATCTGAGGCTACGCTTGCCTCTCCAGAATCTCTGGGCTTCTCCTGAAAACTTTTTTTTCTATCCGGACAGTTCCTTCTAAAGTGATCTTTCTTGTGGCAGTGGTAACACCTGTTAGATCTCTTAGAAGACTGACTTCTGCCCTTCCTTCAGGTCTTTGATCTGCTCTGATCATTTTTTAAGCCTTTCTTGCTCGATCTTCTTCTAACTATCAGACTATCTCCACTGGTTTCCTCTTTCGTGTCTTGCTTCTTTTGGAGTTATTTAGCTCTAATAAGGGATTTAACCTCTTCTAGAGTAATAGTCTGCGCCCTTCCATAAAGCATCACATCCTTGAAATGCTCATAGCTCTTGGGAATAGAGTTTAGCAACAGTAGTGCCTTGTCCTCATTGTTCATCTTGACGTCGATGTTCTCGAGATCGTCGATGTTCTTGTTGAACTCGTCAATCTGCTCTGAGGCGGATTTGTCTTCATGCATTTTGAAGGAGTATAGGCGCTGCTTCAGAAAAAAAGCCTATTAGCCAGAGACTTTGTCAGGTAGAGTACCTCGAGTTTTGCCCAAAATGCTTGAGTCGTTGTCTTCCTCGACACCTCCCTCAGAACTGTCGCCCAGGCTCAGGATTATGAAACTGTGGGTCTTGTCCAGTATGCCGATTTTCTCTTTCTCAGTCATGTCGGCCGACAATGCCGCTGACCTTTGCAAGGCTTCTGCAAAACCTTGTTGAATCAATAGAGCTCTCATATTTACTCTTCATAGACCGAAATCATTATTCCCGTTGAATTTCTCGATATCGAATTTGGCGGAACACATTATTGTGGCTTGATCCCCACTAACATCTGAAATCCGCTCCGTTGAGCACCTACTGAATTCCGAGAGCTGTCGCGGCGTGCTTCGCGTGCTTCTGTCGCGGCGTGTGCTAGCTGTCGCGGAAATCCTCCTTCGAGAGATCTGCCCCTTCCCGGACCGAACTACCCGCCTTCCTCTGCTTCTTCGCGGATAGCTCCTCCTCCGTCTCGCCGAACCGCACAACCTGCGGTGCTAATCCAGTCGATTAAAGCTTCCACTACTCACCGAATCTGTCGCGATTCGGCTGCCTGCGACGCGATTCTCTTGCTCCTCTGTTCGTGAATGCCGAACTCCTCTTCTTCGTCGCTGACTGCGAACACCTTTACGCGGACACCTCTAGCCAAGAAGTATGGATCTTCCCATAGACGGTGATAATTGTTGTGAGATATGTACTTCCTGACATAGAAATGAGATGGAAAAAAAAACACAAGCAAACACAGATTGTTTACGTGGTTCGATCCAACTGGATCTACGTCCACGGGAGAGAATCAATCAAATAGTTCACTAAGGCAAAATAAATGGAGAATACATAGCTTATACATAGAGATGAGCATCTTTCTTCTGTTGCCTCCCTCTCAAGCGACACCTTGATACAAGGCCTCAAGATGCTCTCTTCCTCTCTAGCACTCTAGTTATTCTCTCCTCATTTGTGGTAGCTTAAGATTTCTTCCCTTGCTCTCCTAAGTCTCACACCCTTTCTATTTATAGAAGCAAGAGAGTGGTAGGTGGGGAGTAGGTGAGCGGTATGTGAGATGTGGTAGGTGAGCGGTACCACATTACAAAAATGTCCTTTTACCTTAGTTCAATAATTGAGGGTCAAAATAACAATAGATATATTAAAAAAACGCCACTAAACACCCTTAAGTTTAATGATAAAGTCCATTATTTTATTTTGAGCATTAAGGGAAATTTTGGATATTGATTGTATGAGTTAAAGTATCATGGATTTATGATTTGTTACGAAAATATGCTAGTGTTAGTTTATTTTCGTATTTACATTGAAAATTTTGTTGCGATAAGCCTTCCGGTGTGATTCAACATACCATGAGTATTTTCAAACCCAACAAAGCTCAAAGATCTTGTCAAATCTGGTTATTTGCACAAAATGTTTCAATCATCATTGTAATATTATATTTGAAAATTTAAATCTAAAAAGTAGTTGGGCGTACTTATCCGCGGCATAGTGGTTAAGGTTGTAGTCTCCCATTGTGAGGTCACGGCATATTGACCTTTCTTGAAAAAAAAAAAATAGTTGGGCATTGGTTGTGGGGTAGTTGAAAGTTGGTTGATGGATCCATATTCTCCCAAGAGTAAAGTGGATGATATTCTAAGTTCAAATCCAAAGGAGGCATATTCAAGACATGAATCATGAATCAAAGCACTTCAACAGGTCTTTCACAGTGCAAATCATCATTCTATCCTTCTCCATTTGAATTTTAAATTCTTCAAAGCTTAGTATGGAACTTGATGCAATTTATAAGTGATTTCTATTGATGTAAGGAACTATTTTTGTTTGAATTTGGACCAAAGTTCTCGTCTCTCAGTTTTGTTGGCTTTGTGGCCAAACCAGCAAAATTTCTTAGGTGAAAATTGTTTTATTTTAATTTTTGTTTTTGTTAACTGCTTAGTTATATTCTTTCATCCTACCTCATCTCTCCCTCTCTTTTACAAACCCTGGAATCCATCAACAAGATTTCAGTCTCCATAAAAAGGCATATTTGAAGACATGAATCATGAATCAAAGCACTTCAACACGTCTTCCACGGTGCAAGTCATCATTCTATCCATCTCCATTTAAAATTTAAATTCTTCAAAGCTTAGTATTGAATTTGATGTAATTTATAAGTGATTTCTATTGATGTGAGGAACTATTTTTGTGTGAATTTGAACCGAAGTTCTTGTCTCTCAGTTTTTTGGCTTTGTGGCCAAACCAACACAATTTTTTAGGTGAGAATTGCATTATTTTAATTTTGTTTCTGTTAACTGCTTAGTCATATTCTTTCATCATTCCTCATCTCTCCTTTCCTTTTACATACCCCAGAATCCATCAACAAGATTTCAGTCTCCATGAAAAATCTAAATCTAAGACCAAGAAGTATACAAAACCTAGGCCAAAGACAAATTTTTGGTTTTGGGTGCCCTTCCATGAATTTTAGTCTTTCCTTAGAAATCCCTAACTTCTCTCTTCCTTCCAAGGATTCATAAGCCATGATATCAAATTTCCACCTCTCTGCCTAACAAAATAAAAACCATAACTCTATTTTGAGATAATTGTGGGCTCCAAAAACTCATGCTTCAAACTCTCACTGTCATGACCTAGCTCAGGTGCTTAGAAGTTCCACGCATAAACGAACCCAAACAATGAAATTAAAATTTTCTAATTTTTATTTTTTATCACTAGTAGTTAATCACACGAAAATAATTAAGAGAATGACTTGTGAAACAAAAATTAAATTAAGATAGTTATAATATTACCTTTCTATTTGTTGACATCGTCTTCTATGCATGGTTTTTCTTCTATCACTCATCTTTTAATTAAAATTTTAAACCAAAAAATTTTCATATAAAACATACCGAGCTGTTAATAGCCAGTGAATATTTCTACTTCTAAATTGCAGTAACATAATATACGATGAAACAATATAAATGCTAGTCGTAGAAAATAAATGACAATTTTTTTTTATCAATTACTGGCATCCAAGAAAGTTCATATGATTCTATTATTGAATATATATAATTATATATAATATTATCTTTCCTATATCTTATTATTTACAACCCTCATAGGAACACCGCTTAAAGTTTGTGCCAATAAATGTACATCAACATTAGTAACATTTTCTAATATATGTGTATGAGTATCTTAGCATCTCTAACTAGTTTTATGAATGAGTAAAGTCCATTATGTTCAAAATACACATTTAATTATTCTATATAGTCTATATCAATCACATTTTTATATCATTTAACATATAATATAAATGCATAAAACTTATCACATTGAAAGACTTGAAATATTGATATGGCGAATAATATTGAAGAGCGGATGAATCAAAATAAATCTTATAATTGTATTAATACACATTTAATTATTCTATATAGTCTATATCTATCACATTTTTATATCATTCAACATATAATATAAATGCATAAAACATATCACATTGAAAGACTTGAAATATTGATATGGCGAATAATATTGAAGAGCGGATGAATCAAAATAAATTTTATAATTGTATTAATCAAGTTTCAATAACTATTCATACATTTGGTTTAGAAGAAGTTTAACTGTTATTATTTAGAAGTAAGAGTGCTCGCATCATTTAGTTTGCTTGAATGATACGGTTTTTATGCAGTGTTCCTCTAATGCTGCAAATGCAAGTCATTTATTTTCTATGATTTCTACTTTTTAACCTTTAGCTTGCTGTTTGGTTCTTGTTGATCGAACATTATTCCTTTAGAATTTTCAAAGGATGCATCATTTTTTGAAAGTTTTGGATGAGATTTGTATTCTTTCTCCAGCCACTATCTCATGCTAAATGCTTTTTTATGAGGACTTGTTTGATAAAGTTACAGTGTATTTCTCCGATTTTCATGTGGCATCTAATTGCAGACTGACGAGATTGAGTACAATACAAAGGAGAAGCTGATAGGGACGAACAGTGATGAGAAAGAGTCGAAATTGCATGAATATAAAGGTTCTAACTCTTTACTGGCAGGATTTAATGTGCCAAGCTCACCAATTTCTGTAGCTAGTCCAATTGGTAGTTACGGTTCCACTGGGAGAGACTTGTATTATAGGTATTTATGCAATTCATGATTTATTTTTGGGAAATTTACAAACATACCACATAACTCTTATGCATTTACATAACTAACACCTAGAGTTTGATATTTACATTATAACACCTTGGTATTAAAAACCTATGCATGAAAAGGTGTTTTTCACTTTAAAATATATAGTTTTAGTGGTGTTTTTGATGTGATGTCAAAGGTTTCAGTGTTACGAATGTAAATATGTAAGTTTAGATATTAGATATATAAATATATAAGAGTTATGTAAATGCTTCTTTGTTTTTTTGTGATCTCCTATCCTAATTTACGGGAGGACATCTAATCTATTGTTCATGGTGGCTTAGTATGCTTGTTGGCATCTTCTTTTCTTCCATCCCTTCTTAATTTTTTGTTCTCTAAGAGGCTTCTTAATGTATGGAGTAAACCTAATGTTCATTCTTTCTCACTTCTGCATTCACTACATTGGTTTTAATAATACCCAGTAATCATCTTTTTATCTACTATTTTGTTGCTAAACATAGCCAATTTAATTCTTCGTGCCTCCGTTGATAAGAACTATAGCATGACAATATCAACCAACCTTGATGCTATTCATTTCGTTTTTCTACTTTTCCTTTATTTTTCTAATACATCAATTTTAGGGAAATTTGCATACGTACCACACAATTCTTATGGATTTACATATCTAACATCAAAAGTTTGATATTTACATTCATAATACATTGTTGTTATAAACCTATACATAAAAAGTTGCACTGGATTTTTAAAAATTTAGTAAAAGTAGTATTTTTGATGTGATGTTAAGGATTTGAGTGTTATGAATGTAAGTATCAAAGTTTTTTTGTAGCAGAAATTCAATGCTATAATCTTGACCAACTATGCTAGCTAGTATCCCTGGATCTCACTAATTTGTTCTAAACCTTGTCATAAATTTTTTAAGGTCAGCGCGTTCTTTGTCAACAAGTCCAATGCCCAATTTAGGCTCATGGTTGACACATGTTCGAGATCCATACAAAACACCTCCACATGGAATGCCAAATATTCTCACTGACGATGAGGATTCATCTTCAGAACCCTTGCTTCACAGTCCATCTTCTCCACATGATGCACAACCTTTGGTCGTTAAAAATACGCTTTGTGTGGTGCGCTCTTACTTGTCTTTTACATGTTTTTGTTTTTAGTCTTAAAACAAATCAAATTATTCTTAAAATTACTCCAAATACCTTTTAGTTTTTTTTTAATATATTTAAAAACAAGTTGATTTTCTTTTAACATGACAAAATATGTTTTGTTTCAAAACAAAACATAAACAAAATGAAACAAAAGCCTAAAATAAAAATAAAAAGTAAAAGTAATCTCAAAAACCTCAGAGTTTTTTTTGTTTACTTCTATGTTTTTCAGGTCTCTTCAGCTGCCTTTTTCCTTGGTATCTATGTTCTAAAACTTCCATCAAATAGTGTATTTGATACAAAACCGCAGGGATTGGTGATTCCAGTTGGCAGAAAACTTTTGCAGGTTAGCATAAACTGAGATTTTGAAAGATTGGAACAACTTTTTTTTTGCTAGAATTTGTGATCAAAATGTTGTTCCTATTTGTTTCTTAATTACTTGTCTTTCACTCATCATACTATAGATGATTATTTGATTGTTATATTTTTCGCCCACAGCACTATGCAGTGGAATCATTGCTTGGCGAGCATTTTGAAGGCAGTGGAATAGGAACTTTCTTAGGTTGGGCAATGGCAGCCATTTATATGGGTGGCAGACTTCCTCAGATCTGGTTGAATGTGAGATAGCGATGCCTGATGAACTGTTTTTTACGTTTTCTTGTCCGTCAGATTTGTAGAATTAGTTAACTGGAACAGATTAAAGAAATTTTATGTAGGGAATCTGATTATTTAAGAATTTTGCGGGGTCTTAAAGTTTGTTGTTAGAATGCTTACAAATTTATCATCTACCATAAAAATTGTTGAACAATAATTCAGGAGTTCTTACATTCTGAATTTTTTTGCAGATTAGACGAGGAAATGTTGAGGCAAGTTATTTTTCCTTACCTCATTCTTGTTTTTCTGAAGTGCATAGACAGCTAACTGATCGCACTCTTTGTAACTTTCAGATCCAAAGATAAATTCAGATTGTGCCAAGTAACTCGTTTGAGTTGATGATGCATAAATCTGAATTTCTTGGTCTTTCACTTTACAGAGTTCTTTGGATTTATTATTTACTGAAAGATTTTATCTCCGCTTGCTCATGAACAAGAAGTTTTCATGACTTTTTTGTTCAAATAGACATGACTTTATTTATTCTTTAGGCTATTTTTGATCCACTCTTCTGTTTGCAGGGTTTAAGTCCCTTTATGTTTATATTCGCTCTTGTGGGAAATTCAACATATGTTGGGAGGTATGTGGTCTTGTTTGATTTCCCTGGTAATTAAAATTCTTATATTCATATTAATTTATGCCTCAATTTTCTTTTATCCAGTATACTTGCAAACAGCTTAGAATGGTCTGCGATCAGACCCAATCTTCCATGGTTAGTTGATGCTGGAGGATGCGTGCTTCTTGATGCTTTTGTATCCTTTTCCGCTCTTCCTATTGACAGATATTTTTGTTCTGACGTGAAGGTACCCCATGAATTTAGCTAATTATTCTTTCAGTCGCCATTATGTTGAGGGAAAATTTGATGCAAAGCAATTATTGATGAGACTACATTTCTTATCTTTGTTTGGCTGTAAAGTTGGTGAAGTTGTTTTACATTATAGTGCATTTCCTTCACAAAAAGTAATGTGAATGTGGCCAAGCTGATCCCATTTATTTTGCAGGCTTGATTTTATATTG
>NEWO01000044.1:643948-658374 GCA_003013225.1 Phalaenopsis aphrodite | reverse complement strand
CCTCTAAACTAAACTATGCATTAGTACAGTACCCCAAAGTAGTTGTGATTGATTACATATATGCACCCTTCTCTCTACTTAATTGCAGATGTGCATGCTCCAGTATGAACCAATACACATGCTACCATTTCACATGTAAATTTTTCAAGGGTATTGCACTATAATGCCATGAAATCGACTAGCGTCGATTTAGCCAAACTGATGCTAGAGGTTCTTAATATTAGGAGGGGAGACGAGCGGGAGGAGGTTTGTGCAACTTAGAAAGATTGAATGGTTGGCGAGTGAAGATCATGAGCAAGATAGTGACAAGACTATGTGTCGATGTGAGATCGAGCAATGATCGATGAGCTTGAGATAGAGAGCATGAGTAGAGGAAGAAAGGACCAAAACATACGAATTTGAGATTGTGGGCTCCAAAAATTCATGTCCCAACCACATTCAAACATAATTGGAGATGTTTTATGTGAGGTTCAAATAGTAGATAAGACATTACCCGAAGATTCCACCCTCATTTATTAGGGTTTTATGTCCGAGATTTGAGATATTTTAGAGGCACAAGCTTCTATGGTAATGATCCCTCGCGATAATGGAGAGTACTTCGGATTAATGTTAGTCATTAGGTGCCAAGTGTTCGGACTAAACTTTGGTAGCAATATATTGAAATTTATTAGGGTGAGGTTAAGAGCGAATGAATGATAAAGTGAATGATGATGAACCCGATTAAGATCTTATAGTTCTAATGTTCTGAATTGTTATGGTCATTGACCTACTTGTCATAGTAGGTAGCCAATACAACTTGGCCGAAGGTCCATATTGGTAGTCATGGGTTGTTTTTTCCAAGAAGATCTTGTAGATCCAGGGTGAATTCTTTTTTAAGGGGATAAATCTAAGTTGATCCTAGCTAATAGATGGTTTTGTATCCTATTAAGTATATTCTATAATGCGCAATTCAAATTGGAGATCCATTGATCGATGATCTTTTTTGATCATAATATGGTAGAGTTTGTCTGACCAAACTATTCGGTTAGAGGGCTATGATCATAATCTCTTTATTTGTAATGCTGACTGACCACACTGATAGATGACTCATGCTACATTCTTATAGACTTTATTTTGAGTGCAGATGTAATTTTATACTCAATTCGATATTAGCTCTATGTGAGCTTAGGTTAATATTGTATTTTTCACCATCATCAAATTGAGTATTTATACATCGTGTACATTGGTCAGAGCACGTTTTGGTATTTTAAATTGGTTAATTGTATTTTTGTTTGAGACACTTGCGCAAATCTTGAGGCACATATATGTTCATCTGAGTTAAAAAATGATCCCAAGAAATGTATAAGTTCTGAAATCATCTAGAATTTGTAAACTTACATTAGTATTTTGGATATTAGAAAGTGTGCAAGATTTCGTTTTTAATTCTCTATAGTTTGACTTTTGTGTGCGGTGGGGAGTAGTGGATGAATTGAAATATTGCAAGTAAATAATGAAACGATAATTTGTCTTGTATGCTTGGATTTTAGTGGATGACATCTCTCTTTTGTCTTTATATGACTTTTTTAGTGAGATATGCCCCAAAGAGAGTTCAATTTCTTATAAACAGGTGACCATCTATTGTTCATTTTTACTATTTATAATCATTCACTTCAAAGTTTTGGGCATTTGGAGTGTTTGCTTGAGATGGATTTTGCTCCCGTTCTTAGTGAGTCTTCAAGTTCTTCAAATTAGTTTCCTTTAAGTCCTGTTTAGTGTCATTTCAAGCTCCATTCGAGGATAATTGTATTGTATTTTTGAGTGTTTAATTTGTCTTTAACTTTGCATTTTACTTCTTTCATTTGGTTGCTTATTAGTTCATTAAGTACGTATAAGTTTCTTTATGATTGTTTTTTAAGTTCCTCGTTATTCTAAAATTTGGCATGCTCCCGACATTGTCCCCATGTAGGAGGCTGCATCAGAAATAATAGGTTTTTTCACTGCCTATAAGGCGGGGATAGCCGGAAATTTGCAACATTGTCATTGTACGTGTTTACCCCTATCTATATAAAAGGTGTGTATAGGTCTTCACGTATGTTAAGTGAACATATGAGTTGAAAATGACCTCAAAAGAGATTACAAATCTTGAAATCTTCTAGAGTTTGAATACTTACATGAGCATTTTGGACATTAAAAAGTTTGCGTTTTTTTTTAATTCGTCAAAGTTCATATGTTATATGATATTTTACCTTGTATGCTTGAATTTTAGTGGATTTCATTTTCTTTTTTGTCTTTATACGATTAGGAATTTAGTGAGAATGACTCCACAGAGAATCCATTCTGTTTATATAAATAGAGTGTCGTTTTTTATTCATTTTCACTATTCCTATTCACTCATTTTTAGATTTTGGCCACTCCAAGGGGAGACTTTGCTGGCGTTCTTAGCTAGTGTTCAGGTTCTTAAAAGTTCCATGTAATTTGTTTAGTGTTCACATTAAGCTCCATTGAAGATTGTTTGCCTTACAATTTTTAACTTTCATATTATCTCTAACTTTGCATATTTCTTATTTTGTTTGGTCACTCATTAGTTCATTTATGTATGTAGAAGTTTCTTATGATTATACATATGAGAGTAGCTACATTAGCTGTGAGTGAAGAACGTCCTGTGGAGGAGTTGAGGCCAGGTCGATATTTACATTGAGTAAATTTGTGCAATCTCGAGTCTCGTACGGTTGTGTTTGGGGTGAAAGAACAATTAAGGGCAAACGTAAGCTAGGGTAAGTTCATGCCATTGCGGCAATCAAACTTGATGTCGGAAACATTAGTAGAACTGTGATTGTGAGAGAAGGATCGAATAGTGCATCTGAACCAATCGACAAAGGCCTTTTATGCGCCAAAGAAGAGTAGGGTTAAAAGGTTTTATATAGTAATTTTAAGTTAAATTTTATTTAATTTATAAGTTGTGTATATAAATGAAACAAATTAGAAAATTGAGAAATTTTAGGATAACATCTTAATATAAGTCAGAATTTAAAAAAATTTGTCCTTTGTAAAATCATTTTATAACGATGAACATTTAATTAGAAAGTAAATACTAGTAATGAATCGGTCATTTAATAGAAAAAAATAAATAATTATTTAAGTTTAATTATTATCAACAGATATGATTATTGTGTTCAATGACAAAACTTTCTAAATAAAAAAATTTAATAATTAACGCTCTCATATGTGTATACATGATAGTAGGAAGGTATAACTAAAACAAGATTATGATAGTAATTGATAGAAGCTTAATAAAACAATTGTAATAATTTATCAATAAATGTGATAATAATTAGCAAAATATTAAATATTATTTTATATAAATTAAATAGGATTTTTACTGATTAAAAAAACAAAATGTAAGGAACAATTTATGCAAGTTCTATATATGCATAAAAGTCTGATATTAATCGTTAAAGTTTATGTGATGTATATAATTAAAATGAAGGATTTCAACAAATGGTTAAATTAATATAATTAATTAAAATATTAATTGAGCATAACTAAATAATATAATTAAAATTTTTGTTTTTATGCTATTATGGGCATCAAATTTTAGGAGGCAAGTCTAAAAAGGTGTAAGATTGTTGAAAACTAGCAAACTGTAATAATATTTTTTTCTTCCATCGGTTTATTTTGATATTTATTCAATTAAATGTTATTGAATATTAATTTTTTTGGATTTATCTGTTCTGTTAGATGACTTTTGAAATGAAGTTGCGTAGGTTTTTTTAGGATTTTTATATTGTTATATATATATGAATTATTGTACGCTAATGTTCTATTAAGGAGGTGTCTCTCCACCTCAAACAATAGTAGGATTGTTTTTGGGGTGTGCTATGTTATATTTAGATAGATTTATATGATATAGATAAAATAATATATTGCATTGTACCATGAAAATTCTAAATCTTATTGAATGGTGATAATTGAATAATAAAATGTCTTTTATTTTTAGAATAATTTGTTATGTCCGGCTAGCATATATATTTTATTTTATGCTATGTTGTTTTAGTTTTGAGATATGAACATTCATTGAGTTATTGATAAATTAATTTTATTCACAACTAATTTTAGCTTTTAATTTAAATTGAGAAAAAGCTCAAAATAGTCCCCCAAATATTAACAAGTCTTCAATTCAGTCCTCAAGTTTTAAAATGTTTTAATTTAGTCTCCAACTATTAAAAATTATTCCGAACTGGTCTTAAATAAAATTTTTCGTTTAATTAACAGCTCCTTTCACATTTTGAAGGGTAATTTCATCTATTTACAAAATTCACGAATTAAACACACGAAGGGCTCGCCAGTTCTTACTGGAAAATTCATATGCAAAACAGTCTCACCTTAAACCTAAATCTTTGCTGCTCCATTCTTGCGTCTTCTCCCCTTCTGTTTCACACGTACTCATTTGTTGCTTCTCCACTTGACGAAGCAGTCTCAGTTTCCATTTCCATTTGCATTTTTGTTTTGATTACAATGCTTCGTCTCCATCCGAGCTTGGCTTCTCCCCTTCTATTTTATCATCGATAGAGCAAGTAACTCAATGTGATTACTCATTCGTTGCTTCTCCACTCGATGGAGCAGTCTCTGCATCCATCTCCATCTGCGTTGCTTGTGTTGATGACAAGGTTTCATCTTCATATGATCGCTTGCACAACCCCCTCAACCATTGTTCATTGTAAAGAGAGGTGGCTTCAATTTGCATCGTTTCGACCCAAGAAACTGTGACTCCAGTCAGGTAAATATGACATCGTAAGTTTATAGAGAGAAGTAATTTGTCGAAGAAGAAAAATATAATATATGTGGCAAAATAAATTATTTAATTAGATTCAAAAGCAGAAAATGGTAGAGAAATGTGATTTCAGATTTTGTAATGTTTGCTTTTAATCGTATATGAGCTGTATTTAATAGGATTTAAGCAAGATTTAACCTAAATCCAACTAAACAACATATATAGTAATTTTTATGCGGGATATAGTTATAAATAATTACATAAAAGATGAAAATACCCTTTAATTCATGTAGGCTACCGTTAAATTTAAAGGAAAATATAATTTAAGACCAATTTGGAGCAATTTTTAATAGTCTGGTACTAAATTGGACCATCTTAAACTCTAGGACTAAATTGGACACTTGTTCATAGTCAGGGGACTATTTTGAGCTTTTACTCAATTTAACTTATTTTCATTTGTCACTCTTTTGATTTATTTGTTTTTTTATTGTTAGTGATATAAATTGAATTTTTTATTAATTTCAATATCCGATCATGAATTTCCACCTTAAAAGTTCCAAGCAATTGGACCAGATGGTCAGAAAAACAATTAGACAATATACATCCAATGATAGATGGCATAAAATCATCGTTTATATTTATATCCAAAACATAATTGGTAAGACATGAAGTTTATTGAAGTGCTATTTAATGCATTCACTGCCCAGTGTCTGCTAAGAGATTCAGACTTTGATTGCCTAATTCAAGTTTTCATGTTTTGTATGACAAAAATATTTTTGGACTTCAACGCACATCTATTAGTTAGTTGCATTTTTCATTTAATAAAACAAAGGTGCTACTTTGGTATCCTAATACTTTTAAGTTTTGTTTTTTGCTGGTAAAGGGATAGCGGGGCTCTGGATTTGGAAGGCAGAATGACAGTTCATAATAGCATAAATATTATATAAAAAATTCAAAGTTGATGTGCCAAAACTTGGAAGCTGCTTGTGATCAATTGATTTTTTTTTTTTGTCTTTTTTTTAATTATATATTTTTTATATTCTTACATGAAATAAAATATGTTAGGTCCCTTTAATTATTTTGTTTAGTGTATACTGTTTTTTTAAAATATAGATTGTTTTTATATTTATTCAATACATAATAACTTAATTTTTGTGGTGGCGGCGGCGATTAACAATGGTGGTCAACGATAGTTAAAATGTTTGCAGGTGGTGGTTGGAGGGTTTGCATTGACTGCCAGCGACAGTAGTCACCAGTGGTGGCTGGTGATGGTGACAAAAAGGTGGTCAATGGTGGTGGTTGGTGATAGTAGCCGGCAATTGCCTTCGGTGGCGGCAGATGTGGTGACTGACCGATGATGATGTTTCTTTTAAACAATAAATAAGTAATTAAAATGACTAAAAACCCATTTTGTACAAACGTAATCTTTTAAAATCAAACTAAGAAAAAAAGACAATTGAGACCAAACAACCCCTCAGACATGTGCAACCTTATTCAGCAGCTACTCATTAGCATTCTCATTGAACATTTGAAGGCTAGCAATATTTCTAAATTTTTAGCCAATTCCTTTGGTTTAAGTTTTTGTTGCATTTCTTTTTATCATCTCCAAACCTCAGCATTTTCTTTCTGTTCGCTTTTATTTAACAGTTCTATTAATAATCCTTCTCATTTGAAAAAAAGAAAAAATAAAAAATAAAATATTGTTGACATCTTACTTTTTTACACTTCTGTATATTTTTTTCTGCTTGCTGTGCATACATGGATGTTAGACACTTAACCACCTTTCTAGATCCTTATTCAATTCATCTATTTTAATTACCGGAAAGCCACCTGGAAAGCTGATGTTGTAGAAAGCTTCTACCGTGAATCGGCTACTGCTTAAGAGTTAAAGCATTTTCAGAACAGTTTGTAGCAGTCCTTAAGGTAAAAATCCCCATATTACACCTTCATTTGCTTAACTTGAACTGAGAGCATCGGTTATGTATATGTAAATTAACAGTATGGCCTTGCCTCATACAATTTTTCATATAATTTTGTTTCCTTCGAAGCAGATTCTGATAGTTAAATTATTGTTTATCTTATTCTATTTTGCAGGATTGAAGTTTGTTCATGGAAACCTGCCTGCTAAACTTTTTGGCTGTTCACTGCTTGGAGAAGGAATGAAGCAATGAACGCTGCATTATTAAACTGCAGCAAACTTGGATTTTTTTAATAGTTATTCTGATGAAATTTTGAGAAGTAGAAAGTGGAGTTAAAGGAGTACTGTAGCTCTTTTGGATACAAATGAATTCTAAGATTTGGTTCTTCATTGTTGAGGCTTAAGACGGTTAATAAATATTTTTGCCTTGCCAGATTGTTATGTTACTGGTGCTTTGATTTTTTGGGTTATTCATTGATGTAAAATAAAAAAAAGTGCTTTGAGCCAAATTGACAGCCCTATAAATAACACCATAATACAATCACATTTGGTGTTACTCTGAAGTGAAATGGTTTTACTGTGGTAATGCTGCGGAATTTTGGAGGAAATTTTAGTAATATTATGCAGCTAGGCTTGTGTTATTGGAATGATAATGTGATGTTTTTGTTTGGGTAATTTGGTGGTACCATGATTTTAATTTGGTGTTTTAATTGAGATATTCTAGTGATATCCTGATTGTTTAAGTTCAACTATATCTTGTAAAGCTAATGTAATATTTATTTGTATACTCTTTCATGATGACATTTGTGTCATTTTATGTAGCTATATAAAGAGAAAGACAACTTAATGCTTGGAGAGCACATCACAAAAGAAAATATCAAAAAAATTCAAATTATATTAAATTCTTATTGCGGATAAATAGCATTGGACTTTGTTGGTGGAGGGTTTGAAAGGAAAAAAAGGTGGAGATTATATGACTCTATACCTAATAAAATGCACAAGGCGATTACCCGTAACTTTGTAAGTATATTCAACAGAAGCTCAGTGATTCGTTATTTAGTTCATATTTTTTTTGTATTATATGAAACATTTTAATTCGACTTGGATCTTTAAAGATCAATTTATTTGCGAAGATGTTGGGAATGATTTTCGACGCAATCCATCAAAGTTACCGGTGTTATGGTTAGATGCATTCCTGAACAAACTAATAGTGTCGACTGCGACATATTTCTTTGCAAGTTTATCAAAATAATAGTAGGCATCGAGAAAATTGATTGAAACGATAGATTAGACTGACATGAAGAAATGATAAAATTTAGAGCTGAATTCATTTATGAATTTTGTCAGTGCGCGTTGTCTGCCCTGTAACTGATTTTAAATTGATTAGCTGATATTTTGTTAGCTTTAAACTAACTTTTTATTGTAAATATTTGTTATATGATTGATATGTGTGAATTTTAATGTTATGCCAATATTTATGTGTATGTGTTGTGATAGAAAAGCATTTAGGAATGCATTCAGAGTTCAAGTTCAAATGGAATAATAATTAATAGTCAATCTCGCTTCCCTAGTAGTTCATTTGTTATTATATCTGTTCTTTTTCTTCTTCTATTTTTCAGGAGTATCATTACCTTACTCTCTGTTTTACATTAAGGGATTTGACTTATAGCTGCCTCTGATTAATAGATTTGAGTATAAATTTGTTGAACAAGAAGAAGCTGCAGCCAAATAAGATTGTGGTAGATGCCTGAAAATGAAACAATAAAAAACTTGCAATTTCTAAAAGTTTTTTGTCAATCTTACTTGTTGACACCGTTTTAGAGATTAACAAGGCAAACCCAAACATTTTCAATTTTTTATTAATGATTCCGAAGTCTTTTACAATAAATGACTGCTAAATTTATAAGATTGTAGCACACACAAATCTAAGCACAAATTTATGAAATTGAAGAATTTGTGAGGAATTATATCTCTCAAATGGAATCCATTATCAGGTTGATATATGTTTGTGTGGGCTGCGGTGAACTACAAGGTGTATACAATTCCTGTTATGCTACAGTAATCAAGAGTGAATATTTAAGAAAATGTAACAATAAATAATTTTTAATGATATTCAATTTCTATTATATATCTGTTTGAAACAATCTGACATTGCAAACAAATTGTGTTCAATGGAGCACTGACTGGTTCTTAATTTTATGATTCTCTTTTCCTATATTGCAAACCATTGCTTATGTTAGAGAAACGCGATGATACATATAATAAAACAGATCTTGAATACAAGAATATATACATTTAGCTCTCTTACTTTTCTCACAATACCATTTTAATCTAGAATTAGATATTCTCTTTGGGCACATCTTCGTTGGGTCATTCGAATTGCATTCTTTATTAATTGATTTTTTTTATCCAGTTTATGCTTCGACTGAGGTGCTCTCCCACTTTGTATGCCATCAACATCAATGAATAATTTTTTTAGTGATTCCAACATGTATTGTTATGTTTTTTTTTCATTTCGTTGTGTTTTAGTACTAATTTGATATGAAAACTTTTAGACTTGTGTGCGAAATATGAGACCACTTGAATAGTCATTCCTCACTTGTGTCTCTTTGAGATATCTATATCCATAATCGTTATGGACGTCTCTTTTAGCTTGAACAAAACATCACAATAAGAGATATTTATCGAGTATCATTTCAAAATTTTTGTAAATGCAGCTAATTTCAAAATTAAACTTCTCAAATTTCACAATCCAAGTTTTGAGTTTTGTTTGTCCCCTGAAGCACTATTTATAGAGAATTCTACAACAAGACTACCTAACCCATGTAATAATTCTTCGTTGAACACTGAATACAGCTTCCTAGAATAAAATGAAATTTTCGGCCTCAACACTAATTTGCAATTACATAATGAACACATTTGAAATTCCCATCCTTCTCATTATGTATTCATGTTTTCATGAGATTTTCAAGTCCCAAAAAATAATCAGTAAAAAAGTTTGTTGGCTCAGAGATATCACGATAAACATTATTTATAGACTCATTTCTTTGTGTTGATAATATCCTCATTCTGGATATTTTTTTATTAAAGGTAGTTGACCAGTTATATCTAATGTTGTGCAAATCATATAGTTAAATGTTGTTGTGTAGATTTTGTTTGTCAATCATGACAACCCAAATTTGTTCAAACTCCTCTTCAGATTGACATTTGCTCATGTATTTGTAGAAAAATAGTTGTCTGCCATATTACCCAGACCACAATGAACTTTCAAGGGAAATTTCTTGTAGATATGTCACTGCATAATCTATACCGTGTATGTGACAGAGAATCTTCTATAGGTCTTGTCATTGCTTGATCCTGATCAGTAAAAATTATTATTGAATACTTATCATCCATTATATGAATAAATATTTTGAATAGTCAATTAAACAAATCAATCTTCATGTTGGACAAATCACAATACCTTCACAATTATATTCATATAAATATTTTGAATAGTCAATTGAACAAATCACAATACCTTCACAATCTTACCATAAAACCACACAATTTGAACAAAATACAACCTTAACCACACCTAAATACAATCATAATATCATTCTAATAACACCACAAACTATTACAATACCATCAGAAAATAGAACAATACTGTCAAAATAAGATCACAATACAACTTCAACATCACCATAATATCCCAAAATAATTACACTACATACTACCAAAAAAATATCATCATCAAAATAACTTTACAATAACACCACAAAATAATAACAAAAAATCCAGAAAAGTAATATGTTATCATTAATTCAGAGTACAAAAAAAATCAAACAAACGCAGTTAAACTCACATTCATTTCAAACTTCTTGCAATTATTTGTAAATTTCATCCTCAATATTTCTCACTTGACCTGCTGTTCCAAATAACACTTGGTTATCATGTTAAATCTAAGTGAAGAACTGCATGAAAGCTTTACCGCCACAAGCAAAATCACAAGTCATTGATAGGAAATGAAATGGTGCGTCAGATTTTGAAAGCCGGATTTTGAACAGGTCATGCATCTAAACACACCTTTTATCTTATTTTTTTTTTTCAGTGATCAGCCATTTTATAAGCGGCCAAAATACCATTGAAGCTCGCAAGCACATCTGACATGCGAATATAAATTAGGGCACTGAAGCAAAGGCGCGATCCGATTTTATCTCGTTTCTTAACAGTTATCTCCCGTTTTTTCCCATTAAAAAAAGTTCAAATTTCTAATGAATTAAAGCCAGAGATTGGTACTTGATGATGCAGGGGGATTAGACTTATGCGGTCACAATTTCTGTAATTCTTCCTTCTTTGGTTTGTAGATCTGAAGCAGCGTATAGTAATGGAAGCTATTAATCCAGAGGATCTGTCTAAGATCGGAGGAATTGCTACAGTTTCTTTGCTTCATTCTTTCATTCCCACGCACTGGCTCCCTTTCTCCATTGTCGGGCGAGCGCAGAAATGGACCCTAGCTAAAACTCTTCTCGTCAGTGAGTTTTCCGCATCTAATTGCTTTTTGGCTTTTTCCCCCTTGGTTAATATATTGCAGACAAGTAGTTCGCTGTACTGGATCGAATAGGTTTACGAATCGGGGGCATGTGGTTTATTATCCGTGCATGATCTGGAAACTAAGTATTTGATGCTTTTGCATTTTTGTTCCGTGTGATGCTGGGTGTTTTTTTTTTTAAATTCGTTTAAATGTTTGGTAGTTCTGGTTGAAATTGATAGAACATGAATATAATCTTTTCTAACGAATATCAATTCGTTAGAGAAGATATGATTTGGCCCCGTCGAAGCTCATGTGGTCTTATCCGCATGCTATAGGATTACAAGAATTGATGCATGAGCTTGTGAAGAACCCTTTCGTTCAGAGTTCTTTTGGTTAAGCTTCTAGTTCTTGTAAAGATTGACTGGCATTGATCCGCCATTTATTTTTCACATTCAGTGCTATTATTTTTTCAGCAAATTCTGATGCTGTTAGATAATAACGCTACCTGCTTTGATAATATAAATATGCCTGGTTTGGGTTCTTTGATCTTGTAGATTGTATTTTATCTTATGTGGGGTTTATTCTGCCATTCTTAGGCATGTTATTCCATCCTGATTTCATGCCTTCAAGTATTTTTATGCTATATTTCGGGTTTGTCTGGTAGCGGCTTTAGTAAATCCTGTAATTTGGATATACTAAATCCTGTCAGCACCAGGATTTTATAAATTTGGGATTTAAGAGAAAATTGGGAGGAATTGAGAATAAACTGGATTTACTAAATCCAAGACTTAAAATTTGTCCATTTTTTTATGGCTGACAGATTTAAGTTAAATCCTACTTAAATTCGTTGCTAAGCAATCCCTCAAATTGTAAGTGTAGAGTTGCATGTTGGCAAACCTGTACCCAAACATGCGTTGGCATATCCCAAGTTGGTTCCCTTTATCTGTCCGTGTTTTAGTTGTATATTTGTTTGTGTAGGCATAATTTAAGCCTATATAATGAATTTGTTTTTTTTTTATTTTTTTATTTTTTGTGCTTGCTATTGTGTATACTTTTTGCATGTTGGTAATGTCCTTTTAAATGGTTTCTCTGATATCAACAAGTAGCTGCGGTTTTAGCTGACATTATTCTATTGGGAAATTTACATACATACAACACAGTCTTATGCATTTACATATCTGACACCTAAAATTTAATATTTGGTATTATAGCACTTTGGTGTTATAAACCTATACATGAAAAGGTGTGTTTCACTTTTATAAAGTTAGTAAGAGTGGTATTCTTGATGTGCTGTTAAAAATTCAAGTGTTATGCATGTAAATAAGAAAGTTTAGGTGTTAAATATTTAAATATATAAGAGTTATATGCTATGTATGTGAATGCCCCAATTCTAGTCATTTCATTCTTTTCTTAAGTGTTTTTTTTTCTGAATTATGTGATTCTTTTATAGATTTTATTCAGCAGATTTTAATTTTGAATGTAATTTGTTGTGACTTTATAGCATTGTTAACCAAGTGAAGTTCATTCTGCAACTTTTGTTTTTTGTATTCTTAAATTTCTATTTACTGATGAGCTCATGAAATTTATTCAAACATTTGACAGCTGCATTTGGAGCAGTTTTGCATGTAGTTTCCACGTCTCTTCTTGGCATAACTGCTGTCACAATGGCTAACACCATTGCTGGTGAGGAGACTGTTCATAGACTTGCTTCGCTGCTCCTCATACTTCTTGGAGGCAGCTATGTCTTAGCATTTTTATTTGGAAAGGGTGGTCATAACCACTCCCACAACCATCCTATGGAGAAAATGGCTGTGGCTGGGCTTGTTCTTGTACCTGCATTGTCTCCTTGTGCAACAACGCTTCCCGTGTTTCTTACTGTGGGGAACTCATCCTCTATGATGGTGCTTGCTGTTATTGTTCTTCTATTTAGGTACTCCATTTTGTAGATTTTAACATGATCTTATATAGCTTATGTACAAAATATGCTTTCTGCGGCCCAGCTCTAGGTTGGTTGGTTTGTGGTTTTGGCGCGAGCCAATTTGTTGGGGATTTAGGGACTATCGTGCTATGTGTGTTTGTGCCGGCACTCATATTAGCCTAAAAAATAGAAATATGATTTTATGTTATTTTACCGGCACCTCGTGCTTGATTTGAAAATTGAAATTTTAAAATCATGAACTTAGTTGATTATTGAAAGCCAAGTATGATTTTAATTCCTCTAAAGGTTTGATAAATTTTCTTAAATAATAATTTGGCTGGTAATGTTGTATGAATTCAAATGCTTAGGCACTAGGCAATAATAAAAACTAGGGCCATTTAACAATTCTAATGTATCTACATATCTCACACCCAAACTTGCTAATGTCCGCACATAGCACTCAAATCTTTAATTTCACATAAAAAATAACACTGTAACCACTTTTTAAAATTGAAATATACCTTTTCTTGCATAGGTTCAGAGCATGAAAGTGCTATGAGTGTAAATATGAAAGTTTAGGTGTGAGATATGTAAATGCATAAGTATTGTGCGCTATGTATGTAAATTTCCCTAAAAACTAAGCTGCGTGTATTGAAAATCAGAAAGGTAAGGGGGATGAGCGGAACAATCAGGCAAAGGTGTAGTTAAGTTGGAGCGTGGGTGGGGCTCAGGGGGTCTCTAGTGAAGAAAAGTTAGTCGAAAATAAATTTAAGATGGTCTTAACATATACGACAAATAACATAGCATGAACTCGATAGAAAAGTTGATAAATTTAGTACTGGGGATTTAGAAAGAAGAAAGGATATGCCTAAGATAACATGGATTTAAGTCGTTAAAAATTAATTTTGAAGAATAACTTTAACAACTTAGGCAACATTTAACAAGAACAGATAAAAAATGAGGATTCATAAGCTAACCTATAATAGTGAGGATAGAACGAATGATAATGGGGGTGATGATGTTGAGTTCATTTTCTCAATTGATAAATTGAAGCGTGAAGATATTCATATATAGAGAGAACAAACATCGCTAAATGTTATCTTGGAATTGCTTATCTGATATATTTTTCAATTTTGACTCTAAATAATTGAATGTCGGGGGATTTACATATATATAGAACTCACAACTACAACAACAACAACAACAACAACAACAACAAAGCCTTAATCCCACTACGTGGGGTCGGCCACATGAATCCTTTTTCTCCATTGCGTCCTATTTAGTGTCATATTTTCATTTAGTTCTAATAAATTAAGATCATTTT
>NEWO01000044.1:624549-641471 GCA_003013225.1 Phalaenopsis aphrodite | reverse complement strand
TATAATTACACCTACACCATTTCTAGTGCGACTCTTACCAGAATACCAAAGTTTAAAACCTAAATTATCAATCTCCTTAGCCTTTTCTCCAACCCACTTAGTTTCTTGAATACATAAGATATTAATTTTCCTATGAATCATAATATCAACTAATTCCATTAATTTACCATTGAGAGTGCCTATATTCCAAGAACCTATCCTAATATTAGTTTCATTAGTTTCATGGACTAACTTCTTTACCTTCATTCGTCCGTAATGTGGGAACCCTTGCTTATTTAACACTACACCCGGGCGCCGGTATAGCGGCACTTGCACACTTTTCACTGTATTCAGGCTATACAGCGCGTCGCTTCCAGGGGACGCCCTAGCACTTACACAATGATCAAAAGGATTCATGTCATGATTTTTTCGACAAGTTTTACGCTGGCTGTCGACTACCTAACGCAACCCTCCACTTTTCGCATCCGGGCTTGGGACCGGCAACGGCAGTGTTATATAGAACTCACAACTATTTAAATTATATATTTCACACCTAAATTTTACTATCTATGTTATCTAGCACTCGATAATGACATTAGACGGTCTCGTTAGACACCCACCTCTTTCGCTACCTGGAGTTATAAATGCCATCCTGTAAGCCATTGCTCCAGTTGCTAGTTCCCGCAGTACTTGCACATATTGCCTGTGAGCTCGCTGCCGGCTTGCCCTGCTCGTCCATCTTATTGACTTTGTCCTTTGTAGGCTCTGGTGAGATTTGCACCTACTGCCTGTGAACTCACTAGAGCTTGTAGATGGCAAAGACATCTACTCTGGACAGGTGGGTGAGATAGTGGCGAGCTTGAAAGCAGCAGGTGCAGAGCTTGTTGGAGACTACAGGCGGGCTCACATCCTGCGTGTTTAGAGCTCGTCGGAGATTGCATGTGGCAAGGGCATCGTCATTGAGCAGGTGTTTCGTGTAGGTGACATGATAGATGGTTTGGCGAATGGGATGGTGGGTTTGCGTTTAAATTATGTGTTATTTTTGTTTTTATTTGAATGTTTAGGGTGTTCTGATTGTAAATGGTGAAATTTAGGCGTGAATATATAATTTTGATAGTTGTGAATGTTATCTATTTAGACCTCCCTTAAATTTATTATCATGGCTGATTATAGTTCCTGGTTGTAAATATTGGATCATTCTTTTTAAAATGATATTCCGGAAGAGACTCTTAGACTTTTGACATTTGGAGCAATTGGGAGGCATCTTCAAAATGAAATTTCATAAAATATCTTGATTAATTGGTTATTGTGAGCCAAATTGGTTCAAAGACGTTATAAACTATATAATAAATTGCAAATAGATGTCATTGAAGATATGTTTCTTCTTTTGCTTTTTATATGATAATTGAGAACTTCTGATGGCTTTACTTCCCCCATTTTTATTATGTTTTTGTGGCTTCTTTTGCTTTCTTTTTGGTTGGGCACTGAAAAGCTGATGCTTTGTTTGGTGATTACTTGATTTGCAGCACAATTACAGTGATGACCTCGCTGGTAGCTCTTTCATTTTATGGGGCCAGTCAGATAAAGTTTCACTGGGTGGAGCGTTATGATAAGCTTCTTGTAGGTTCGGTGCTCTGCCTGGTTGGAATTCTAACTTACATTTTTCATGACCATGATGGTGAAGATCATCATACCATTAAGGGCCATTTGAATAGAAAAATTGTTGGTTTATGATTCATAGATTTAGATCCTTTTTTAATTTCACTTATATTAATATCTGAGTACTATTTTATTATTTTGGAATCGGTCCATTAGCAATATACCAGCAGGTAACTATATTGATTTGTGTTGTTTTAAAATGCAAGCAGTACCGTCTTTCTTGTTCCTTGGCATTTCCAATTGCACCTGAAGTAATGATTTAGGAGCAATTAGGCGTAGGCGGTGTAAATGTGCCGTGTTTTAGCTCTCATTGCTTTTTCATATTTAGCTCATTCCGTTTTTTTTTTTTTTTTTTGTTTCTAAATAGGCTCATGTTTGAAATGACTTATTCATATTTGGCTTGATTCAAGTTCATTTGTTCGTTTCAACTTGTGTTTAGGTTGAAATTAACTTGAATGATTTAAAAAAATAATAAAAAATTAATATATTTTTAAATATAACATGAAAAGTTAATATAAAATTTTTCTAGTAACTTTATTTATTTATTATGAAACAAAATGAGTTGAACATAATCAAACAAATGTTTGTTTGTGTTCAGCTTTTTTTATAAATTGAGCTAAAAAAAATTGTCCATGTTCGGCTCGGTAGTTTAATTTATGAATCAAACATGAAACGATGAGCTTTTTGGACATCCCAAATTAAGAGCATGCTTCTGGCTTCTGATTTTCCAGCCAAATGGAGCGTGGATTAATAGGATTCAAATTAAGGCTTCATAAATCATTGTTTAAAATCATTTTCATAAAAAATCCAAGCTAAGAGAGAGAACTAACTATTTGCATTTCTGCCCTAAGTTACTTTTTATGTGAGATAAAATGTGACTAATTGTTCTTTCCTCAAATAAGAGTTTCTCATATATTGGGCTATGACCGTTTAACTTCATGGTTGAAAGATTGTTTGAAAATTGAATTAGATTTTAGATCGAACTGGATGATATTGAAAATACTGATGAACTGGAGTTGACCAAGATTAAATTTGGAATTACTTAAACTTTGATTGGAATTATTTAAACTTTGATTGATTGAATCGGAGTAGTTTGAGCTTGAAACATGGTTAATTGAACGTTTGTGTTTATTGGCAGGCATCACATCTATGTATGTTGGACTAACTTTTCGAAAAAAAAAATATATAGAAAAGTTTAATCAATTCTACTTCACATCAAAGCTAATGAGTTGATATAATTGTGATAATTGAAGTGGTTAATTAGAATCCAAATTTTATTCAAAGATTTTGAGCTGATATTGACTCAATGGTGGCTCAATATCAGATTGTTTATTGATTATAACTAAAATTTAGTCGAATTATTTTAAGTAGGGTCAATATCTGATTGTCTACAGTCCTAGAAACCGAGATAGCACTGTACATATAAAAATATGCCAGCATTAATCTCAAGGTAGATGAATGGCTCTGGATGATGATATTGCTGATCGAGCATATTCGTTGATGATCGTGTTGAGCTGGATGTTAGCAAGAGAAGCCTCTTATTAGAGCGATCGACGAAATGTGCTAGGAGATTTTCCGTAGGTGGATTGACCTTCAAGACGATCGATAGAGAGCTTTCTTTCAAATTAGATATCGATCAAGTCAAGGTTCACCTGACAGCCGACAAACTATTATTTATCGAATCGGTCCTACAGCCTTATTATATGTGAATAACTCTGTAATTACAAAAAAAAATCTCTTTGAAAAAGTCAATGATAAGGGGACCAATATATACTTTTGTAATACTGTTACTTATGCCTATAAATAGGGGGTCCATATCATGAATAAGGGCTACACTATTTTACTGTTCTCTTCTGTGCTCTCTCTCTCTCTCTCTAATCGCTTCATAGCAGAATTTTATATTCCCTGGTTGTGTTTCCCGGGCACATTTAGATTTAAAATCTTTTAAGATGCGCTGAGCGTGTAAAAATAACTTCAACAAGAAGAGGAGCTAAACAACAACAGGAGGGAGAGTCTAGTCAGAGGAACGTAAAAGCAACATGCACCGAGGAGTTTCTGATAAAATTCATTCAACAGGGCCTGCAATATTTGAGAACTCAGATCACCAACTAGATATTTGGACAGTTCGTAGAAGTACTTGGAGCAGTCACTGCCCTAACAGTGGCCTCGGTTCTAGGAGTAGAGCCAACATGATAAGGAACACTCAACCCCCTTCAAGGACGGTCTATACCAAGACAACGTCGGATTTGCTCCCGTGGGGGGGGGGGGAGAAATCGACCAGTGCAGATCGAGGTACAAAAGGCAGCCATAAAATGCCTTCTCTCTATAGGTTTTTAGAGTTGAATCTCCGGAAAAGTTCAAGATGTTGATCTTAGAGCCGTATAAAGGACGGTTGGATCCTAACGACCACCTTGTATCGTTCGAATTGCCCATGTGCTTGTTGAAAATTTCTAATACCTTCAAATGTATGCCTTTCTTCACGACGTTGAGATCAACCACATTAAGGTGGTTCGACGGATTACCTGTGGGGGTAATCACCTGGTTTGCGAAGTTCAGAAGACTCTTCCTATCACAATTAACTAGTTCCTTGAAGCCTAAGAAGAGCGCCCGATCCTTGTGGCGACTGAAGCAGGGAGCCAACGAGAGCGTGCAGCTGTTTATCGCATGCTTCCAAAGAGAAACGCTAAACTTTAAGGACTTGAAACCTGATGCTAGCAGAGCCACAGAGCTTGGTCGAACTACTAGTGATGACCAACAAGTACATCACCACTTATGAGAATGTCCCATAACCAACCAAACTGAGGCATCAGAAGAGGCTATCGCAAGATAGCAGGAGGTCCCCCAGACAAAGCGCAAGGCTGATCATATGAAGGTCCCTTGAGTAACAACTACACCGTCCTCCATGAGGATCATAGGAGACAAACGAAGGCCCTACACTCCCGATTGTCTCAGTACCATGAATCCTGAGGAAATCCCGAAGCCCAAACCCCAAACCCCACTGAGGGTATCCATGGCGGAAATAATGGACGCCATTCAAGAGAAGTTCTTCAGGAAGGCGACACTAATGAAAGCCTGAGCTTTCCTTTGAGATAGTTGGAAGTATTGCAAGTATCACAGAGATTACAGGCATGACAGAAGAATGCAGACACTTGCGAAGCATGATCGATGAACTGATAAAGGAGGCAAAGTTGAAAGAATTTGTTGCCACTGAAGCCACGACCCAAAGGCAAGGCAAAGCTCCCACAAGAGTAATGACCGGCGGGCCCATCCACACCAACGCCATCTACTGAGTGGGATATATGCCCACAATCTTCAGAGGAAGCGAAACACCCAAGGGAGCAAGTCGGAAGAGACATCAAACGGGGGAACTTTGCGCCACAACCTTTGCCCCGAAACTCAACGGTCATCTGCCTATTTACTTTACTAATGAGGATCTCCCCCCCTCAAAGAGAAACCCATATAACTGTGTCATTGTAATATTGATGATAATTAACAATTATCTAGTAGGAACTGTTCTTATTGATACAAAGAGTTCTGTGAATGTACAATTCAAGTAAGTATTCGACAAACTGAGCCTACTGATCAGATGACTGTGCTGGTCGAACCACTATATGGATTCTCCGTTGAATGGAAGAAAGTGCTGGGAGTGGTCAGGCTCCCAGTAAGTTGGGGAGAGAACGAGAAACAATTTATGCTTATAGAAGATTTCCTCATGGTGGATTCACCTCCGACATATAATACTTTATTTAACTGACCGCTACTGAATGATTTCATGACAGTGGTCTTTACTTACCATGTTGCAGTCAAGTTTCCTGTAGATGGAGAAATTCTCACGATTAGAGGTAACTTGGAACAGTTCCGAGTCTGCTTCTTGCGAGCTATAAGTAACGTGGAGCACACCCTCTTAGATATCTAGAACGTAAGGGAAGGTGGCCTCAAGTCCAACTAGATCACTTGTAAAGTTCTGACGGTCGAAGGAGAACCAAGTAGATGTTTTCTGATAAGGGAAGTTTTTGATGCAGATCACAGGGAGCTGCTGATCTAAACCCTTTGAGAAAATTGAGATGTTTTCGTGCGAGCGGCCACTGAGATGTTGCGCCTGCTAATTGCCGCCGCATGCCACAGATTGAATGTCGATCCATCTGCTCGACCCATGGAGCTGAAGATCAGAAGCCCCGCTATGATGTTGGTGGGGCCCATCCGAGAGGAAGTACAAAAGATGGAGGAGGCGGGGTGCATTCGGGAAGTGCGATATCCCACTTGGGCCTCGAATGTGGTAATGCTGCAGAAGGCCAACAGAAAATTGAGGATTTTGCGTAGACTTCACCAACTTGAACTCTGCTTGCTCAAAGGATTCTTACCCTCTACCAAGGATCGATGCTCTGCTGGATTTGGCGGTCGGCCACGCAGTTCTAAGTTTTCTCGACGCATTCTTCGGGTACCATTAGATCGAGATGCACCCAGCTGACTCGGAAAGGACTGTTTTTATTACTTGTGAGGGAGTTTTTTTTTTTCAATGTAATGTTATTTGGGCTTAAAAATGTCGGGGAGACTTACCGGTGCCTTATGGATGTTATTTTTGCTAATAAAAAAGAAAGGAACATTGAGGTGTATATCGATGATGTACTGATTAAGAGTTAGTCGGGCGAGCAACACATTGGGGATCTAAAAGAAACCTTTCTAAATTTTAAAAAGTTTAACATGAAACTAAACTCACTGAAGTTCACCTTTGGGGCCGTGACAGACAAATTCATGGGATATTTGCTGACCGCTGAAGACATAAAGGTTAATCCAGAAAAGATTCAAGCACTCCTTGATATGTCCTCCCCTAAAAACACTAAGGAAATAAAAAAAACTAATCGGTCGGATCACAGGTTTGAGCGGGTTCATCTCCAAGTCAGGTGATAAGTGCGCCCCATTCTTCAAAGTACTCAGGAGAGTCAAATGCTTTGAATGGACATCAGAATGCGAGGAGGCATTCAAGAACCTAAAGCAGTTCCTCGCCTCTCCTCCCCTTCTTCAGAGCCTGAAACCGAATGAAAAGTTTTCTCTTTACCTCGGGTCGGCCCTAAATCCGTCAGTTCGGCCTTGGTCAGAGAATAACTCAAAAAAAAACACCCAGTGTACTACACTAGCTGGTTCCTCAAAGGCGCTGAACTCCGGTATCAAATAATGGAGAAACTGGCATTCGTGTTGGTCATTTCAACATAGAGGCTTCGACCATATTTTCAAGTACACCTCAACAAAACTACTTTCCCAAAACTCGACACCGTTAAGAACTAGTGTAAGAGACGAAATCCTCAACGGTCTCCTCCAGTTTTCCACCCACAGAGGAAAAACCAACCTTTTACGATTGAGGCTGAGTCCCACCTTCAACAGAAGGCTTCCCAACCCCTTAGGGAGTCATAGTCCCCGCGATGGTCTGAACGGACATTCCTTCCCTTTGGACAGGAGTGACCGCCTCCAATGGGTGTCTCGAAAGATGATCGTCGGTACACCTTCCAAACTACTTTGCAGTTCCTCCTTTGAGATGGGCCTACAAAAAAAGCCAAAGACCTAGTTCAATCTTAGTTTTCCCTCGCTCTCGACCCCTGCACAATTCTCTTTTTGTTCAACTCTCCTGCGGAAGCCTCGCTTGTTTCCGCTTCGCGTCGGTTTTGCGAGCCTTCACTCGCATATCATTCATTGCTTTTAGAAGGACGCTCTTGTCAGTTGATCGCGCTCTCTCACCAGACATCACGATAACCACAAAAAAATAAGAGATAGAAGACTAAAGGAGCTTGAAGAAAACGAAACGATGCAAACCCTCCTTACCCCAATGCATATTTATAGTGGTCCGAGCACAGAAATCCAATGAAGTCCTTTATTGCGCAATAATGTCATTTAATTATTTCATACATTTTAAAAAGATTCTCCTATCCTCATTTACTATGCAGCTTTTGAGAAGTAAAAGAATCGAAAAACTAAATGTGTACGTATAAAAATATGTCAGCATGAATCTCAAATCAAATGAAGGACTTAGGAGGATGATATTGAAGATCGGGCATATCTATTGACCATTGTCTTGAGCTGGATGTTGACAAGGGAGACACTTGTTCGAGCGATCGACGAAACGTGTCAGGAGAATTTTTGTTGGGCGGGGATCAGCCGTCAGGACGACCGATATGGTGGTTTTTTTTGGATTAGATATCGATCAAGTGAAGGCTGACTTGAAGGCCGACAAACTTTTACTGATCAAATTAGTCCTTTGGTTTTATTATATGCTAATAACTCTTTATTTACCAAAAATTCTTTCTAAAAAGTCAATGATGAGAGAATCAATATGTACTTTTGTAATATTGTGATTTATGCCTATAAATAGGAGGTCCATATCATGAATAAAGACTACTTTCTTTTTACTGTTCTCTACTACTCTCTCTTTCTCTCTCTCTAATAATTTACTACTAAATGTTTCATTCATTGATTGTGTTTTCCGGATACTTTTGGATTCAACAAATACATATTTGCAGGAACCACTTCTCACCAGAAAGTTATTATGGTTGATGAAATATTTTCGCACGAACTTTTTTTTTCTCATATATATATATATATATATATATACACACACACACACACACACATACATACACACATACACACATACATACATACATACATACATACATACATATATACATATATATATGCACATACATACATACATACATATATACATATATTTGATGAATATGTAACTATGAATTCCGTTGTTCGGGATGATTGATGAATATTCTAGTTAAATTGAGCGCTAGGCAAGTAAAATTACTTTTTCTTGGAATCAAAATACTCCGCTTTTCTACTGTATATATTGATGCAGACTGAACCAAATAATGATTAATATTTTTAAGGAATTTAACCTACATACCTCTCAATTCCTATGTATTTACTCATCTAACATCTAAAGTCTAGCTTTTTACATATATATACAACTTTAATTGTGCATGATTTGTGTTTTTTACTTTTTAAAAGTTAAAATAGTGGTATTTTTATGTGATATGAATGATTTGGGTGATATAATATGTAAAGAAGAAAGTTTAGGTGTTAGATATGTAAATACATAGGCATTGGGTGGTATGCATGTAAATGTCTTTTTTTCTAAAGACTGTTTTTTCACCGAGTGGAATGTATTGTTAGAGGATCGTTTCAATTTGTATTTTCTATATATATATATATATAACATAATATTTTACAATATAATGAAGATGAGAAAACGATATAGGAGTGTTTAAAATATGGATCATCCTAAAACTTCGTGCAAATTCTACCTCGATTCTGTTATTTTTGCTTCTACACATGGTAAAGCTTTCATCATCAATACATAACCATATAATATCAGTCTTATCCTAATTACTGGGAAGTTTGCTTTTGCAATCATTAACTATTGAATTTTGTGTTTTTTCATTAAATTTTACTTCATAAATGTTTATAAATTTTTAAATCATTTAATTTTATTTTTCATAACTTATATCACATATTCTAGTCGTGCATTATCTCTAATATATCATTTTCTTAATTTGTCCTTCAGAGTTTTGTGAATATTAATCTTTTTCTCATATGTAGCATTTTGATGTGACATCTCTGATACAATGATTAAAGGAAATTCTCTTAGCTTATTCATGTTTCTAGACTAATCTGAATATTAAGATTTGATAAACATGCATAAAAGATTCCTTATAGACTGCAAGCTAGAAAAAAATTTAACTTGTTGGCTAATATTCAATCTAGAGGAATTATAATGCAGTGCTTTAAATGTGTGACATAACGCTTCTACCTTGATGCAAATTGCAAAATTGATACAACACCTCACTATAATTCATTATAAAAAGAAAAGCAAAGAAAGTATTCTTAAAGAACTTGGGCAAAAAATGATTTGGGGATGTAGAGGTGTAAACAAGTTGAGCCTAGCTCAACTTAGCTTGAGCTTAACTTTAGAAGTTCGGTTTGACT
Organism: Phalaenopsis aphrodite; assembly: GCA_003013225.1. Lineage (NCBI taxonomy): Eukaryota > Viridiplantae > Streptophyta > Magnoliopsida > Asparagales > Orchidaceae > Phalaenopsis > Phalaenopsis aphrodite. The sequence goes on along the minus strand of NEWO01000044.1, from coordinate 631,847 downwards.
TATGAGCTGGTTCATTTATTATGAACTAGAGAAAGAAATTATAATTCAGATAATTGCTTATAATACTGTAAAAAAGATAAGAAAATCGAAAAAGAAACAAGAAATAACTTAATATAATGAAGTAAATTGAATTTGAAATATTTTTTTCAGCAAATATGTTGAGTCTTGACGTGCTCAAGTTTAATTTGTTAGTTCATGGACTCCCCACGTTAGACATTGTTGTTTGGTTTGAATGAATTGAAAATTTTAAGATGGAAATGAAATGAAAATAACAAATAATTGAATTAAAATTTAGTTTTTTAGAAAACTCAAGTAAAAATTCACTTTATTTCAATTTGGTTGAAGGGAGATCTAGTTTTTTGAAGACATGTTGCATAGCCTTAACAAGTTTTTTATCTTATTTTAATTATAGTTGGTATGTGAGTCACAATGATGACATCATAATTTTTTTTTTTTGTATTTCTATTATAGTTGGATAAGGAATTGTCAAAGAAAAAAAATGTTATTAGCCTATGTAAAATCAATTAGCTTTTAATTATATTGAAACCAAACACTTTGTCTCTTGCGCAAAGTCCTTACCAAAACTCTGTCTCTTGCGCAAAGTCCTTACCAAAACTCTGTCTATATTATCCAGTAGTACTGAAGTTGGGAAAGCTGTTATAGAAGAGAAAATCTCCAGAGCGATTTAGACCAGAAGAAAAAGGAAAAAAACTTGTAATAAAAAAGATTAATTGTTGCCTCTTCTGCTAATCCTAAATTATAGTATTTCGTAAGATGAAAAAATCTGAAAGCAGTGAACATTAAAATGTCTATTAATCTAAGAATAAGATGAAAATCCCATGACTGCAATCAAAATAAGAATTATTTCAAGCGTAAGAGGCTTCACTTTTGTCTGATTTGTGAGTAAACAAGAATTATACCATGTACAAGAAACCTACATGAAGATTAGGACTCAGAAAATGTGAAAATTATTTTCATGCGAACAAAGGACTCAACAAATACATCTGATTCTAAAATCCTCATTCCATAAGCCTCAGCTGCTAATTATGGATTGGATTTGATTTGCTTGGTGGAAGTATTTTTAAGCTTGCGTTGACAACTTTCTCAGGCGTTTCACTGCCTAAATACACACTCCTTACATTCACAGAATCTGAAACCAAAGGCCGCAGAAACCTCCTTGCTGGAATCTCTTCTCCTTCAGACCTCCTTTGATCGGAGAATATGGAGTTTGGGCAGATTACAAAATGAAGAAGAAGTAGAAGAAGAAGAGTAGACATAGCTTGCATGAGAGCTTTCATAATGAGTTGATAAGGTGATTAAAGGAGGCCATGAGAAATCAATTTATATAGAACTTAGATATTCATTTTTGAAAGACAGTGTGAAGTGTGGACCACCAGCGAATTTATATTCAACAAAAAAGCTGAAGTTTATTAGTAAGCGACAACTGTCAGCAATATCTTCTACTATCTGATGGGAGAAGATTCATGATTTTACAATTACACCAAATTAATTACTATATTCATATACTTATCCATTTTAGAACTCATCTTTCACAGAGCCCAACTAAAGCTAATGCAAACAAATTCTTTTGTTTGTCCTTAGCTGAAGACTGTGTGAGAAGCAAACAAAAGACTAATAAACGCATAGTTTATAACGCCAGTTGTCATACAGATACAAAATGAAAATATTTGCTTCAGAAGATTCTGTAAATTTTGTCTTTTATGCATCTTCTTTCATTTGACAAACATGTAGGCTTTGTTATCTGCCAAAGATTCTGAGATGTGGCTGAAAATGGAACATAATTTTTAGGAACTTGAGAAACTATTAATGTATAGATAGCACATGCACAATAATAGTATCAATCTTGGAACTTAGCTTGTGTTTTAAATGAACCTTTAGAAAGTTAAAGAAGGCTGCATTTTAAAAGAAACTTTAGAAACCTAATCAAGGCATCATGAATTTTTTGTACATTATAAGGCATCTCTTCAAGCTTCTGTAAGATCTCATCAACCTTAATATAAACAGAAGCTACCACAAATTTGCTGGAAAGCTTACTAATAAAGTTTACTGGGGTATCACCACACAGAAACAGGAGATTTAAAGCGTATCATAAGATGATTTTTCACTTTTTCTTTAATTGCTGGGTTACAAAACCAAGACCTCGAGAAGAATTAATGAGGTTTTTAATGTTGAAACATATCTGGAAGCATCTGCTCTATTTTCACTAAGTGGAGACAAGCATATCCACAAAAAAATTTCTAAAGACTTCTAATTTGTATTCTTCTTAGGATCACTTTGGATGATTTGGATTGAAAGAAATCAAAGCTGTAATGGTTTTTCTAAAATTGAAACAGTTCTTTGGTTTGATAATATGTCATTTACTTCATCATGGGAAGAATAGGGAGAATAGGAGGAAAATTGGATCAAAAAGAAATTTTTTTTTGGAGGATTTTGATATGGAGGCTAATGTTTAGAAATACATCATCAACACAAGTTTTTGCTGTTTTTTATTTAGTTTTCAGCTTAAATTTTTTTTTTTGAAAGATTTACATGCATACCATGTAATTTTGATGTATTTACATGTCTAATATCTAAACTTTAATTTTTTACATAAATGCAGCTTTGCCTATGCATGAAAATGTGTATTTTAGTATTAAAAGTTAAAATAATGATAATTTAGACGTGATATGAAAATTTTGGGTGATATAAGTGTAAAAAATAATTAAGTGTAAGATATGTAAAAATGTAAATACATAAGCATTGGTTGGTACTTAATGTAATTGCCTTGGGTGGTACTTATTACTTCAAATACATTGTAATCATAGTCCTATGTAAATCTTTTACATTACATTTTATTTTTAGCAAACCAAACAGTTCCGGTGCCGTAAGTTTTAATTTTTAATTAATAAATACTCTGAATCATATTTTTTCACATTTACAGCATCCAATTCTTATGCATCTACCTATGCCACACCCAAACCTTCATTTCTACTTATCAAGCATCCAACTTATTCTTTTTCACCACTCCCCAACATTGAATTTAATATTTTCACCCATAGATAGGGTGTTGATTTTTATAAAATGAGAGTTTTGATGTGAGATAAATAAATGCATAAGAATTGGACATTGTGCATGTAAATTTCCATTTTTTTTAAATAAACATTTTGAAAGAATGAAATGGAAGTTCTAGAAAAAAAAGGGGGGGCTATTTCATGGTACATGCCATGAAATTGCTCCTTGGTGCATAAAAGATTTGTTGATAGTTTGTCAAAATTTGACTTACCATCATGGGGACAAGCAAAATAGTTTACAAAATTTGTTAATCTAACCCAGGCAAGAAAAATACTTAGAGAAACTATGGTGGTAACACATTTATCAATAAAAGAAGAAATTATTTATACAAAATGCAGAAGTAGCCCAAGTTTACAAAATTTGTGGTTAACAATCTCCACTTCTAACTAAATAATTAAAAATTTAACTTTATTTTAAATCCTTATATTTCATCTGCATTATTTGATATTGATTTGTTGAGTGCCATTTATTTGGTAAAAAATGATGTTGAAAATTAATTAATCAAGCCTCAAAATTAATGTAACTCTCAAACTAGTTCGATCATTTTATTATTAATTGTTTTTATACTCTAAAGTATTGTCGTTTTTATATTTAAAGAAAGCAAAATGAAATAATTAATGACTAGTGATATTTGAATTTTCTCTTTTCCTTTGCATGATATCAAAAGAGGCATCATATTAATGCCGCTACAAGAGATGCCTTATAAAGCATACAGAGATGCATAAGCTGTCCAATCTCGACCGTCGATTAAAGCAAATGTGTATTTCGATGAGCCTCATTTTAAATTTTCTTTTCTAAAAAAAAAAAAATCCTGATTGACGGTCGAGATCGGACAGCGTATGATCTCTGCATACACTGTCCGTATGAAATAATTTTTCCTATAATGCAGCATTGTAAAACTAGCATTGAATGTTATATGTGATATTTTTTTTAAGGCAAACCTTTAATTTACATACATGCCACCCAATTCCTATGTATTTACATATCTAAACCTGAACTTTATTTTTTACATTTATACCACTCAAATTTTTCATATCACATAAAATACACCACCCCTTTAACTTTTAAAAGGTAAACTACACCTTCATGCATAGGCGTATGTAAAAGTCTGAAGTTTAGGCGTTAACTATGTAAATACAGAGGAATCGAGTGTTATGTATGCAAATCTTGCTAATTATTATTATTTATCCAGTTAGGCAATCTTACAAGTCTACTGCAACTTCTATCACAAAAGCATCTGCCCATTTTATTAACATCACCTCATAGCTCATTTTATTTTAAGAGTTTACAGGAAGATAACAGAAGGATGTAGCAGGTGTTGCAGAGACTAGAATAAAATGTAATACTAAACAATACACACACCAACACATTCGTTTGACATTATCAGTAGATAATAAATCTAGTTTCCACTACATCTCATTAGACAACCTTCATAATCAAGCATCCATAACAAAATTTCATTCTAACTTGCAAACATGCTAATATTGCAGATCAGACCATAATCAATTAACCCAAAATCTCATCAACTCAACTCTGATTGTCACTTGATTTCATAAACTTCAAACAAATATGACTCATCTTCTCTCCACTCAATCGCATCATATCGAAGCAGTCGAGCCAAGCACTGAATCAGCTCCTTCTGAATGACTTCATCAGCTGGAAGATCCAATCTTGTCTCCCTTCTCAAAGAAGTAACCCCTTTATCCAAAATCCCACAAGGCACAATATGGTTAAAATAGTTCAAATCCGGATCAATATTAAATGCTAATCCATGACAAGTAATCCCCAACGATATCTTCACACCAATAGCACCAATTTTCTCGTCTCCTACCCATACTCCCGTCTCACATTTACCGCCTGGTCGAGCGATCACGCCATATAAAGAAGCCAACTCGATCATAGCTAACTCGAGGGTTTCAACATACTTGCGTGCACCTAATCCAATATCTCGGAGCGAAATAATGGGATATACAACAGCTTGTCTTGGGCCATGAAATGTTATGTCGCCGCCCCTCTCAGTGTAATGAAGCTCGGCACCGATGTTTTTAAGGTCGGCTTCGGGGACAAGTAGGTTATGAGATGTTCGCCTCTTTCCGAGAGTGTAAGTAGGGGGATGCTGAAGAGATAGAATTGTATCTGGAATTTTACCAGTTTTCCTATCAGAAAAAAGTTTTTGTTGTAGTTGGAGGGCATCCAAGTAGTTGACAATTCCCATCTTCCAGACTTGAAGCTTCCTCTGTAAACTCATGATCCTCAAGTCCAAGATATAGATCTCAAAAATCTGTGGGACAGAAATAGCAGAAAATGAATAGTTATAGATAAATGAGGCTTTTTTTAGTATGCCAAGCCAACATGTCATACAAAGAAAAGGAATCCTCCTGCATATGTTGTCATAGCTTTGAAATTCCAGACTGAGTTTCTGTTTCGATTATGGGATGAGTTTTGGTTTCGCTAGATTTGGCGGCTTCGGTGATTTTGATGTTCAATTTTGGTGTTGATTATTTGTTGCATTAAATGATAATATGGCTGTACTTTGACTATATAAAATAGTAGTCATCGAATCATCAAATGGTGAAATGCTTTTCTTATGAATCTATAAATTTTTTTTATATCTTTTAGGCTCTGTTTGGCGCAGCTGCAGCTACAGCTTTCCAGCTTTTCAACTGCAGCTGTGTTGCCCCAGAAAGCTGTTGCGGGGAAGCTGACAGTCTGTTTGGTGCAGCTGTGTGAAAAACAACTGTAGAGCAGCTGTTTTTAGAAAAATGACCATACTGCCCCTGTTTGATAAAACTGTTTAAACAAAGACCGCAACAGTCACATTTTTGAAACACCATAAACAAAATTTATTATGTAAGAAATTATTGAAACTTCAAAGTGTTAAATATGTAAATATATGAAAAAAATGACTTGTTAGAGGAATGTATTAAATCCTTGTAAATCCTCCACATATGAAGAGTGCATGACTCTGTAGCTAGAGAGGGAGAGAGAGGGAGAGAGGGAGAGGGAAAGAGAGGGAGAGATATATATCCACTTTAAGCCCAAATTTTAGACCGCCATATCCTTCCAAACTTCAAAAGGATTAAATTAATATATATGCATCATTTCTTTCAAGCAGAGTACTTCTTTTCAACAGAATAATTCTTACAAAGCCTCCACATATGAAGAGTGCATAACTCTATAGAAAGAGAGAGTGAGAGAGTGGGGAAAGGAAGAAATAGGCTTCACAAATCCACATATTTGCAACATAAATAACTGAACAATTATCTTTTAAAAGCCATACAAGTTTCTATTAAAAAATCTGCAAATGTTCATCAACTAGAACACCTCGATCCCGAAGCAATGGAGGAAAAATATATTTTTTTTCCATGGTACTTACCAAAGCCATACCGCACTAGCAATATGAAATCCATTCAACAATTAAAATTTTCACGCCAACTTCATTCTACACTATAGACAAGCAGTTAAACAACCACAGTGGAAATAAGATACGGTAAATTAATTATATGCGCTTCAAAGACCGGGAACATGAATATTTGTTCCTCTTTGACAATCAACCCATACCAGGATCATGATGAGAAGAAACGGATCAAGATGAATATTAGTTCCTCTTTGAGAATCAACCCGTAGGCAAGGGTTGAAATTTTGTTTTCATAGAACTCACTAAACCAGAAAAACAAGCCACTATGATGAGAAGAAGCATTCACATAGGATCAAAATCTAACATCAAAAATTTAATTTTTCGTAGAACTCACCAATTCCAAATCTAACATCAAACATCCAAGAAGAAGCATTCACATAGGATAAAAATTCTTACAGCAGGGAACCGAGGAGGAACGGGATGGAGAAATAGGACAGGGCTTTGTTTCGGCAAAGACGAAGAGAAACGCGAGCAACGCGAGAGAAGACGAAGGAGGGGGGAAGGATCACATCACTTGCTTTCGCATAACAAGCCGAACGAACGCTGTGAAGAAACCTTAAGCGGAATCCGATCGAGGGCAGCTGGGGTAAAAATCAATCCCATGGCCCGCTTTTTGCCAAAATGCTCGCAGCTTCGCGGTCGAAGCTCGTCTGCCGCGCCCCCAAACGATTAAACTTCGCGGTGGGGTGCCGGGAAGCTCGTCTGTCGCGCTTCCAAACAGACCCTTAAGCTTTAAATATGGGAGGGTGCCAACATATTACCATTATGTATCCTGTATAAGGTTTTTCATCTCTCTCTCTCTTTCCTT
>NEWO01000044.1:602098-624435 GCA_003013225.1 Phalaenopsis aphrodite | reverse complement strand
AATCTTCAACATAAAAATATAATCTAAATATATAATTGGATTGTCATTTCTCTTTCATGTGATATTTCCTTTTCTCAATCTCAAATTATAGTGGCAATAAACTAGATTTTATAGTTTCTCCATTTCCAACCATTTTCTTAACCCTCAAGAAGAGCACAATATGGCTAGCAATTTTGAGGCTTCTTCCGACCTTTGTAAAGACCACAATTCACTTAAAATAGTGATAAAAAAAACTTAAATTATGAATAGTTATTCAATACTAATATATAAAAAATAACTGATGATAAATAAATATCATGAGTGCATCTTTCAATAGACCTTTGGACAGTTCCAAAATCTCTAGTCTTTAGCCTATACCTCTCCACCTATGAATTTAAAATATTTTCAAATTTAAATTAATAAACAAATATTAGTTGAAACATTAATTCTTATATAATGTTAGGTGATATAATTAAAAGTGAAAAGAAAACTAGCTTCCTAGTTTACTACCAGACATTATTTACTCCATCATTAGTTCTAGATATCAGTCTTTATATAATTTCACGATCCCCTGACATTCTTTTGCATATAATATTTTAAATTTAGGAAATACGAATGAAGTCCAGATCGTATTGATCAATTAAACTTTGACTAGCTAACAAAATGAATTTCGCCCACATGTTTGTGGCATCAAAATTACCGAAGGAAGGCTATTTGATGAAAATGATAAGCAGCAGGCACAACGAAACACGAATGAAGTCCAGATAGCATTGATTGCCTTCAAGATTGCCTGAATGATGTTTGTTTGCAAAGATGACTGCTCGAACACATACGGGGCATCAACATTATGCAAGATGAGACTTTCCATGATCGAAATGATCAAACATAGTGAGTACAATGGATTGCAAGCATGATGAGCTCAATTTGGACTTGACATGCCTCTTTTTTATGAATCAGTACATTTGTTAAGTTATGATTTATATGCTTTTTTTATGTAAATTTATTGTTACTTTATAAAATATCAAATTTTAAATCAAAACCAAAGTACAATTTTCCAAAAATTTTCACAAAAAATAGAACATATAATATATATATATATATATATATATATATATATATATATATATATATATATATATATAAGAAAATCAATATTTGGCAGAGGCTCAAATATCAATTTCCCATGCCCTTTTTGGCCCCATGATGAGAGTCCGCGCCATGTGTCTAAAATTCCAGAGCCAGCGCGCCACAGTGGGACCTGAGGGGACTTACAGTGACCCTGCCACCAAAAGGCCAAGATTTGCGCGCGCGCCTCATAAACACACACAAACACAAATATATATATATAATAGTACACGACACGTCATAGACATACTTTCACATTATATATAAATTATATATATTATCATTATTTATAATAAAGACATCACAAAATAAAGTATGCAAGAATAAAATTTAACTTAATAAATTTAATTTGCATTATGAAACCTTATGCTTACAAAATCAACCATCTTTCAAAATTATACATATTATATGTTAAGAAAACTTCCTTCAACTTTTATACTAAAATTTAAAATGACCTACAATTACACCTTACTCAATTATTTAAGTTTAAATTTAACTTTTAAATTTATAAAAAGTATAGATGTATAACTATTAACTCATTAAAGAGCAAAAAAAAAAAAATTAAAATTATAACTTACAAATCTATAGCAGTTATAACTCTAGTTGGTTCTAAGAAAAAAAAAAAGGCTTCAACACAAGAGTTACAGGGTTCGGCTTTGGCTTTGACATAGGACATTTGGATCGACTTCAATGAACATATTAGACTCTTACTTAGGTTGCGACAAAGAAGGTACAACTTCAACTTTAGTAGGACAAAGAGAACTCCAACACTGGCTTCAACGAATCGAGATGGACCTTTGATGCCCGACTTCAACAAAGAAAAAGGAAACTGCCAACGCTGGATTCAACGAATGTTTTATGCATCTTTGATGCTAACGACCTTGCTTCAACAAATGTTGAAGAAAGCATCAACAAAGCAACAGAGGAGACGATTTTGACTATGCGTTATAATTAGAGTTATGTGTCTATTTATATATTTCTACTCTTGTGTCTTAGTTTTTCCTAAATTGTGTCTAGCCCATGTATGATGCCTTGTCAAAGCATGTCCCGTACATGTCTAGATTTGAAAAAAAAAATAGACATATTTTTTTTTTGTGTCGGACATGTGATAAGGAGTGTCGGAGACACGTTCGCTTTCGATACATGTCTGACAAAGGTATAACGTTTTTTAGAAATATTCGTGCTATATAGATTAGCATGTAACCCTAAAGCCTAAAAAGCTTAAAAAAAAAAGACTTAAAACGGAAAACAAAATAATAGTATGTTAAATCAATTCTCAACCTTCAAAATCATTCACAGCATACTGTACAACTTTGGCTCTCATTTCATTTTCCAAATGCAGCAGTTAGGATCCAATGCTGTGGAGTATTATTTTTTTTCGTACAAAATAATTAAATTATTAATGCAACACAAAATCAGTCACAGGTTCCTTAATGATACGATCGTCGTAGGGTTTGATAGGAATAGGACCCCACTCCCTAGGGTTCAAGGACCTATCTAATATTTGTGTAATTTCATTAAGGGTATTTTTGAAAGTTTATGGTATTAAGTTGCTCTTTTTTTTTACAGCAGAGGTGGTTAACTTTATGCTGTACTAGAATAATTGTGATCGTAATTGTCCATAACAAATTATAGTGAAATTTGCAAAGGTAGCTATAGAATGTAGTAATGAATCTTCTATAAGAATTGTGATTCATGGTGAAGTTAAACTCTTGAGTCTCCACTCTTCTCAAATTCTTGGCGATGAATGTCAATTTTTTGGCTCAATAAATGTTTTCCATCTTCTTCCCTCTATCTAGCACTTATAGTTGGCTGGAAAAGGATATGATTTCATGAATTTAATTGACTTCAACTTCTAATATTGTAAAACTACCAAAATATTGTTATTTGTTAGCTACAATCATACAAAGAAACAGAATCTGAAAGCTGAATACGGGGCACTGAGATAAAAAATATGTGGTCAAAACTGGCAAATTGATTGAAATAGAAAATTTTGGCTGATTTTGGTTCAATTTTGATCGATCGAACTGCAAATAAATTGGTAAACAATGCATACCCTTTTGATATTGGTATGGCATGCAGGAATTAATATGCCGATAAAATTCACCTCAATTAAAGAGTCAACTAGCATAAGACCACTTCAAGTGCTGAATAAATATACTAAAAATAAACTTCATTTGGAATTTAAGGAAAAAAAGGCAACAAAGAGTAGAATGCAAATATGTCAGATCCTCATTTGTATCAAGAATTGGTGCTCAAGTTTATGAGCTTGCTTTAGATTGAAAACAGCAAAGTTAAACATTCATTTTTTTTTAATTCCATTCTAAGAAGCCAATGGAAAGAAAATTTAAAAATAACAAGTCAAATCGCTGTGAAAAGAAACGATAACTAGATCCCTTGACAACTTCATGGTTAAAAATGAGCCACAAAAAAAAATTAAGAAAAAAAAATTAAGAAAAAAAAATTCCAGATCAGGAGGAGAAAAATGGAAGAATAAAATCTCCATGAAGCGATTAGGAAGCATTAGAGTTTTTAAACTAACATCTCAAGTTTGGCACCATTGGAGGACTAGATGATATACAAGGCATCCTAAGAAGATAAGAAAACAAGAATTAAAAACAAGGGAAACAAAGTTTTAATAAGCTCAGTTAAGCATTCAAACATTACATGTGCGGCTCATGAAAACAAGAAAAGGTTAAGTTAAAGGCTTATAAATACTTGCATCCTCAATGCCCAATTCCACTAGTCCAAATAAATCCTTTAAAAAGTACATGAGAATTATTAAATGCAATGTTATCAAAGCACAATTCACAATGCAAACAACAACAACAAAGCCTTAATCCCACTACGTGGGGTCGGCTACATGAATCCTTTTTCTCCATTGCGTCCTATTTAGTGTCATATTTTCATCAACTTCTAATAAATTAAGATCATTTTTTATACAATACGCCGAAGTCTTCCTAGGTCTACCTCTACCTTTCTTAACATTAGTCAAATCTAAAACATCTATTCTCATTATCAGATCATCAGATAGTCGACGTTTAATACGACCAAGGTACATCCTTCTGTAAATGTCCTGTAAGACCATCCATAACTAAAGCAAAAATATATGGGCTTAAAACCGATCCCTGATGTAATCCAATAGAAATTGGAAAATATTTGGGCAATTCTCCTTCAATTTGAACATAAGTAATAGCTCTAGCATACATATCTTTAATGATTTGAATATAAGTCATATCAACACATTTCTTCTCAAGAACTCTCCAAAGGATATCTCTTGGAACCTTATCGTAAGCTTTTTTCTAAATCAATAAAAATCAAATGTAGATCCTCCATATTATCTCTAAATTCCTCCATCAAACCTCTGAATAAATGTATAGCTTCCATAGTAGACCTGCCCGACATAAATCCAAATTGATTATGAGAAATCTTTGTAATACGTCTTAACCTATATTTAATTACACTCTCCCATAATTTTAAAGTATGACACATCAACTTAATCCCTCTATAATTGGCACAATCTTGTGCATCCCCTATATTCTTAAAAATGGGGAGCAAAATACTCTTCCTCCACTTCTCAGATATCTTTTTAGTTTTTAAAATAATATTAAAGAGTTTAGTAAGCCAAAAAAACTCCCAAATCTCCTAAATATTTCCACACTTCAATTGGGATATTAACATGTCCTACAAACTTTCCACCCTTGGTTTTCTTTAAAGCCTCATCAACCTCTTTTTTACTAATGCGACAATAAAAATGAAACGTTTTATTTTTACAAACGATATTAAGAATACTAAGTCGATCATATTTTCAAAAACTTAATTAAAAAGTTTATTAAAATAACTCACCCACCTATGTTTTATATATTTTTTTTAAGAAAAACACTTTTTGATTTTCATCTTTAATACACTTTACTTAAGTTAAATCTTTACTTTTCTTATCTCTTTATTTGGCTAGTTTATACATATATTTTTCACTCTCCTTAGTATCTAATCTATTATTAATATCACTAGAAGCAAAACTTTTAGCATCACAAATTATTCTTTTAGAATTCTTGTAGCCGTTTGATATTTTTCCCAATTCTCTAAGCTTTTACATTTAAATTAAATTTTATAATATAACTTCTTATATTTATTATTCCACTATCAACTATTTTTATTTATAATTTTTTTTTCTTTTTGATTTTCTAAGTGCATTTTTTGTTACTTGTTTAATAGTATTTGTTACTTTATCCCACATAATATTTGTTTCTTCATAAACATCTCAAATTTTAAAATCTTGAATTTTACTTTTAAAAATAATTTTATTTGTCTTTTAGGAAATTCATTAAAGATAAACACAATAGAAAATTCATTTCAAAATCATAGTAAATGTATTGTAGAACAATCTCACCAAGATCACAGAAATACAAGTGTTTACAATGAATTCACTATGTCTACACCTACTCTAAGTACACAATACATTCAATCTCACTCTCCAACATTTAATCTCACTTAGAAGAACACACACTCATAACGCTCATGATCTTCTCCTTTGAAGTGCTTTGACCACTCCCCAAAAATCTCTGATGGGACACTTAGAATGAGAATAACTCTATTTAAATCTCTTATCTATGGCACAAAATAGTAGAAACTGCCAAAACATTTCATTGGGCACCTAGGCGTTTGGGCTGGCACTAGAATGCTCCTTAGGTTTTTCTTCTCGAGTGCTTGGGTGCTTAGGTGTCTGGCTTGGGCGCTGACTTTCCCATCATTATGTATTTTGCACGCATGAAGGTCTCCTCTGGCGCCTAGGCGCCTGCCTTGGGAGTGCCTGGGTGCTTGAAATGGGGCGCAGGGGTGCTATGAATGAGGAGCCGAATTTTTTGTTGCTCTATTTTATGGTCGTGTGAGGAAAGATCCAGGCACCTATGCGCTAGAACTGTACGCTCTTGCTGATTTCAAGCGCCACCACATTCGTGATTGAAAAGTGTCGTAAGGGACGGTCAAGAAAGTAGTGCCTTAGAGGAGAAATCAGGGTAAGCCAAATCATACCTAAAATGGAGGGGCATTTCTTGACCATGGAGGGGTAGCTCTCGTCCATGGAGGGTAGATTCATAGCCTTAAAAGAAATAATGAAGAGGATCGTGGAGTTTCATGCAAAACTGTTGCTATCTGTTGCAGATTTGGAGCCATGAGATGGAGCGAAGGATTCGAGAGAGAACTCGAGCAACAACACTTAGTGTGACATCTGTATGGTTGGAAAGAATGAAAGAAGGCGGGTTCGAGCGAATGAGCCTAGAGCGGATTAGAGAGACAACATCTGAAGAGAAATGCGTGAAATTTCAAGGCTTGAAAGGAGCAACAAAAGATGGAATGGAACGACGTGCAATTCAGGACTGGAGAAAATTGATTTGAAGTATTTCGGCCTAGAATAGGGAACCATGGTGGGTGGGACCTCGATAGAGGGCTGGATCCAACAACGTCAGTACCTTTTGCTGCGGCAGCCTTTGAGTTTGAAGGCAATTCAGAAGCCTATGAGGACAGACGAGCTGATTATGGAGCAAAAAGAAGGAAAATCATTATGGTCAAAGAAGGGAACCCAACCCCCACTTCATGGGTCTGGTAAAGGAAATTGATAATGAGACTCATGAAAAAGAAAGTTGAAGATACTAATCTTTGAAGGAGAGAATGCCTATGGTTGGATTTATCGCTTTAAGAGATACAAATGATGGGAGCAACCCTGTGTTTGGAAGGAAATGCTCTAGCGGAGTATCAATGGAGAGAAAAACGTCAACCAATTAGGATATATGAAGAACTCAAGGACCGATTATTGGAGCATTTCAGAACCAAATGGGTAGGAGATGTACAAGAGCAGTTTTATGCATTGGTCCAAAAGGCCCGTCATGGATTATATGGAGAGATTTAAGATGTTATAATCTCGTTTGAGAGAGATATCAGAAGAAGTGTTGGAAGAAAACTTCATGAAATGGTTGAAGCGAAAAATTTGAGCAGCACTTCGTCCGCTGAGGTGGTGAGGATTTTGGAATATTATAGAATTAGCGTAGTTGGTTGAAAATAAAAATGCAATGGAACCAGCTAATAGGAGCAGCACAAGTGGAGCATCATATCAAAATACTATAACCACAACGATACCAAAAACTCAAATAGTGAGATTCCAAAGGAAGGCTTGATAGAATAGGAGTGATGGGTCACAACCAGGGGCGACATTCAAACACCTTATAGAGAAAAATATTCAAAAGAAGCCAACCAAGAGATTATGTTTTCAGTGTGATGACACGATTGCCATAGGACACAGTTGCAGGTATCGAACCTATAGGTTCTCACAGTGTGTGATGAGGAGCAGGTAGGTGATGAAGAAACAAAGAAAGTTGTGGTGGAGGAGGAACACCCTCACTTGGATGTGGCAGAAGTCTCATTGAACTCAGTGGCAAGCTTAACACCGTACCATTCTATAAAAAATTAGGGACAAATAGGAGATCAGGACATAGTGGTGTTGGTAGATAGTAGGGCCATCCACAACTTCATCTCTACTTAGATCAAAGATCAGGACATAGTGGTCTTGGTAGATAGTGGGGTCACCTACAACTTCATCTCTACTTAAGTGGTGAAGCAATTCGGGCTTGAGATGGTTAACAAAAAAAAAAATAGAGTCATGATGAGGACAAAACAGGTGGAAAAGAGTAGAGGAGTTTGTAAATGGATGATTATTTTAACACTACAAGATATTCAAGTGATAGAAAATTTACTTCTTTTGGATTTAGGAGTACTGAAGTGATATTGGGTATGAAATTGTTGCAGCAATTAAGGGAGACTAAGATAAATTAAGAACTCCTGACAATGGAATTCTAAGAGAGAGACGAGATGGTGGTTCTCCGTGACGACGCTAGTTTGTGCAAGACCTTGATACCACTCAAGACTATGGTTACGGCAATACAAGACACATGATTGAGATTCTTGATCGAGTTGCATAGCATGTAAGAGACAAAAGATACGAAATTGGCAAAGATTTTGATGTAGATACGACAACTCCTACAACACATTACATAAGTTTTCCAGTTGGCATGCGAATTGTCGCCTCAGAAGGAACATAAGCATGTAACAACCCTGAGACCGAGGATTTCTTCCATCAGTGTGTGCCCATACCGCTACCCTTAGGTACACAATGACGTGATCAAGAGAATGATCCGATAGATGTTGAATGTCGAGACCATACAACCTAGTGTGAGCCCCTTCTTTAGCCTAGCCTTTCTAGTGAAGGGTGGGAGTTGGTGTTCGTGTGGATTATAAGACAGTGAATAAGGAAATGGTACCTGATAAATTTTTTGTCTCGGTGACCGATGAACTACTAGACGAGTTGTTTAGGGCTAAAGATAATCTCCAAGATTGACATGACATCAGAATACCATCAAATTCGAATGTGACCAACAAATGTGCGTAAAATTATATTTTGAACTTATGAGGGTCACTATGAATTTTTGGTTAAATGGAGAGAATTAGCAAATTACGACACTACGTTGGAGTAGGGGTGCAAACGAATCGAACACGAACGAACAGAGCTTGTGTTTGTGTTCGGTTCGTTTGAAATTAAGTTTGTTTGAAATAAACTCGTGTTTAAAATTGTTCGTGAAGTTACTGTTCGCGTTCAGTTTGATTTGTTTGAAATATGTTTGAAATGTTTGAAATATATGAAATGTTCGAATTATTCGAATATTTTGAATTTTTCGAAATCTTACAAATTTATTTTTAATGTTCGAATTGTTCAAAATTTTCAAAAAACTTAAACCTATATGAAATTAATTCTTAAACCTATATGAATTACAACAAAAATGCACAATAGCCGAAATACAGCTCACAACAAAATCATAATATCATATCTCATCCATAAAAAAAAAAGATGAGGCAATATGCGAGATTTCACTCCCAAAAACTTCAAAAACTAGGTTTCACTCAAATAAACTAAATAAATCTAAAAGAAATATAAGTAAATTTAAGCTAAGAGGTGAACCTGAAGATAAATATAAAATTATAAGATTTAATATAAGCTAAGAAGCGAACTTAAAGATCAGATTATAATTTTTAAGATTTAATTTTTTTTTCAAATATGATAAATTTTTAGAGTTTTTAAGAATATATAATTATTTTTAAGATATAATGAATTTTTTTATATAGAATTATTTTAAATTATATTTAGAACAATAACGATTCGAACAAGATTGAACAATTGACTGTTCGTGTTTGGTTTATTTATAAACCGAACGAAAAAAAAATTATTTGTGTTTGTCTCGTTTGTTTATCGAACGAATTGAACAAGAACTTCCTAGCGAGCCGAACACGAACTGTTTGCGAACAATGAGCTTTTTTGACAGCTCTACGTGGGAGCCATAAGACTTAGTTCGACAACAGTTTCCTCTCTTCCACCTTGAGAACAATATGTCTTTTTGGGAGATGAGTAATTTTAGATTGGTGCCCATGGCACCGTCCACTTTGTGCTCCACTAAGTCTACACTAAGTCCGCCAAATAAGTTGAAAACTTGTGATATGCACAAGACTAAAAGGAAAATTTAGTCATTTGTTGGTTATTATTGTTCGGTATAAATAGGGATTAATTTTTTTAGAGTTAGGTTATGTGATGCGTGTGACTGTAGTATTGATTCTAGGGTTAGGGTTTAGGAGAGATAGCCTACCTCTCAGATTGTAGGTGTGTACCTTTTTATATATTCGGGACAGTATTGTTTTGTTTTGGTACCAATAGAATAGAATGTATTATTTATGCCCTAATCGTTACAAAAGTTTGTCTCATTCCTTTCATAATTAATCAATTGTTAAGCTCCCATAAGTTCGAATGATTTTAAAGTCAATTGGAGATGAAATTTGCACAAGAATTTTATGGAAAAATACAAATACGGAAAAAAAGATGCAAGACATTCTAAGGATAGGCAATAATTTCAACTACCAGACCATGAGATACACCAGACTGCTTACAATTGAATGCCCATCATTATCATTATGCCTATACTACAAGGTATAATTTAGCATGAGAAGACTTTGGCATGTGTAAGCATTTTAAAATAAAAGTAGCAACCAAATTTGCAGAAAAATATCATCAATATGAAATGGGTTGCTTTACTTTGGCTAAGTACTTAGCAATGGTTTCATCTAATATTGCTAAATTCTATGGATGATCAATTAGTCTGCCATATAAACAACATAGGCATCTAAAATCCATTTGAAGTGAAAGTATTTGCATCATATGCTATCCTGGTAGCGCTGTGCTTCCTATAGCCAACACATTTACATCTGAAATATATCAATTGGATGTCTCACAAATCAAAGAACTATAGCTCTTAATAATCTTGAGTTGACCAATGAGATATGTAATTACAAAGCAAACTTGCCCTCAGCACTCATCCCAATCGCTTTTTGTCTGCCCTTTGAATCTTTCTTCGCAAGTTTGCAACACAATCCAATGTAAATGTCAGATTATAACCATCCCAATAGTTCTGTTCATTCATTTTACATCTGAGTTTTTGACATAATTCTCTTCCATCCTCAGTCAGGCAATAAAATTGGTGAATTTCATTAATTAACAGATTAACAGGCTAGAAAAAGTCTACAGAATACTTAAAAAATGATCAAATAAGCAGTAATCATAAAATGACAACAAAAAAAAACAATTAAAAAAGAGGAACAAAACCTATCTAAACATCTCCAGCTAACACAAACCAACCCTTTTTTAAATTTTAAACCTATGTGGTCAACACCCAGTTGAGATAATGATTTGATTGAATTTTTAAAAGCAAACTGAACCAAGAAGCTATCAACCAAAAGAAAAAATAATTATATTTAGCTGAATTGCCAACATCCCACCAAACTGCTTAACTTCAGAACAGATGCAACGTGCAGCATCAAATCACTTGAGAGATGACTATCTCTTCGTCTAAATAATGCCTAATATTAGAATTGGTGGGTCAGTTTTTTTTTTTCTGAAATTTAAAAGAAATATAATTGGCATCTTCTTTTTTTTTTCCAACTTAAATCATCAAACTCAATCTAATCACTCATCTCAAAAGCTTGAGGTCAGATCTATAATTTTTTTTCATTGCAGCTCATTTGAATAACTTTTAGTTCATTTTACACATTTTTTACACAAAGTCTTGAGCAACCTTCCTCATTCATCCTTAGACTGGCATACAAAACTATAGAATTTCATTAGCAAATAAAGATGCTGGAAAAGGTCTAAGAATTCAATTAAAAATGCCAAAAATAAGCAATATGCATAAAGACCCTCTCTCTAACTATAGAAACAATCCAACTCTAACTCTCTCTGGCTAATCAGACCAATTCTTTGCCAATTTTCAAATCTCTAGTAGTCAACATTCATCAGAATGAAAACTGGTTTGATAGGGGTTTTTTGAAAGCTAACTGAAACAAGATACAATGCAACAAAGAGTCAAAAGAAAGAGAGTTAGATGGAAAGTTTCTTCTTGCCAACATCTCACCAAACTACTTAAAGCTCAAGTTAGATGAAAAGTTTCCTGTGTCCAACATCCCAATAAACTACATAAAGAACAGAGAACTTGCAGCATCAAAACTCCTTGAGGGCATAATTATAAGAATGATACAAGAATGATAGAAACAATAAGAAAATCAATTAAAAAATATCATCTTTCAAACATGCATTAAATATACACTAATTAATTAATTTAAATAGAAAGAAAGTGAGAGTACAGGCCTCATTGGTGAGGGCAGGTACGGGGAGAGAAATGAAATGCGTTTTTGGTATAAAGTTTCTCCAATACTCCCATCGGCTTTGAAATCTCCGTACATACCATGGCTAATTTCTCCGACTATCCCATCACTGATTTCTCCATCTCTCCAGCTACAAATCTTTCCTGCAATAGATTAAAATGAATCTTCTAACAGGTGGTAGGATTTTTTTGAAGTAAATTTAGAAGCAAATTTTTAATATTAATATAAATTTTAATGAACAATGGGTGGAATGTCTGGCTACAGGAAGTATTTAACTCAGATTGAATTTAGAAAATTCTATAAATTTAAATTTAAGGGATGTTTGGTAGCAGAGTTTGTGCAGGATTTGACTTAAATATTGTCACACAGTGAAGATGCCAACCTTTAAATCTTAAAGAATGTTAAATCCCGTTTTTTGCACCTTTAGGAGCAGTTTGGTAGCAGGATTTGAGCGGGTTTTAAGCATAATTTGAACTAAATCCTGCCAAACAGTAAAAATGACATCTTTAAATCCTACAGGTTCTTAAATCCCGTTTTTCGCCCATTTTTCCATTAATCAAAGATTTAGTAAATCCTGCTGGAAGCCGTAAAGGGTAGTTGGAGGAAGGGGGAGGAAGACGAGGGTTACCTTTCTCAATGATCTCGATAGGAGCGAAACGTAAGGAGAAGAGAGATGGAGTTCGGAGGTCTTTCTACGCCGCGATCCCGTCTCTAATCTGTTTCGCGGATTCGATTACAAGACGCTGGTGTAACTGGTGTTGGGCGAAACCAAGAGATGGAGATAGGCCTAAGGCTTTAATTTATTTTTAAATTAATTTTAATTAATTTAATTGATTAATAAATAATAATAATTAATTAATATTAAATTAATAAACCCAACAGAATAACCCAATAAGTCCCCAAATAACGACATAATAACCCTTCAATAATATTTTAATAGACCCGTATAACAATTTTAATAATCACTTAAATAACGGCACAATAACCCCTAACCGCACAATCATTTGAATCGCTTTCATAATTTTCATGGTTTCACTTCAAAAAGATCCGGACAAGGTAAAGTGTAAAAAAAAAATTATTTTTAAATATTTTATGAAGTGCGTCTGATGTAGCACTCATTGCGATATATTATTAGCGTCGACATGCAGAGTTTAGGTGAAAAAAGCCCAAAGCTTTGTACCCTGCTGATCCTAGTAATTGTTCTAAGAAGTACAGTATAAATCATCCTACTTTCTCAAATAGACAATGATATATTGCAATAAAAAAAAGGAAATCAGTCTTATTATATAAAAGGCACATAGACAATAGCTCATCAATTATGAGAAAGCGAGGCAGACATTTGACATTCAAACCGGCTGGTCCATAAGTTGATTTGTACAACAACTTTAATTTACGTCAGGAAAGAAATAACAAGGAAGGGGAGGTCTAGATTTATATTCATAACCGACAAGCAACTAGAGATTAGAAAGGAAAATATTTCACCAGAAATTCTGATCCAGAATGAATTTTAATTCTCTATGGGAATATTTTATTTTAAGCATAATATAAATTTTTTTATTATATCTATATTATATTCATATTAAAATAAATTTGAAATTTGGTGAAGATAGCTGGCCCAATTTCTTTTCATAAATAAATCATCGTATTTCATGTAGCATGGGAAAAATAATATAAAATAATGACCAATTTATCATCTGAAATAAGTTCAAATATCCAAGCTGGACATTATTCATTATAGGTCCATAACTTCAACCATAGTTTCATCCATCAAAATACAGCCTTTGTCAAAGCAATATCACTCGTTATATTTCTGCATTCCCACTCTCTTAAGTAGCTATTAAATGACAATTAAAACTCACTTATTTCCAAAGCACTGATCACCACAATATAAAGCCACTGAACCAATTTTGTTTTTCCAATCAACACAAAATGGACTCCACGGAGACTCTCATCTCCTGCAAATAGTCCCTTGTTTCCCGGCGCTCTGTTTCTGGCGATCGCTGCGGCGGTGGTTGAGTTCCAGCAGCCACCCTTTCGCCCGAGAAAGCTCTTCCTTGGTTGTTTGCGGATGAACTGGCGGGCCTACATCGATCCATGGAGGTGATGAGGGCATCTTCAGGATGAAGAAGCTCGTAGATTAGTAGAACAAGAGAGGCCATTGGAGTCCGAGATGGAAATTTTCAGGAATTTTATTGATTGCGGGGTTTAGGACGAATGAGAGATTTCGGGTGCTCTTCGGTATAAATAGCAGAGCAGAGGCTGTTTTACCGACAGAAGTGGTCCAAGGGGAAGGAAATTTGCGTTTTGAGGTGCTGCCATGTGTCAATTGGAAGATTTACATCCATGCCAATCAATTTTTATTCATTTACATATCTAACATGTCAATTTCAATTTTTATTTATGTGCCAATAGATTTATTCATGAAAAGATGTATTTTTGCTTGGTATATGTTAGGATAGTGTTTTTTTTCTTAAAATTGTTGTTTGTGTATGACAGGAAGCAATTACTCGAGCTTGTAGGGGCTTGAGTCCACTACAGTGGCCTTAGTGGGCTATTTTCTAACCCATGCCAACTGAGAAGACAAGCCTAGAAAAATGACATAGGAGATTGATCAAAGTTATCGAACATTAAGGATAGGTTGAATGCGGAAAGCATTGCTGGGGGCCGGCTGAACATGGCCAAATGCTGCAGCCTCTATCATGGTTGTCACCGCCACGGTCACTACGACACTATAGTTAAACCTTTGTGTTTTTTATTGTTATCGTCAGTTCATCGTTGAATGGTTACACTACTTCCGTTGTTTGATCACAGTTGCCTAATGATCATACACCCCCGTACTCTCAGTTTTTCATCAACGCGGTTGGATCGTTGTAACTTTCCCAATATTTTCTCTTATTTTTATAGTATTATTTTATGTTATGCAAGTGCAGACAAAGTCTTGTAATATATATATCTGAATAGTGGAATCATTGTGTTTTTTTCTCTTTCGGGTTTCCACATGAACCTCATAATGTCTATTCCATTAACTTTTATTTCATTTGTATGTGTATGTTAGATTTTCATACAACGCTACCAAGTAAGTATATTTTTACCGCCGAAACTCAATTATTTACCACACAACAACTCTCATGAATATTAAATATATTATCAATTCATCTCAGTAAACAGAAGTTGCATAATCTTCTAAAATTTAGAATCGACAAAAAGATATATTTTAAATATCATCCAAGATTCCTCAATATTGATTTAATCATTTATCTATTAGTGCTCCAGGCAACATTAAATGATTATTAAAAAAATTTTTGTCAAGATAATTTTATATAATATGATTTGTAGAAAAGAAATTTTCTAGAGATTAATATTTTATGTAAAGGAAATGTATCTATCATGATATAATTTGCATTTAACATAATATTTATTTATCTCGAAGGATTCCTTCAAATTATTTAAGAGAATGCAATAACGTAGGGACTAATAGATCTCACATTTATGAGACATTAGGCTCGCCAAGAAGCTTAATTGCACAATAAACAAAAGATATTTAGAAGATATCCTAGGTCAAGTTGTAATTCATATCGATATGTTGCTGAATAGAACAAGTAAAATCCTAATTTTAATTGTGTCAAGGCAGGCTTAAGAAAATCAAATTAAATCTAATAATCTTTAAACCCATCATGCTATAATTTGTATCTGTTGAATCA
Source organism: Phalaenopsis aphrodite (assembly GCA_003013225.1). Classification (NCBI taxonomy): domain Eukaryota; kingdom Viridiplantae; phylum Streptophyta; class Magnoliopsida; order Asparagales; family Orchidaceae; genus Phalaenopsis; species Phalaenopsis aphrodite. Next base: position 608,881 of record NEWO01000044.1, on the reverse strand, counting down.
AAATATGTCCGGGAGACTTGCCTGTTGCCATCAGTGATAACAAATCAAGCTATTTGTCATACACTCTCTATTGTCAGTTTTTCATCAACGCGATTCGATCGTTGCAACTTTTCCAATGTTTTCTCTTATTTTTGTAGTATTATTTTATGTTTTGCAGGTGTAGACAAATTCTTGTAATATATATCTAGAAAATAGAATTATTTCAATTGGGTTATATCTGGTGGTTTTTCCTCTTTCAGGTTTTCACATCAAAACCCTCATAATGTCAGCTCCATCAGCTTTCATTTCATCTGTATGCGTATGTTGGATTTTCGTACAATACTACGAAGTTAGTATATTTTCACCACCGAAGATTCTTTAGCACGCAACAACTCTCATGAATATTAAATCAATTATTAATTTATCTGAGTTAGAAGGACTTGCGTAAACTTCTTAAATCTTAAATCAACAAATGGATTTATTTTAATAGTGCTCCAGACAACATTAAATGATTATTAAAAAAAACGTTGTCAAGATATTTTTATATGATATAATTGGTTGAAAAGAAATTTTCTAGAGATTAATATTTTAAATAAAGAAAATGTACCTACCATGATATAATTTGCATTTAACATAATATTCATTTATCTCGAAGGATTCCTCCTAATTATTTAAAAGAATTGTAATAACGTAGTGACTAATATATCTCACATTTATGAGACATTAGGCTCGCCAAGAAGCTTAATTGCACTACAAACAAAAAAATGTTTAGAAGATATTCTAAGTCAAAATGTTCTTCATATCTATATGTTACCGAATAGCACGGGTAAACCAAAATGTGTAGGGATATCCTGATTTTAAATGTGTCGAGATAGGCTTAAAAAAATCAAGTTTATTTTGAGATTAATATAACATATAGCAATTTTGAATTGTACTAAATTCAAATCAAATCAAATAATTGTTAAGTGCATCGTGTTATAATTTGTATCTTTTGAATCTAAATAAGTCCGGGAGACTTGCCGGAGGAATAGAGTATTGAATGATGGGAGAGAGAGAGAGGGAGAGCAATATCATAGTAATGAATAGTAAATTTGTGCAACCTTCATTCATACAATGGACTCTCAAATTATAGAAATATGTCATTGTACAATTGCTTATTGTACCCCTAAAGTTTGTAGGTATGACGGGGGTATTTTTGTCCATACATAACAATGACCCATGGGGCCCATAGATTTAGCCGGACAGCCTTCTGACCAGTGGTTGTTAGGCCATACTACGAATAGGCAGACGGCTATAAGGCCGACCGTCGTCAAGTCGGCTGACTGTGAGACAAGGAGACTATCAAGCCGGGTGGCTGCGAGGCTGAGTGGCCTTTAGGCTAGATAGCTGTGAATTATTTGAAGTAAGAGAGACTTATAAAAAATATAATTTTTTTTTTGAAATAAAAATATAAATTTTTTTTGAAATAAAAATATATTTTTTATTTAGCTATTCATTAAAATCAACTAAAATTTGTAAAAATTAAAATATATAAATTAACAAAAATTATTTCTAGTAGTTCTATGACCTAGGTAAACCTCCTAAAAATTTCATAAGGACATAAGCTATGTTTTAGTTGGTTAAATTAATTAACAATGAAAATTTCTATTTTTGAGCGAAAATATTTATTCAAAATTAAATAAAAATCTGAAAAAGTATAAATTCTCCTATGATATTTTAATTAACCAATGAGTAGGGTAGCAGTAAAGTTTCAAAGTCACTTGAGTTAGATTGAGAGAATTATGAAGTGGAAAGTCTTATGGGTAAATTGGTAATTATGAAAATTTAAACTTTAATTAAGATTTAGGTCAAAACCAGAAGACAAATGGGTAATATTGATCATAATTACCTCTCTTAAATGATTAAAACATAAAGGGTAAAAATGTAATTTTGCTAAATTATTGTGGTTTGGAAGTTAATTAAGTTGGATGATCCTAATGTGAAGGGCTTGATCTAGGAAGATGGCAACTCACTAATTTGAAGCCCCAAGCCAACGATTAGATGAAAATACAATCTTTTAAAAAGGATTAAGACATTTCATTTAAACCCTTTTTCAAAATTACAAATCCACCCTTAAGGTATTTAAGAGCTTAGTAATGAACTAAGTTTGATCTAGAATCACTTAATGAGGTTTAGAAAAGAAAATACAATCAATTATAATATCTTTAAAACACAACAAGCTCAATTTCAATTGAAGAGGTATGACTTACTTAATAACCTAATTTGCTCTTAAGGGCGTCCACCTACATAATTTATGAATGAAACATCAAAGGAATTCTCAATTACCTTACTCATGGGATGATTAAAACATTAAAGTTACTAAGCATAAGTTAAAACACCACAACTAAATCCTAATTTAACTACGTATGATTAATTCAATAAGATGATAAGTTGAAATGAACTTGAAATGATTCTGAGAATTTAAAAGATGTTTAGGGTCATGCATCAAACTCTTTTAGAATCTTTTGGATATTTTGAATGACATTCGAACTGATTATGCATTATTGAAGAAAATCATACTCAAAATATTAGGGGCCTACCAAGATATAACTCGGGACTAGTTAATTCACACTTCCAATAAAATACCACACACTACTTATCATATATTTATAGCCCAATGCTTAAGGGATTTAGTTTTGGATAAAATATTCAAATCCTTGTGACCAACTGAAAATATTTTGCTATATATGGATCACCAGACTAGTGTAAGTTGGAGGTCTAGATGGCAAGGGCGATGACGACATTACTTATGTTTGTTAAGTGAGGGATACGAAGTAAGATTTAGAATAGTATCTCCTACCACGAAGATCCTCAATAAAGAGAGAGGATTGGACCGATGATACTATTTACCAACATTGGTAGGAGTTGCCCCTAGTATTCTTAGGTCTGCCTGGTGTCCTAACTTGATTGGAGTAACTAGCCTATGGACACCCCACTTTACAAAATACTTGCATATAAGATAACAACATTCCTTTTTATGACATGATTACTTTTGTTTGCTAAAGTAAACTTAACATGTATGGAAAATTTTAAAATTTTGATAAGAAACCTATAAAAGTCCACGTACTAGTCACTCGGATCAATGTCAGGAATTACCTTCCTTAGACTGTTAGTTTGGCGGCTTTTATCAAAGTTGGATAATAAAGCACACAACCCAGCTCTGAGCTCCCACCTTTACAAAATTCTTACACTCAATCTCGATTTTTTAGACGTCAGGTTTTGCCTTACATACTCTTGTTTTCTACTACTAGTTTGGATTTCCTTATATTAGATTTTCTTGCAATTTATTTAAATTTCTTGCAATTATACTATGCTTTTTATACTAACTTTGCAACAATTGTAGGAACGTCAGGTACATATTTACAGTTTATTTATTATAATTTTATTATTTTATTATTTCTTACAGTCACTTTACTTTACCATGCATATTTTACTATTAATACCTGCAAAACAGGAATACACTTTCAAAAAAATTTAATACACCTTTAAACCCTTTTGAACACACTTAATCTATTTTTTTTGAATTTGAGAGAATCTCTCGGATGAGGTAACTTACGGTTGCTAATGAGAATTTTTCGGTCAAAATGAGCTTAGCAATCGGTTTAGGTTAAGTAAATTTAAAAGAAAATAGTGATGTAAGGACGACAAAATTGTGGAATATTGACGGGTGTCGCTTAACTTAAATTAAAATTCCACTACGATACTCTAAAAATAAAACCTAACAATAACAAAACATGACATAAAAGCTGCAAACCTTGGAACTACTACTACAGCAAGGAGCTTGGAGAAGGCTTTGTGGGTAGCACAGCGAGGTCACATCACACAGAAGAATATCTTTGAAAGAGCAAACGAGGTCTCCGTTCACTAAACCATTTCTAGTTTAAACAAGTCATAGAATTTTGAGGTTGTTTGTCTAGTGCAACATAAATCCTCCTCTTATCTTTAGGCTTCTGCACAATCATATTGTGCAACATAAGCTTTAACTCTTTTTAAGATTTTGAGGTCATCATTCGATATGACATAAATCCTCCTATCTTTTAGACTATTTGCATGATTGAATATCATGCAAATGTAAGTTATAAATAATAAAATCTGTAGGATTGAAATATTAAAATAACATCATCTTCAAAATTGAAGCCAAACAGTAAGATAGTTTCGAAAGTCACCGAGGATCCTCTCAAGATTTGTGACATCCCCTAATTTTTCTTTCCTTTGGATTCCTAAAATAATTGCTCCTGTTGATTCGTTCACATTTTATTTTTCTATGACCAACCTTGAAACCTAAGCTTTGAAATTTTGAAGACAAATACTTCTGATCATTTCGAGAGTTTTCTTAAGTGACCTCGATCACTTAAGATGTAAATAACTATAGGGGAATGCCCTACAGAGAACTAAAAAACCCAGGTAAAATAAACCCTACTTAATTTTTAATATTAAGTAGATAAATTTGTCAGTCAACATACAAAAGATTCGCAGACCAAAAATAGTAATAAATTTCTTAGTTTAAATGATTGAGTCTACTATGAAGTGATGTGCTTATCTTTCGAGATAATGTGTCACTTGGGGTATTGTGCTCAATTGTCTAAATTGTCAAACACGTGAGATCTATTTGGTCTCATCTATTTTTCAAAAATTAAAAATATTATTTTCAAAAAATAAAATTATATGTATATTAAATTCGTCATTATTTTCAAAATTAGATTAAATTTCGGCCCACAGGTTGGCGCAACGTTGGTCTGGAAAAGTAGGAAATTTCTATTTCTCTATTTAATTAAAACTAGAAAATACCTAAAAACTTTAAAAATACATAACTTAACGTAGAAAAATCATTAAAAAAATACAGATGAACTTAGTGAATGAAAGTTTAAATGTTTTAAGAGATTTTAAATGAATTTAAATAATGAAAGTTTGTGTTTTAAAAGTTTTAAATGATTTTAAAAGCTTAAAAGGTTTTAAATGAATGAAATTTTAATTATTTTATAAGATTTTAAATGATTTTAGAGGAATGAAAGTTTAAGTGTTTTAAAAGTTTTAAATTGGTATTAAAAGTTAAAAAGAAAAGTTCTAATTTATTTGAAATCTTTAAAGTGTTTGAATGTTTTACTTATTTTAAAAAGTTTTTAATGTTTTAAATGTTTAAAGTGTTTTTAAAGGTTTGATAGTTTCAAGCATTTTAAAATTTTTGAAGTACTTTAAATTTGAATATTTAATTATAATTTATAAGAAATTTAGGCCTATGTTATTTAAATTTATAACTTAACATATCTTAATCATATGAGCTTGCAAATGACATACTCTAAGCACAAAAATATAACATACTTTCTTTTTACACAAAACCTACACATGAGAAGTTCTTTTTTTTATTTTTTACATAATTAACATATAGAAAATAACTTAATTTATAGTGAAACTTATACATAAAGAAATCACATTGCAGCTTTTTTTTCATTGCAGCTCATTTGAATAACTTTTAGTTCATTTTACACCAGCTTTTTTACCCAAAATCTTGAGAAACCTTCCTCATTCATCCTTAGACTAGCATACAAAACTGTAGAATTTCATTAGCAAATAAAGATACTAGAAAAGGTCTAGGAATTCAATTAGAAATGCCAAAAATAAGCAATATGCAATATGCATAAAGACCCTCTCTCTCTAACTATAGAAACAATCCAACTCTAACTCTCTCTGGCTAATCAGACCAATTCTTTGCCAATTTTCAAATCTCTAGTAGTCAACATTCANTTTATTATTTTATTATTTCTTACAGTCACTTTACTTTACCATGCATATTTTAATATTAATATCTGCAAAACAGGAATACACTTTCAAAAAAATTTAATACACCTTTAAACCCTTTTGAACACAGTTAATCTATTTCTTTTGAATTTGAGAGAATCTCTCAAATGAGGTAACTTACGGTTGTTAATGAGAATTCTTCGATCAAAATGAGCTTAGCAATCGGTTTAGGTTAAGTAAATTTAAAGAAAATAGTGATGTCAGGACGACGAAATCATGGGATCGTGACGGGTGTCGCTTAACTTAAATTAAAATTCCACTACGATACTCCAATAATAAAACCTAACAATAATAAAACATGACATAAAAGCTGCAAACCTTGGAGCTTCTACTACAATAAGGAGCTTGGAGAAGACTTTGTGGGTAGCACGGTGAGGTCTCATCACACAGAAGAATATCTTTGAAAGAGCAAACGATGTCTCCGTTCGCTAAACCATTTCTAGTTTAAACAAGCCATAGAATTTTGAGGTTGTTTGTCTAGTGCGAGACAAATCCTCCCCTTATCTTTAGGCTTCTGCACAATCATATTGTGCAACATAAGCTTTACATTTTTTTAAGATTTTGAGGTCATCATTCGATATGACATAAATCCTCCTATCTTCTAGATTATTTGCATGCAAATGTAAGTTCTAAATAATAAAATCTGTAGGATTGAAATATTAAAATAACATCATCTTCAAAATTGAAGCCAAACAGTAACATAGTTTTGAAAGTCATCGAGGATCCTCTAAAGATTTGTGGCATCGCTTACTTTTTCTTTCCTTTGGATTCCTAAACTAATTGCTCCTGTTGATCCGTTCACATTTGATTTTTCTATGACCAACCTTGAAACCTAAGCTTCGAAATGTTGAAGACAAATACCTCTAATAATTATTGAGAGTTTTCTTAAGTGATCTCGATCACTCAAGATGTAAATAACTATAGGTGCATGCCCTACAAAGAGATTAAAAAACTCAGGTAAAATAAACC